>CANTUR010000770.1:0-504833 GCA_947683625.1 Mallotus nudiflorus | reverse complement strand
ATATTGAAATCTATAGAAGAATATTGATAATTTGGTTTCTAAGAGTTTCACATATAGAGGATTAGATAACCTGCAAAACATAAAATATTAGAATGGGTCAAGTGGTGTTCCTAACATTTTCACTATGATGTTTAAGTGAGTAAAATGAGTGGTTGGATAGGAAAAAATGATCAACTATGTATAGATATTTTACATTGTTGAGTTGTGGAGAAATTTTAGTTTTTGCTGGAAAGTGGTTATGTGGTTGCATAATTTTTTAGTTGAAAGTAAAGTAATCATGCTGAAAGTTTCTAGTTGAAAATCTTGGAGAATTTCATTGACCTGACTTATGAGTAGAATATTAATTATAATCTTAAAGAATTTAACTTTGACCTTGTTATTACATCTCCCCACCTAGAGAAGTCAAAAAACTTAGTTTTGACCAATTAAGAAACTTATTTCGTTTTCTTCTCTTTTTATCTATCTTCTTCTTCTTCTTTTATTTTATTTTTTTTCACATAACCACCTTTAGCCTCACTGATATGCTCTATTTGTAAAAGCATCTTTATCTATCACTTAACATTCTTTTGTAGGTAAAATACATTTATTTTGTAGAAGCTTTCCAATGGTGAAATTAAAATTAAGCTTCAAGTGGTAATTTCAAATTTCAAATTTCAAATTTATCATTGATTAAAGAGATAAGATGTTTGTCTTTTCAAAATTTGAATTTGAATATCACTTATATTGATACTTTTTCTATTTCCAAATTTATATTTATAGTAGGATTCTTTTTATATTTTACTTTCTTCATTTCTCAACAGGAATGAGAAACTTCTTCTTCTAATAATTGGTAAGAGAAAAATCTTTACTCTTCAGTCTTTCTATTTGTTGATATGTAAGTGTTGCTCTATCTTTTCTTTTTTGTTTTTTTGTTAATCATGACCAAAGTTATACGGTTGTCCACTTCTTCCTCCTTTAACAATTTGGAGGTAATAAAGCTCTCCATTTTAGGGGTTTCTTCTCCCTTAGCCTTGCCAATAGGACTAAATTTAAGTTTAAAAGTAGCTTTAAGGTTCAATCTAGCTCCGCCGACATTAGAAGAAAGGTTAGCGATGTTGTGGTATCTACTAAAGGTTAAGCGGCTATAAATTATCCCTCCATTTTGGATCTTAAGGATTTGGAGTTATTAGGAGCACTTATCTAATTACTTCTTCTTTTAAGATGCTTGTTCCTAATCCTACTATTAGGATTTAAGTGATTTGGGTTCCAAAAAGATCTTTGTAAATGAGGAAAAACTTAAGGCATGTGTTTGATTTCCTATCACCTTTTTATGTCTCTATTTTGAAAATATTTGACATTGCTTTGAGTCAATTTAATCTCAATGTCTGGGATTATTATTGGTTTAGGTCTTTTGTCTGCCGAACATAATATCCATGTAAACCATAAAATTATCAAAGCTATGTACACTTTGACAAACCAAGAGATACCTCATTTTTTTCGATCCCATTCTAAGGGTCTTTTTAGTAAAATGCTTAACTCATTAAAGTATTAGAAAGAAAAGTTCTTTATTTTATAAAGTAAAGATTATTAGGGGTTTAGCACAAGATGGACCTCATATTTTGATTTAAAAAAGAATGTCACTCTGCATAAAGGTGACTAAAAAATCTTAGATTTACTTATGCCTAATTTAATAAACACTTGTGCTTTAATAGATGAAAAAAATACCCACAAGGCAAAATTATTGACTAAGGAAAAGAAAAGAAAAAGTTTCACTTTTAAAGAGGTGACATTTTTTACCTCCCTACGTGTTATTTTAAATATTGATTTATTTGGAGATATTAATCACATGTTTTTTATTTGTAAACATGGATTACAAAAAGGCTAAATGAGTTACAAAAGCTGTGAAAAGCTTTTAGTACAACCTCAATTTTTCAAGCTCTGAAATATAAAAAAAAAAGCTTATGTTAAAAAGATAGAACCTATCATCACTAGTCCTTCTAATGTGACATCCAAACCCATTGTATGAAATAGAGGTAGACTCACTTGCTTTAAAAGAATGAATCTTGAGTATGTATGAGGTATTAGAGACAATGGTTCTGAGTCTGAGGTTAATTCCTTTCTAATGAAGCTTTATGGACCTAAATCTTCTGTTTGCCTGTCTCTTATAGATGGTATTTTCTCAAAGTTTTCTTTGTTGCCTCATGACAAGCTTGAGCTCTCTACTTTTACTAAGACGAATCTTATAGACTTTAATAAAAGTGATCTCTTATGTGTGTGAATTTATTATATTTTTGTTCTTGCTTTTTTTAATTTTTGATTTTCAAAATTGATTATTATGATGTTTTGCAACATTTAAAAGTTAAACTTCAATGCTTCCTAAAAGGGTCCAATCTTATAGAAAATGAGATTAGAACTCTAATAATTGATATGAATTTACAAAAACTATAGCAAGAGAAGGCTCAAGAAAAAGCCTTAACAACATAAATCGATTTAAGAAAAAGAATTCAATTTTTAGAGGAGGACTTATATGTTAAAATAAGAGAATCCTTAAGTTCAAAAAAAAGGAAGCTACTTTAACAGAAGAGCTTTAGAAAGCCAAATCTCAAGATGAAGTTATTATGAATCTCCTATTAAAAAATTTGAATGATTATAAAACAAAAATTGTCTTAGAATTTTAGAAGTGCTTTCCTGATAATGATTATTCATTTATAAATAAAGTGGGACTTAATTCATCAAATAGGGATGGCAATGAGGTTAGAGCTTCTAAAGAAGATACAGTTGCTACTTTTAACAACAAGTTTGTTGAATAAGCTTTTCTATTACTTTTCTGCAATTATGAACAATTTAACAATTATCTATAATTATTGTTTTTTTATCTTTATTGGTAACTATGGATGGTTTTGGTGTTCATACACCTTTTTCAATTTGTGAATTTTCTATAACTATTTGCTTTTATTGTTTTGGGCTTTTGCTAATGTTTGCGTTCATTTTTTTAAAATCTTTTCAATTTGTAGACATCTTGCTAGACTTGCAGGCACTGATTCCTTTAGAATCTACCTTTTGTCATGATTATTACTGTCTATTTTCTTTAACTTCTAGCATTGGTATTATTATTTTAATTTTAAACTTTGGTTATTTTCAACATGTTTCTCTTTTCTCTCTTTTGCCCTCTTTTTTTTTTATTAATTCATATGTAATTCTTTTATAAGAATTTTAAAAAACTAATACTATGCCAACATCTCATTTATTGTATGAATTTGGACTCATGAGTAATTATCTATGGTGGTCTTCTCATGTGCACAAAAGGAGTTTTAAAATAATCATAACCAATTACCTGTGGCTATAAAATTAACTTTTACACATTTTAAGGTGTAACTTTTACTTTTATTACTTTACAAAAATATTTTATGATGAACTTTTTAGCGTTAAGTAATATATAAATACTTTTAGAACAATGTTGTGATAAGAGAGGTGCTTTCATTGCTAAAGATAGTATATACATCATGACTTCTTTAGCTTCTCCCAACATTAAAGCATTCTATAGGATTCTATAATCCTTTTTAGGGAATTAAAAAGAATAAGCCAAAGGCTACTCTCATTAGCTTATTAAGAACATATAAAGGTTGCTTTCACTAGTCTACTAAGAACATAAGAAACATCTTAAAGCTACTCTTACAAGCCATATACTAAAGGTTGGAAACCTTATATTTACTTAAAATACCTTTTAAAGTTTTCAACATTCCAAGTTCTATGTAACTCTTTCTTATCTAAGTTCTGAAGCTTATAAGTTCCAAGCCCTATTACTTTAACCACTTTATAAGGTCCTTCCGAGTTAGCTCCAAGCTTTCTAGTACCTGCATCACCTTTTATAATTTCTGTATTCTTCATTACTGGCTCCCTTTCAATAAAGCTTCTATTTCTTTGTTTGGTTATGGTATATTGCCATTCTTTGCCTATATGTCATCATTCTAATATTTTCTTGCTCTTGCCTAGCCTTTAGAAAATTGAGTTTTGTCTATAGAGCTTCATTATTTAAAGAGCTTTGAAAATTGTTGATTATGTAACTTAGCGATCCAATTTCTACAAGTATAGTGACTTTAGTTCCACAAGTTAGTAAGAATGGTATCTCATATGTAGTAGCTCGAGGTGTAGTCGTATAAATCCACATGATTAATAAGTGTGAAAAGCATTATACTTTGAGCATATAAAGAGTTAAATTTTAGGCTTTTTAGAAAATAATTATTAGATGTTGGCAATAATTTCTTAGAAATTTTTTTATTGATTTTTAAGTATGTTTTATACTAATTTGAGTTCTTTCTTAAGTGATGTTTATGTTTATGATGTAGTAATATGTATAAGGGGAGCTTGAAGAACTTTTCAAGTGTAGAAGCTCTTAAAGGACACATGAAGATGTGCAAATCAATAGGGAAATCTATGAATAAGGCTAAAAGGTTGCATGCTAGTGATTCAAGACATGACTATTTAAGCTATAGCATCCTTTGATCAAATTTGGAGATCTTCGCATAATGCACAATGGTGTTTGAATAATTTGCAAGTGCACGATGTCATCCAAATAGTAATTACATATCGATCCCACAAGGATTTCAGAACTAATTATTGAATTACTCTTAGTATTTGCTCGTGTCAGAAGATTGATTGTTTATTTTAAGCTATGGAAAGAAAAATGAGATAAACTTAAACTAACTAATCTTAATTTCATTATATGACTAATTATTAGAGTTTTTATCCCATCTTAATTTTATCTAAAAATAATGTCAACTTTCACATCAATTATGAATTCCATCTTATTTTCTAAGCATCTTATATATTATGAAATTCTTTCTCAAGTACTTCCACAATTGATTATTTATTACAACTACCTTATTATTTAGCTCTCTCACTAACTGAAGCAATTAATGATATTCAATGTTTGAAGCATAACTTTTAAGTGGAATATTAATAATTGAATTGTCTTTTAATTAATTCAATTAATTAATATATTATTATTGTGTTCTTAATACGATCAATCTCTCGATCTAACCTATTGTTTAAATCAATTCAAGGGGTAATCAATCCAATGAAAGCATTAAGTATAATAACAATCATGAAATAAGAATTTATTGATTAGAAACATGACCTATTTAAGTTTATATTGAGTCGGGTATAAAAATCCTAACTAATAATTTATTTACTCATAGAAATTAGAGAAAAAAGAGAAGAATAAATAAAAGAACCTAACATATTAATTGTAATATAAAATAAATACAAGAAGAAACAATAAAAGAAAAACCCCTTTTGATTCCTCTCTATTCGGAATGATGTTTACATTGATGAAACTTCAATCTTCTACTCTTTATTCAATTCGGATATGTTAGCTCGAAATTCTTTAAATCAAGCATGGTTGTGTGTCCTCGAGCACATGGCCATGCTTGAATGGCTATTCTATAAAGTCTTATCATTTATCTCAAGCATAGCCATATACTTTCAGGCACATAACTGTGCATCTTCAACCTCATCTTGAAGAGTACAAATTTTGTTCACTTCTAAAGAGATTTTTGAGCTCCATTCTTCAAGTCGTTGCCTTGGCATCTTATGCATCACACACACCTATCATTGAACAAAACAAAAACATAAAAAGCAACTACAAAAAAATAAAAATCTAATTAAACTAATAAAACTTCTAGACTTAATATTTTTAATTAAAATATGTTAATATTCAATTTTAACCTAGACTCTAGACACTTAATACCTTAAAAATTAGTGCTCAAAATATAGTATTTTCTCACTTATCAACTCCCCCACACTTGAGCTTTTGTTTGTCCTCAAGCAAACATAAAAACACCTATTCATATGGAGAATTAGGCCTATTAATTGGTTTTAACTTCGCTCACTATTTTAATCTCCCATGAATATAAACCTTAAAAATTAAAAACTAAAAGAATAATTCAAGGTCAATGATGTATAGTGATTATATAGAGAGCAAACTTCTCAATTGAATTTATAAAAATATTCAATTAACATCAAAGACAATGAACATAAATAGAAATTAACTCGAAACTTAGCAAGTCTATAATCCAATGTATACAAGGCATCAATATGGAAATTCTATTTTGATTTTATTAAAAAGTGTTTGGCATCTTAATATCCCATACCTTTCTCACATTACTCAGTATGGATACCTCTAATATACTTATTATAGATGACGGGATTTAGCATGCGTTCAAGATTTTAGCAACCTCGACACTGTTTAGGCTCAGGCCCTTAGGGAATACACTATTATGTCATAAAGTCATAGCGTGAAGAAGTGGAGTCGCCACCTAGGGTAATAATTGGGACAATTTGATTGGTGGTACTCGATTCTCTAAAAGAAAGTTAGCACCACAACTAGGAGATTCTGGGAACGAAATACTAACTTCTCTTAGTCTCGTGTTCATTTATAATAATTTCATAAATGATTATTTCATCCTCTAATTACATGTAATTTTATTTAAACCCTATTTGACGTCTATCTAACCATAGGCATCTAGTCAATAAAATTACACATAAAAAATGCACTCAAGATTGCGTTGTCCCTAAGTCTAAACTATGTTAATTTTATTAAAAAGTTAGCTAGATTTACATCTTATTTACAAGTGAGAAAGGGACTAAAGGTGGGCCTACATTTTTTATTAATTAGTGAGCCTAGATCTATTTATTTTAGTTTGTCTAAGGAATGGGCTTAAGTCTATTCAATTTTAAAGGAAAGTTAAATTAGTAAGCCTAAGTCTAACTTGGTTTTATTTAAAATGAGAAGTGGGCTTAGGTTATTTATTTTAAAAGAAATGAAATTAAGTGGGCTGAGCTAAGTCTAAACAAGTTTTAATTAACTAAGAGGACCTAAAATCTAATTAACCTAATGGGCCTAAATTGATTTTAATCATTTAAAGTCCTAAACCATTTTTAAGCCTATTTAAAATGAGTTAGACCTAAGCATGAGCTTAGGGCCCAAAATAATATAAAAACCCAACCCAAAACAAATAAAACATAAAAAAAAGGATCAAACAAACATTTTAGTGATTTTTTAAAAACCCTAAATCAATTACATACAAACCCTAAATTAAGCTACTGCCACCATTGATTTTGATTGATTTTTACCCAATTGAACCTAATTACTAATTGATTTTAAATGCAGAAAATTAAATCTTTCATTATTCCCACTACTGGGGGCTATTACAAACTACATTCAAAATTAAAATTAAACAATTATACATCTATGAATTAAAATAACTACACAGAATACCAAAATGAAAAATAAAGATAAAAATCCTAAGTTCTATTGGAAAACAACATAGGTTCTTCCATGACATTCCATGGACCTTTTGTTCATCTAAACACAGGCAGTATCCTCTATAATCCACATTCGCACATCAAAACAAAAACACAGAAATAATCAGATTAGTAGTGAAATCGAATAATCAAAATAATAACAAAATAAAAATCACAAAAAGAAAAGAATAGAAAAGAATGGAATAGAAAAGAACACAAATGATTTTAGATGCTGTGTAAATGCTTTAAGATAGCCCCTCAGATTAGATTATCACCATTAAAATTGACTCAGTATTGATCTGATTCTAGACTGGGATTTGATTGCATTCGAAGACATTGACAATATCCAAAATTAGGGTTTTAAAAGAAAAGGGTGTATGCGAGGTGTTCTTCACATCTAGATTTAGGGTTTTCTTATGCGATAGGGTTTTTTTTGTGTAACTCTCTTCTCTCTTTTGCAGTCTCTCTATTTTTTTCTTTCATCTTTTTTTAGTCTATGTGTGTGAGTCTCTCTCAGTTCATATGTCTGCATGAGTCTCTCTCAGTTCATCCATCTATATGAGTCTCTCCCAGTTCGTCTGTCTGTGTGAGTCTCTCTTAGTTCGTTTGTCTATGTGAGTCTCTCCCCCTCGCACGCATGCAGACTCATTGCTTTTTAAAGCAGAGTCTGCACGTACTGACTTCCCAAATTTATAGGAACGGTCTCATTTGTTCAAAATAAATAGATAGAGTTTTGATTTTTAAAAGTTATTTACACATTTTGAACGTGTCAAAATTTTCATAAGATAATAATAATAATAAAATAAAATATTTAAGCAATCAAAACACTAAAAAAATTGACAAAAAAATGAAAAAAATAAGCAAAAAATTAAAAAAATGCGTTGGCATTGTGCAATGCCGATTCCTAAATTTTTTTAACTTTTAATTACCAAAAGACCCCTAAAAATTGACTTCATTGTAATCAAATTCTAAAAAAAACATTGCACTTTAGTCCCTAAAGTCTAGAAAATTGGCAACCAAGTTCAATTTTTGAATAAATTTCATCATAGGGGCTTACGTCGCAATTGTGCACAATTGCATCCTAAAATTGGGTGCTTACACTTATACTCTAATTCCAAGCACTAGATTGGAAGGAGCATATAAAAGTTGCAAATTTTAGAGTTTTAGCTCCTAATTATTTTGAAAACGAGTGTGTTTTATGCTCTATCTCATTTTTTTAAGAAAACCATAGGTATTAAGATATATATGAACTTGACTAACCTAAGAGTTGAAATTTTAATTTCTACTTATAAGCATTTTTCTTTAACATTAAGTGCCTATATTCAATCACTCAATAGAAAAGGAAGCATTATATTCATTAAAGGTAAAAAATCCCTAAGATAAATTATTTTTCTAGCTCAAAATTTCAAACTAACATTAATTAGAGATTAACACACTTATTTAAGAAATCACCTACATTGCCAATCATCTCTAATTTTTTTAGGGTCAATTAATTAATTAATTAATTAACTAATCAAATCCTTCAATTTAAATTATTTGATTAATTAATTAGTCTTTCAATTAATTAATTATTATTTGAAATTGAACTAGCGTCCGATGAAGTTCACCGACTGTTTCAATCTAGCTTGGGAATTATTTCATGGATTGTCGGAGCAAGTGACACGTCTAATTTGGGCCTCCAAATTCAAGAATTTCATTGCTGCACTTTCAATTGTTTGAGGCCGGTCTGACCATTACTCTTTGTTCGCTTTGATCGAGCAATGGATGGATACTACCCACACTTTTTATACTATTGTGGGTGAGCTAACCGTTTCACCTATGAGTTTCTCTGCTATCACCAGGATTGCCTTTAGAGGATCCCTAGTTCCATTTGACGTCAACTATTGTAGACTTCCAGAGCATGCACAGAGTCAGTAAGTGCGAGATTTGATCGAGTTCGCTCCAACGTGGAGGAATCGAAAGAATGTTCTTCTTTCATCCTTATTGAGGGATTCAGATGCCTTCCTATTACTACTCCTCATCAGATTTTCCATAAGGCGAGGTGTTTCCTTTTGATATTATTAGGTATGACCCTCTTTTATGAGACCGGTCATGAGGTCAGTATTGCTCTGTTGGGTCCTCTTTGTGACTTGGATCGAGTTGCCACACTAGATTGGGAATTTATTGCACTTACTTATATTTACTATAGACTGGACACTGTAGAGGTGTTGTCACGATGTGTGGCTTTTGGCACGTCTTGCATGTATGTTCTCCTTCCTTTTCTCTTTTTAGTCTTACTTTTTTTTTTTTGCCTTTTTTCTGATATGTTCTCTTTCTTCCAGATCTGGAGCATAGAGATTAGGCTAATTCGAGGCTTTAACGCTATCAGTTCTGATAAGACCTTTCCTTTGATAATGAGATAGGATTCTTCCTGCCTTGCTAGTAATATAAATACTTTGTAGACGTATCGTGATTAGCTGAACACTATCGAGTGGCACCTGGTAAGAAAAAATAAAATCATTAGTATGCTATAGTTTAATAGAGATTAGACTTAATTTACATAAATTTCATATAAGCTCTTATTTGTTGGAGGGTGCTGAGGACATCCAGCGATATGATTTCATGGCAGCAGCAGTTCACCTTAAGCCTATGAGGATCTTACTCTCTAGTTATGGATGTTTGATGTGGTATTTAGGGGAACGAGTGTATTGTTGGTCTTCCAGCCCTTCTCGACGTTGAATTCCATTTAATGTCCCTTCCTCTATGCTCCGCAGCTCATATCTTATAGGTTCAGAGTTGAGGGATGCACTTCAGACATATGTTGCCTCAGGTTTTCTTAAGCATTCTCAATAGTATCAGCAGTTTATCCATGAGAGCCTCTTAGAGCATGTTCCCATTGATGATGATAAGGTAATTTCTTATTATTTTAGCTTTTACTTTTAGAACTTATGAATCACTCCTTCTCTTCACAGTTTAAGGAGGTTCGCTCTTCTGTTGATATGGATGAGGAGACTGAGATTGCTCTAGAGACTGAGGTTGTTCCTAATATTGAGAGTCCTGAGCCTAGACCTAGTCCTGTTCATTATACTCAGAATGTTGGGACTAGTCACGATGGTGGTTTTACGAGCATTACCCTTGGTGATATCTCGCTTCCAAATAGGTCCATGTTCTACTGGGCTCCTACTGTTCAGACTCTAGTCAAGCAGTAGATACATTTTAGTGATGCTCAGCTTTCTATCTTTTCTCCTATAGATGCCTCTTATGCGAGTTTTTTTACTTATTTCCTGCGTAATCTATACACTCGATACTAATGTTAATAAATTTGTAAAACATGTCCCTCGGACACAGGTGGAGTATTTACATGGACTCGCCTTATCTCATAGGTTATTCACTATGCAAGTTATAGATAGTTAGAGGGTAGGTATAGGTACAATAAAGATGCAAATGTATGCATGCCATGCATGAAATGCACATAATGTGTTTTCTATGTGTACGGAGCTACTCGAGCTTTTGGAGCATGAGATTAAGATACTTCGCCGATAGCTTATAGGTTCGGGCATTGATCCTTATAGTGCTAGGACTTCCTTTGTCTAACCTCTAGACATTTTTCACTGTGATGACTCTACCAGAGGATGGAGCCCATGGCTGGATTCTAGAGCTCAAGATGACTGATCTAGGCTATTGAATTTTCTATCATATTATTGTGTTAACCAACTCTATAAGTTGGATGCACTTCCTTTTGGATTTACAATTCCTGCAAACTTGTTGAAATTAGTTTCAACCATGATGAATGTATAAAAGTACATTATAATGTTGAAAATTTAGCATGTACTTAACGAATTTCACTATTTTTTATTTTCATGACTGTCACTTATTTGCCATTTGCAAAGGTTAGAGGCATCGTTAACCATCTTATGCTGAGTGTGTATCTTTTACCAAGTGAAGAACTTACTTCCACACCTAATTTTAGGGAGAATTTGCTAAACAAAACTTATGAAAATTAAACATAAAAATATTAAATTCAGAGTATCAAAATATTCTTTGAATTATTTTTGTGCTTTTCTTCCTTATCCAAGTATTCCCCCACCTTTCTCATATACTCAATGTGGATACCGTTGGAAAGGTCCTTTGGATACTCATACTCTTACAGAGCATTGGAGTAAATAGAGCAAGTTTTTTTTAATGTGGCTCCTCTTTTAGTATTCCCTCGCTTTTCTTGTATTACTCAGCGTGAATACTATTAGAGGTTCACGTTGATACTCTTGCTCATTTGTGGGCATTAGAGTACATTATGCTTGCTCTTATTTTGATTCTCCTCTTAGTGTTCCCCTACCTTTCTCATATTACTTAGCATGGATACCATTGAGGGATTTGTACTCGTACTCATTTCTAAGCATTGAAGTAGATTATATGCACATTTATTATTCAAAAGACTAAAATGACACTTTGAAATTCAACCAATTTATACTGAAAGTCCATAGATTTTGTCTTTGCATATTCTTCCCCTTGTTTGGGTGTAAAGTAAGCATTGGATTGATTAGAGTTTTAGAAAATCTCAGCATAGAACTATTAATAAGACATTTGAATTCTGTGAGGCTAATAAAAGAAAGCCACTAAAATCAAAGGTCATGAGATAAGTTTTTGCACATGATATCATGAAGTGGATGAATTTACTCTCAATTTTATAAATTTTGTTTATACTTTACTACAGAATCAAAATAGATAGAATTATACTATTCCCTTTGCCATTTATCAGGCTGTTTGTCACACAGAGTGAGATTTTGACGAGTGATTCGCATTGGCTATCCTAGTTATTCTTATTGATGTATCGATTCCTTTCCTCTTCTTCGTTCTCTTTTATTTTCCCTATATAAAATGCCATAAGTTAGTATGGTTTATTTGTAAGTGAATAAATTTTGTCAAAATGCAATACTATTCTTTTGCATTCTTCCTTTTTTTATTGTGGTGATGATGTCTCGGATCATAGGGTCATAATATTCGGCCATTGAGGTTATGGCTTTAGGTTGAATTTGTCTTTCTTCTATTCTATTGATGCTTTGGTAAAGCGCCTCTCTTCCCAATGTTTCCTATAAAAGAAAAGATTTGGGAGTTAGAGGTTTTTTATTTCACTATCAAAGAAGTCTTTAAAGTGCATTCGTCTCAAGTTTTGAGTGCATTCTTCCCTTTTTAGGGCCAAGCGCATGTATCACTGACATTTGGACCTTCTCATTACCATATTCCACACCATACAATGGTCTAACTATTGTGGAGAGATATTCCAAATGATGCTCCCAATGAGACTATAGAGATGGATATTAAGTTTGAGGAGCTTGAAAGTCTTATCCAGCCTCTTGAGGTCACTAGAATGATGCTTCTTGGTAATGTCACTCCTTTTATTTTCATTCCTTCAGATGCTTTACCTGTGAATACTTTGACTACTTTCCTGCACTTTTACAACACTAATCTTGAATGTTAGTAGTAAAGTGTTTGGACAATCTTGATTATGCTCAAAGACTTTATTATGTAAAGAAAGTATTTCATAACAAATGTATGCAAGTGTATGCATGTTATGCATAACATGTATGATCCTAATAGGTCCTTTGTTTGGAGTAAAGTTATGTTCGCAGCTTGGAGTGTAAGAACGAGGTGCCTCATCAATAGCTTGTAGGTTCAAGCACTTGATGCTTCATTGTTGGCACTTCTGATGTTTGAGCTTATGATACAGTCTATCGGATAAATAACTAGGCCAATGAGTGGGGTCCATAGCTTTATACTAGAGCTTATGATTGACTGATGCACTATTGAACTTTTCTTTTTGTTACTACCTTTGTTATATGATAATTGTTATATTTGTATGCTTGTAGTATACTCCTTTCTGCCCTGAGATCATTTTCACTAACTTTGAAGTTCTACTATTGTATTTACCATTTTGCCCCTAACTTGTCATGGAGTTACATTTTGCCCCCAGCTTCATTTTGAATTCATCCTAGCAATCACTTTCTTCATGTGCACAAGAGACTCAGTTTGGTCATTATTGTTGTTGGCCCTTTGTCTTACTAACCCTATTAGCTGCAATCACATGTATTGAAGATGCATAGGAGTGGGAGAACTGATTAAAGCGAGTTCTAGATTATGAAATCAACTAGACTTGCACTTCAAAAAAATTCTTGAGTAGAATATGAGGCTTGATGCTGATAATAATTGATTACAATTACAATGTATGGGTTGAAAAGCAAGTTACTGAGACACCTAAATTCTCAAGGTATAAGGGGACGCTAGGCTTACAAGGAAAATTACAAAAGAGGTGGCAAAAAGAAAATGTAACTAAAATAGTGATCTCATAGCTCTAATTTAGCTTTCATCATGTATTTTTTTTCCATTCAGATACTTATGCGGTATGATAAAGATCAATATGCAATGTTTGAAGAAAAATTTAAAATTCAATTTTAATCTTTCATTAGGGTAAAAATGAGAACATTCATTACATCATATGATATAACTCCTATTATCAGTCAGTCATGAATTTTCCTCTCTAATTTTACCTTATTGTTCTTTTTTCTCTTTTTTATTTTTTATTTTTTTCTCATAATTCCTATCTTTAAAAGTTACATCATTTGATATATGTATGTTATTTGAATTTGCATTTATGCCCATGTTGAATGAATCTAATTAAATTGAATTTAGGTCAAACATACTGATCTAAATTATAATGTATAGAACTATTAGGATTATATAAGTAAGCATAATCAAAATTTATATCATCGATCACTAAAACAAAATAGAAACTAAAATTTTATTCAAAGAAGACAATAAGAAATTTTATTTCATATTTTAGATACTAGGAATGCTGAGTCTCATAGTGGTTTTCCTTGAGGTGGTTGACATAACAATTATTCTTGCATCTATTTGCCAATTGTCTCTATGACTTCATTTTTTTGTACCTTAAATGTGCATTTTTCTTTTTTGTTTAGTAGCTTCTCATCATCAAACTCATCCTCCCATCCTTTAGGCATAATCGACTTATCATTAAACTTTCTTGAAGAAGGCAGTTTAGTATAAAACACCTTATAGTCGAACTTTCCTGAAGGTTGACCCAATAAGTCTTATACTCTTTTTGGTGGTTGCTTGGGAATTTTAGGTTCTTTCTATTCTTTCATTGGCTTATCATCAAACTCATCACCCTATCTTGTAGGCTTAATTAATTCAATAGGGATATCAGCAGAGGGTGGTTTCGAGTAGAATACTCTATAATCAAACTTGTCTGAGGGCTGGCCCAATAATCTTCCACTCCTCTCCATGGTTGTTCGAAAGGTTCTCCATTGGGTATAGGGTTGAGGTCCTTTAAGGAGCTTAGCAATTCTTCTTTGCTAACCTTTAACTTGATCATCATGATGGTTGGTGGTGGAATATTTCGGTAGTTTGGGAAAGGGTTATTTCTGGTGTTTGGGTTAGATTTGGATTTTTCAGGTTAGTGATTTTTTTGAAGTCTATCAGGTTTTGGATCTCATGTTTTAGGCGGATATAATTTTTTATGGGACGGACAATAGCTTGGTGGAATTTATAGTAATTGTTAGGGTCAAAACTAGGGACATTTGGGTTTAGTGGCTTGGAGAAGGTTAAGGGTCGAAGTAGGCCTTTTTGGATTAGTCTCTCTAGGACTTTAGAGAGTGGTTGATTAAAATTGGAGAATCTCCTAAGTTGCTAAACTGCATGCACCTCCACAATTCGACTAGTGCTCCTCTGTTGTGTGCCTCCAATTGAGTAATTTCAGGTTGATAAGCCTCTAGAATTCTTCTTTTTCTCATTCTCTATCCCTTTAGCTTATAGACCATCATCATATAGATCTATGAAGGTCTTGGGTTCATTATTTTCAGTCTTTCGACGAAATTAGGTGATACATTACGAATAATCATCCTAACTTGATCCTTTTCAGCCAATTTATTTTTCATCAGTCCTACATTATTCATGAATCTAGTGAGGAAATCAGAAAAGAATTCATTAGGTTTTTGCTTAGTCAAGTCCAAATCCCTAATAGACACTTCCAATCGAGTGTTATAATCATATTGTTTTAAGAATATAGTACATAGTTCTTTCCAGTCAGCCCTAACAGACTTTTCTAACCCATGGTACCAGTTTACAGCCATTCCCTCCAGTGATAGTACAAATAGCCTAGCAACTACTGCTAATGGTGCTTTAGTAGTGCTCATGGTTGTTGTGTATTGGTTCAAATGAATTCTAAGGTCTCCTCTCCCATTAAATTTTTACAGTTGAGGCATTTTGAATTTTTTAAACAGCTTATCTCCCTCCATTTGTTGCATGTCATCAAAGTCAAAAGAATATCCCATTCCTTGTCCTCTAATCAGCTCTTCCATCTTGGACATTTTTTGAGTCAGTGCTTCTATCTGCTTAGACTCATGATCATGGACTAATTCAAGTGATTCTCTCTTTGCCTTTTCTACCATGTAGTTTTTAATGTCTTCTAGTCTCACATCAGTAATAAGCACATTTCTATTAGTAAGTTGCCCCCCAGTATTGTTAGCAACAGGTGGAGGAGCTACAACAATAGGTGGAGCTCCTATAGCAGGTGGTTGTTCAACAGTAGCAGTAGGTGGTTGTTCAACAACAGGTTGTACTAGTCCAGCTAAAGCCTGTCTCAGTTCATCTTGCATCATAGCTCTCATGTCATCCATCAAAGCTCCCTTAATGTCCTCTAAGGTCCATATCTCTGGTTGTTGTTCCATTTCAGTCTATTCAGTCTGAGTTGGTTTAGCTTCTAGGTACAGTGGGTTGATTGGACTCTTCTCTAGTTCTTGAAGGATCTTTTGAGCTATTGACTTAGGGCTTAAATCTGTTCCGATTAATCTGCCACCTTTTTGCCCCTAAACACAAGAAGACCCAGATGAATCTATGATGGATACAAAACAAGGTGTTAGTATGATGCATGGACTGTATGTATGCATATATGTATGATGCATGTGTTTATGCAACAAATAGCAGGCAAGCACTTAGCATGTAGCAAGTATCAAAAAGCAATCAACAAGCCATCATATAGGTAAACCTTCCAACCTTATTTCTCCCACACACGTATTCAATGGCGAGTTTCTTTTCCTAGGATTTTTTATCTTGGCCTTCATATCAATATGGGATATTAAGAGTCGACGTGCATGCCAAATCTCTCTTTAAAATAAAAAGCACAGAAATAACATTTTTAAATATAAAAGGTCTAGCCTAATCCTTATTAGCCTGAATGAACTTCAAAGGTATAGGCTTGGGCTTTTATAAATAGAAATACCTCAAGACAATTCAAACAAAAAAGCACTTTGGGTGAAAATCCTAAGGGAAGTAACTAGTCCATTATATGTGGTTAAGGTCTGGTGAAAAGTTAACATTCCTTTAGCAAGATGCTCTCCATTATGGACTTTGAGTTACAGGCCAAGGTCAGAGGGGCCCAACATCCTTTACCAACTCGACAGAAGATTACCCCCCTTAAGGACATAGGTTACATACTCTGGTCAGATGAGCCTGGTTGTCTCTCTTGAACTCAATTAAGGCTAAGAGTGATGGTTAGCCAATCTACAACTCCATGAATCTAGTGGAATCATGGAATCATAAACCAACACCATTGGTTTAATAGGGACATGCAGAATGAATGCAAGAATGAAATACTAATCGATAAAATAATTCTAAAGAACACAAGTAAAATCAGTATCTCTTATCCCCTAGTGGAGTCGCCACTGTAAACGACGGGATTTAGCACGCATCCAATATTTTAGCAATCGTGATACTGTTTAGGCTCAGGGCCTTAGGGAACACACTACTATGTCACAGAGTCATAGTGTGAAGAAGAGGAGTCGCCACATAGGGTAATACTTGGGAAAATTTGATTAGTAGTACTCAATTCTCTAAAAGAAAGTTAGCACCATAACCAGGAGATTTTGAGAAATAAATACTAACTTCTCTTAGTCTTGTGTTCATTTAGAATAATTTTATAAATGATTATTTCATCCTCTAATTACATGCAATTTTATTTAAACCCTATTGACATCCATCTAACCATAGGCATCTAGTTAATAAAATTACACATAAAAAGTGCACTCAAGATTGTGTTGTCCCTAAGTCTAAACTATGTTAATTTTAAAAAAGTTAGCTAGATTTATGTCTTATTTACAAGTGAGAAAGGGACTAAAGGTGGGCCTATATTTTTTATTAATTATTGAGCCTAGATCTATTTATTTTAGTTTGTCTAATGAATGGGCTTAAGTCTATTTAATTTTAAAGGAAAGTTAAATTAGTGAGCTTAAGTCTAACATGGTCTTATTTAAAATGAGAAGTGGGCTTAGGTTTATTTATTTTAAAAGAAATGAAATTAAGTGGGCTGAACTAAGTCTAAACAAGTTTTAATTAACTAAGTGGGCCTAAAATCTAATTAACCTAATGGGCCTAAATTGATTTTAATCATTTAAAGTCCTAAACCATTTTTTAAGCCTATTTAAAGTGAGTTGGACCTAAGCATGGGCTTGGGGCCCAAAAATAATATAAAAACCCAAAAACACAACCCAAAATAAATAAAATATAAAAAAGGATCAAACAAACATTTTAATGATTTTCTAGAAATCCTAAATCAATTACATGCAAACCCTAAATTAAGCTACTGCCACCATTGATTTTAATTGATTTTTACCCAATTGAACCTACTTACTAATTGATTTTAAATGTAGAAAATTAAATCTTTCACTATTCCCACTACTGACCTATTACAAACTATATACAAAATTAAAATTAAACAATTATACACCCATGAATTAAAATAACTACATAGAATAACAAAATGAAAAATAAAGATAAAAATCCTAAGTTCTACTGGAAAATAACACAGGTTCTTCCATGGCATTCCATGGACCTTCTGCTGGTCTAAACACAGGCAGTATCCTCTTTAATCCACATTCGCACATCAAAATAAAAACACAGATATAATCAAATTAGTAGTGAAATTGAATAATCAAAATAATAAGGAAATAAAAATCATAAAAAAAAAAAGAATAGAAAAGAATGGAATAGAAAAGAACACTAATGATTTTAGATGTTATGAAAATGCTTTGAGATAACCCCTCAGATTAGATTATCACCGTTAAAATTGACTCAGTATTGATTTAATTATGGATTGGGATTTGATTGCGTTCGAAGACACTGACAGTATCCAAAATTATTTGAAAGACAAGGGTGTATGTGAGGTGTTCTTCGCATCTAGATTTTTAGGGTTTTCTTATGCGATAGGGTTTTTTTGCATAACTCTCTTCTCTCTTTCATAGTCTCTCTATTTTTTTCTTTCATCTTTTTTTTTTCAGTATGTGTGTGTGAGTCTCTCTCAGTTTGTCCGTTTGTGTGAGTTTCTCTTAGTTCGTCCATATATGTAAGTCTCTCCCAATTCGTTCGTCTATGTGAGTGTCTCTTAGTTTGTCCATCTATGTAAGTCTCTCCCCCTCGCACGTATGTAGACTCTTTGCTTTTTAAAGCAGAGTCTGCGTGTACTGACTTCCCAAATTTTCAGGAACGGTCTCATCTGTTCAAAATAAACAGATAGAGTTTTGATTTTTGAAATCTATTTATGCTTTTTGAATGCATTGAAAATTTAATCAGATAATAATAATAATAATAATAATAATAATAAAATTTTCAACCAATCAAAACACTAAAAAAATCAACAAAAAAATGAAAAAAAAATGCAAAAAAATTGAAAAAACGCATTGGCATTACACAATGCAGGTCGGCATTAGGTAATACCGGTCGACATTACACAAATGTCGATCCTTAAATTTTTTTTAACTTTTAATTACCAAACCCATGAAAAATTGACTTCCTTATAATCAAATCCTAAAAAATGTTTCAATTTAGTCCCTAAAGACCAGAAAATCGACAACCAAGTTCAATTTTTGAATAAATTTCATCATAGGGGCTTTTGTCGCAATTATGCATAATTGCATCCTAAAATTGGATGCTTACACTTATACTTTAATTCCAAGCACTATAGTGGAAGGAGCATATAAAAGTTGCAAATTTTAAAGTTTTAGCTCCTAATCATTTTGAAAACGAGTGTGTTTTATGCTCCATCTCTTTTTTTTTTTAGGAAAACCATAGGTACTAAGATACATATGAACTTGACTAACCTAAGAGTTGAAATTTTAATTTCTACTTATAAGTATTTTTCTTTAACATTAAGTGCCTATATTCAATCACTCAATAGAGAAGGAAGCATTATATTCATTAAAGATAAAAAAATCCCTAATATAAATTATTTTTCTAGCTCAAAAGTTCAAACTAACATTAATTGGAGATTAACACACTTATTTAAGAAAATCGCTTTTAATGAGTTAAACTCTATGCAAGATTACATTTCAAAAACTCATGTGTAATGCATGAAATGACTTATAAATATTTAATTGCAATAAAAGAAATAACAATAAAATGTACTAAATGTATGTTACCTCCCCTCCTAAACTAAATTAATACTAGATTCAAAACACAAAAATAATAGTAGGATTAAAACACAAGGAAAGTACACCCCCTCACTGTAGTGAACAAGGTGATGAGGAGGTAGTGGAACCATCTGCCTCCATGAACTTATTGAGCCTCTTATTCTGATGTGATTATGTGGTATGTGAGTGTTGATCGCAGCTCACAAGAGACAGGCAATATGGATATTTCGATGTTATTTGATATTGGAGGGACATCTTTGTAGAGCCAACCCTATAAGCTTAGGGTTGCCACCCAACCATTGTTAGGAAATAGGAAATGAATTAATGAAACCCACTTCCCTTGTTAGAGATTCTAGGTTCGGAGAGTTAACATCTATTGGACTGTATTCTTAATTATGCATATCTTATATTCGCTTATCGCATTACTCTAGTTTCAATTTTAATGATACATTTATCACACTTGAATATTAGTCAATTTAAAATGACATTGGATTGATGGTTAGGATGCGAGATAGTTGTATTTGGTATGCACGTTGCAAATATATTAATAAAAAGCTAATAAATAAACAAATATGGCAAATCAAGCAATCAACATGTATTTCAAATAAGCAAGTAAGCAAATAAACAAGTAGCATACATGCATGCAAGAAAATAATTAATCAAAATAGACAAACAAAATAAAAATGGGGGAAAGGGATTAAGGATTAAAACTCTTGAAATAACCTATTATAATAAATGCATCAAATTGAAAAATAAAATAAAGGATAATTGGGATTAAGGATTATATCACATTGAGAATTTTCTATTCTATTAAATACACTGAAAATGGAAAAACATTAAAAAAAATCCTATTTTAATAATTTTTGCAAAACAAAGATTAGTATGCTAGCACACATCACATTTATGATAATTATATATATATCTCATACATTCACATGATAATAAATTAAATGAATAAAAATAATAATGAAAAGGAAATAAATTAAGATAATAAAAAAGTATTAAAATAAACTAACAAATAAGGATGTTAATAAAAATGCACAATTTGGGTAATTAATTAGAAATAATGCCTCAAACAATTCCTTAATCATTACTAACATTGAGTAATTAATTACTAGATCATTGGAATTTTTTCCAAATTATTGTGCAAGTGCTAATGGTTAAACAAAACATGCAAATTTAATGTAAATAAAATAAAGTGAAATATATTAGAATAAAATAAAATAGAAAAGGCAAAGAATAATTTTTGTGTATTCTGCTAAAGAGGAAATTATATTAAAGATATAACTTTTAATTATATTATATCAATAAAGAGGCCAATTTTATACTAATAATGTTATAAAAATAACAAGTCCAAAATACTAACTTTATTTACTTATATATAAAAAATCAATTATTTATATTCTTTGTCAATAAAGTTACTAACTTTATATTGAGAACAAAGTTAAAAAGCTTTATATTAAAATTACAACTTTTTATTATCTAGAATAATAAAAATGATAATTCCAAACTAAGAAAATGTTAAAGCATAATTTTGATAACTAGGAAACATATTAAATGTTAGTGGAAAATAACTAGCTGATATCCGTCATTTAGAAAGTCACAAACATTATATAGTGAATAAAGACAAAAACTTTCATGTTAAAAATACTATTTTTATGATATATTAACAATAAAAATGATACTATTCTAAAAAAATGATATGTTTAGTTCAAGAATACGATAAAAATGCTATTTTCGTGGACATGACATGCAAAATAATATAAATTGATGATATAAATTATAAAAATAATGTAAAATCGATGCAAGGATAATATTTTGATGATAAAAAGGAAAATTTTACTAACATTAGAGAAAATGAAATTCGGTACAGCATAATAAATTCAAAATGCATTTTTTGCCACAAAAAATAAAGATGTTTGCATTAAAAAGAAAATAAAATAAAATGGAGAAATATTCAATAAAATATGAATTTAATAAAAATGCAAATAGGTATATTCCAAGTGTCTAAAAATGCAAGATCTACATAAATTCACCAAGTAGACAAACAAACACTTCTAAATCCATATTATTTTACTCACATCACCAAGAACACTATTTCAATACAAGCATACAATTAAAACAAATAAGAAAATGCATGGAATGCAAAAATGATAAAAATAAAATGGAAAATAATAAAAAATAATAATGAAAGTAAGAAAAAGAAGGTGTAGAAGTAAATATTGGAAGAAAACAAAAATGAAATGAAATAAAATAAAAATAAAAACTATGAGAAATAATAATAAAATAGTTTATAAAATAAAGAAAATAATGGAAGATGAAGAGAAAATAAATAAATAAAAACAGAATTTTTTTATAAAATAAAATAAAAATGGAAAATATGATAAAAATGTAAAATTTATGAAAATAATTATTTGGGTCCTCAAAAATTATCTTTGATGCATGCTTTGACAAAGTAGGGGTCGGGTTAGATTTGGTGCTAAAAATCCTATAAAATAAATTAAAAAAAGTGGGTTTAATTGTGTAGGGATAAGGTCACAACGAGTTGGTCACCCCTTTTGTAGGGGTTTGAGGCTCAAAACAGTAGCATTTTAATGATTTTAGTTTAGAAAAGTGTCTAAAATTGCCTAATAAAATCATCTAGTAATAAAATGATATGTGAAAATTTGCCAAAAAGTCCCTTAAAATTAGAAGAATTATAGACCCACCGAGTGAATGCATGTGTGTAGATAATTAATCTACACATGTATATTAATGAGTCACATGGGTTTTTTAAAAACTCATGCGCGCTCATCAACCCATAGTGTTTTCGGGTTACTTTTTAGGTCATTTTCAAATCTTTAAGGTCCTAGAGGTCCTTTGGGCCTACTAGGTCTGGTTCAATAAGCTTTTCAAGGTGTTTGACGTTTTTCAAACCTTCAGATGCAATTTAGGCTCAAAATCAGTGAACCGGACGTTTAGAAACTTCGGTTTAACTTCTTAAGGCCTTAGTTCAAGGTTTTTAAGTTATCTTTGATTTAATGACTCAGACTCTTGATTCAAGTGTTCAGGTATCCGATTCATTGATTCAAATCACTCAGCTAAGGATTTTAGGGTTTACTACTTTAGAAGCACGTTATGGATAACCTCTTGAGAAGTTATCCTTTATCTAATCGACAGAAGACTTTTATCATTAGACCGCTTTAGGGAACCACTATAAATCGAATGTTAATAGTTACCCCATGCTTCACATTGAATGATGGATCAATGCATGGGAAGCATCACAAACAACATAAAAAAAGACTAGATATGTATAAAATAAAAGATAAATATATGTAAGATTTACCTATAAAAAGTTCCTTAGAACCATAAAATGCATGTCATCTATATCTACATTTTGCTATGCCTTTAAATCTTTATGACCTTTCATGAATTGGGCAAGTCATTTCACCAAGTTAACATTGCTTAATGTGAGTTAGGATTTAAAATCACCTAAAATAAAATTCAAAGTGTCTCTTTCAACATAAAAGAAGATAATATAATTGGATCAATTAGTCCATTCACTCCTAACTTGCCACTAAGATCACCACTATCTATTAGAACAACTTCTTTTATTTGGTTTTTAGTATCATATATGACCACTCTCATACATTTTGAAGGCTTATTCATCCTTGCTATGGATTTTATGCTTGATTCCAAGTTATTTTAAAATGCTAACCCTTTTTTTTGTGATGTTATCTTTATTATCAATATGAATATTATAAACATAATTTGTATTTGACAAAAATAAGAAAGTATGTTAGGATAATAACTTTAAGAATAAGAGGTTTAAGTAATACAATTATTGACTCATCCAAAGGAGGAAAAGTTAATCATCCTTTCATTTAAGTCACCATCTTTATCTTTTAATGCCCCATTAAATGTAAGGTGATGTTTAATGTCTGACATATCTAATAACTCTCTTTAAGTCAAGTACCCATTTACATATTTGCTAACCCTAGGTTACACCTTTTTACATTTAATAATAATGGTTGTTGAAAGCTTATTTTGTTCATTATTAATGTTTTACCTAAGGGAGGATTAGTTGCATTATCTACCCAAACCATAGGACACTAAAATTTGTAATATGGTTCACATTAAAAAACTTATTCCTCACTAGTCCTTTATAGAGCTAAATAGAATAGTTAGGCTTTCTAGCTACAGATATATAGTCGTCTAAAGCTTTATGGACTGCATTATAAAAACATCTTAAAAGATTTATAGTAGCATTCTTGCACTTAAATCTATATAATTCAACAAACGAATATATATTCCTAAAGTATTTAAATGCATTTATGGTAGGCAAGATCCGCAGGTGCACGAAATCATACAAATAATAATAAAAAGAATCGTTCCTATATAGATAACATTAATTATAGAGCTACTATTAATATTTTGCTTTTCTAGACTAATGAAAATTTCAATGAGCAAAGAAAATTAAAATAAATCTAAAATAATATAAAATTTTTGTCAATAAATTTATATGATTAAAGAAGTTAGGGTTTAATTCCCCTAGCTCAAATTATCTAAAAATGTTGATAAATTCTTATTTATTATGAATAACGTTTCATTTCTAAAGCATATTTGATATTGTGATGTCTCTCTTAAATACACTCACAATTAACTACTTATGACAATTACTTAATTACCTAGCTCTCACTAGTACGATTAACTAGTCATAGTCAATTCATTTAAATAAGCTTTCATAGAATATTAATATTGAAGTGTCTCTCGACTAAGTCAATTTAAATTAATAGATTGTTATTTATTTTCTCACTAGAATCAATCTCTTAATATAATCCTAGTGTCTAATTCAATTCAAAGGATGATCAAGCTAATGAAAAGCATTAAGTCCAATAACTCTCATGAAGTGCATATTCTTTTATCAAAAAGTTAATTGGTTATGTTCATATTGAGCTAGATTCATTAGAACCCTAACTAACCTACTTAGTTACTCATGGAAATTAAAAAAAAGGGTGAAGAATTCTAACATATTCATAAATAAATAAATTAAAAGAGCAAAAGAATAATGGAAGAAAAACTCTTTTTTGTTCTACTTCCTCAATGAGGTTCTTAGTTCTTAGTTCTCAATTCTTATTCTTCATTCCCAATAGCTTGAGTTGAAAATTAAAATTCTACAAACTCAAAATATTTGTAAAAGATAATGATTCTTATGCAAAGAAAATAGTAGAATATTGTTCTTGAAAGTAGTAGCCTCTCTTTTTTCTTAAAAAAAAAAAAATTCTTTTTAAATATTATTCTCTAAAAAACCCTAAAAAGGTTCTTTCCAAATTAAGCAACTCTTGTGCACACAATTGTGTGCCTAAGTGACACAGTCATATGACCTTCCTTCGCCTGTCCAACAAGCACTCAGACACGACTGTGTGCCTAGCTTGACATAGCCTTGTCTGCTTCCTTCTTTATAGACTTTAAATCTTGTAATCAGACATAGTTGTGTTTGATAAAGCTTACAGCCATGCCATTCCTCTTTTCCTCATTCTTTGATCTTTTCAACCTTTTGCTTGGCTAGATTAGCTTCTAGCTTTAAGTCCTCATTGCTTATGTAAAGAAAATAGTAGAATATTAAACATGAGAGTAGCAACCTCTCTCTCTTCTAAAAAAATCATCTTCTTAAATATTGTTCTCTAAAAAAACCTAAAAAGGTTCCTCCCAAATTATGCAACTCCTACGCACACAATTGTGTGCCTAAATGACAAAGCTGTGTGACCTTCCTTCACTTGGCTAATAAGCACTCAAACATGACTGTGTGCCTAGCTTGACACAACCATGTCTACTTCGTTCTATACAAACTTTAAATCTTGTAATCAAGCATGACTATGTTTGATAAAGCACACTATTGTGTCATTCCTCTTCTCTTCATTCTTTGATCTTTTGGCCCTTTTGCTTGGCTAGATTAGCTCCTAGCTTTAAGTCCTCATTGCTTTTATCCAAAATGAGTTCCAACTTGACAAAACCTACATAAATAATTGAAAAAGCAAAGTAAAATGGCATGATATTTAACTAAATATGAAATGGATAACAAAATGACTAACTAGTTTAATTTCAAATGCAATCATTTCTAATTCATGCTTTTACAAGATAAAAATTTATAGTGCTAATAATTAAATACAACTATTCAATGCTCAAAATCTATCATTTTTAGCACTTATCAACTTCCTTACACTTAAGCTTTTGCATGTCCTTCAGAAATTCCCATTCATTTAATGAACAAAAGTCATTAGCTAGATTCACTTGAACAACCACTTTAATCTCCTTTTAATGCAAAAATCCATAAGCTAAAATAGTAAACTCAGGTTAAAGACATAAAAGCTACTGTGTAAAGAGAAAACTTTCTCATTAAATTTTAGAGAAAAATAAAAGCAAGGAAAGATCATTCTTGTTCTTATTTAGCTACATTCTCAATATAGAAGGTTCCTTATTACTTTTTTGTTAATTGCTTATAAAGGTTTCTCAATTATAGTAATCCCCCACCTTTCTTGCGTTACTCAGTGTGGATACCTTTAAAAGGTCTTTTGAATACTTATACTCATATTTAGAGCATTAGAGTAGATAAAGCTTATGCAAATATGATTTTTTTCTAATTAAGCTCTTAGCAATTTAATAAGTGAGTGCATTTTATGATTAATCTCACTTTTATTATTTTCTTTATTTCATTTTCTTTTTATTGCATTCAGTTCCAATACTTGTAAGAATCTACTTATATTGAGCTAGATCTTAATTTTTACTTACAATCATTTTTCTGGAATATTACTAATCTAAGTTCAATCACTAAATAAGAAAGTAAGCATTAAGTTCATTAAAATTTAAAATTCTTTAACCATTCTTTATTCCTCTAGCTTGAAAGATTCAAATAAAATATTAATTGAAGATTATCAAACTTTTTCAAGAAAGCTTCATACAATGAATTCTGCTCATTACATGAATGAGTTGCAAACTCTTAAGTGTTATGCATAATGCATTCTAAAAGTTTATATGCTTAATAAAGAAAAATGAAACTAAAAAATAAAATAACTAAAAATACATGAAATACATGATTCCCTTCTAAAATTAATGTTAACAAAAATCCAAATTACTCAATAAAAACATTCAAACATTAAAAAAACATAAATTAAAATAGTTGAAAAGAAAGGACCCCTTTTAATATAATGAATCTGTTGGTGGTGAAGCAGGAATAATATTGTTGATAGCTCTAATAACTTTCCTTATCTTCTTTATTTGTTGCGTTTAGTATCTTACGACTCTTTTAAATTTCAATTGTGCCTCATACAAAGTTTCATTAATGCTTAGCTCCATTCTTTCCAAATGACCATGGCATTAGTTCCAATTAAAGGTCTCTTCCTCTGATTTCTTTCATTTTACCCACTTCTCATTTCTACTCGCTTCCTCGCTCTCTTCATCCTTTGAAGATGGTGAATTCCTTTATCTTAATGCATATTAGCACAATGAGTAGAAGCTCCTAAAGTCTAGCTCTTAGAACATCCTCCACCCCACTATGACTTTAGCTTTGATGAGAGCTTTGCCATTAAACATCCTTGACTTGTACTTTCCTAGACCACACATACTCAAATCTTTACTTGTAAAGTACAAAGCTAATCTGGTTATTATATGTCCTATTGAGATAGTTGTCCTCCTTGTTTGCACTATATGTCTCAAAGTTTGGAAAATAAAGTGCACACTCAAAATTCAAGAGTTAGAATATAAACACCATAGCATAAATAATTCATTTATGGTTACCCTAGAGTTGTCTTGTCTTCTAAAAATATTGTATAACATGAATTTATGCATTAATAATAAAGAATGATCTCTAATAAATCCACCAGGCATAGCTTCTCCCTCACAAAAAATATTATTACTTACAAAGATACTTCAAAATCCTTTTGCATTAAAATCACTAAGAGGATGAATATATCCTCCCTCATGAAACCCAAATACTTCAGACATGATAGCTTGATCAAATTTATATTCCTTAATAAAGAAGCTACATGTTTAAATATATAATGAATGTTTACTTTGGGGATATCCTAAAAAATTAAGGAAAAGAAAAATAAAACCCTAATTTAAAAAAGAAGATAAGTTGATAAATAATATTCTTTCATAGCTATTATTAAAAAGGAAAGTAAACTAAAAAAATTCATTCATATTCAAATTAAAATAGAAAAAATATATAAACCTCCTTCAATTTGGAAAGATAAAATTTTAAAATTTTTGAAAGTTTTTTAGAGTTTTGCCTAAAGTGAAGCCCTCCCCCACATTTAAGATCAACATTATCCTCAATGTTGTAAGTTACATATGGTGTTTGAAAATACTATACAATTGAACAAGATCATGTTTGCAAGCAATAATTTGTGTAGTGTGAACAAATGCCACGGCTGTGTTAAATGATCACACAGTTATGTATGAGCATCTTTCTACTAGATAACAATTTATATGGCTATGTCAAATGCCAATATAGTCATGTCTGGTCTATGAAAACAATTTCGTAAAATTAGTGTATTGCTCCTTTTGTGACTCATTAGATCTTCTAATTCCTAACATCATTTAAACATGTTATGCTTAACAAGTTCCAGTGCTCTAACTTGATTGAATTATCATGTATAACCATGTTACACAAATTTAGTTCCACAAAGCATAATTTGTTATTTTCAAACATAATATGGTACTTTAAGCATATAAAACATAATTAAAAGAAAAAACTAACACAATCACAATTGAAAATTATCTTTACAAACCAAATTTAAATAGAAAACATCAAACATCAATTTCAAAAATAAACATTCAAAATTCTAAAAAACTTAAAGTTAAAACATTAGAATCCTTAAAATCTTAAAGCTAAAATAAAGTCCATTGAAATTAAAGAAAAACATTAACTTCTTTAATCTCTCATAAAAGTTGTTGGATCTTGAGGCTCAGGAGGTGAAAGGTTTGTATGGAAGCATTAATCCTTGACTTTGGAAGTATGCCATAAGGTTACAGTTAAGAACCTTGACTTCATTAGTTAAACTTTCAATATTTAGGTCTAGAGCTCCAACTTGAATCTCTAAATTGTTAATTCTTTCAACTATATGCTCTAACTTTACCTCTTTGACCACTTTTTCCTCTTCATCCTCTTCTTGAGCTTGCTCTGAAACACACTGTACAAGCCTATGATTCCCATTCATATACTCAATAAGGCCTATAGATCTCTATACACCAACTTAACAATACACATCCTAATTAGTGTCTTATATGTTATTCTAGATGCCCATAAAGCATCATCTAACTTTCTTGACCAGTGTTTCCTTGACTTGCTTATAATTCTTTCTAATATTTTCTTCCATTCTCTATTATTGACTTCAACTTGCCCACTAGTTTGTAGATGATAAGGAGTGGCAACCTTATGTCTTACCCCATATCTATCTAATAGCATCTCTAAATTTTTATTATAAAAATGAGTACCTCCAACACTAATGATGGGCTTGGCATTCCAAACCTAGTAAAAAGATTTTTAAGAAACTTAATGTTGACCATTTGCATGATCAAACTCCTAATTTTGGACTTTGACAAATAATTTAGATTTTATGATTTCCTTTAACGATGTGGAAGTTGATTGATTATCAAGAATAATTGTTTAATGATTGGAGTCAATGAAATACTCATTGAAAGAGCATAAATATGCAGTTTGATGAAGTATCTCAATGTATGCAAGTCCCTAATCTTTGAGAAGTAATTATATACCAAAAATATACAAATTTGGACTTATAGTGGTTTGCTTATGAGCACCTCAAGAGCCCTTCATGAGCCAACCTTATATAGTGCCTTAGGAGCTCATTTTTTACAAAATGATCAGTGCTCCTCATGATTATGAGGAGCATAGCTCAGCTTATGAGGGCAATTTTGATAGCATTCAATGGATATTTTTTAATGCAATGGTCCTTAAATTAACGCACACGAGCTAAAATTTGCTCCTTATGACCGTGAGCTGCGTTTTGACATAAATAAATCTAAGATCATTCAAAAATTAACAAGAGACATTAAAGACATGTTTGATACATCCAATAGCCATATTTTTTAGTGTTTATCTATATAAACACTCCATAGAGTTCAATTGAAGTATTAAAAAACTTGTTTACTCATTATACTCTCTTAATAATTTAATTAAGCTCTTAAAACTCTCTTTAATTTCATTTCATATTTGTATAACTCTTATGAGAGTTGGTGAGTGTTAGAATAGATATTTCTATTTTTTTATTTTTTTGGGATTAAGAAAATAGGAAGTGAGATTCTATTCTAATGGAATTAGTTTAATTGTTTACCATTAAAACACTTGGAATTTGGTTTTTGAGTGAGTCTTGTAAAACTCAATTTTTATGACTAAAAGAGTGAGCCTCAAACTTTTGTATAATCTCAAATCTTATGAACAAGATTATGAGAATTGAAAATCCTAACTTGGGGATAAGTTAGGTGGAACATAGGATTATTAAGAATTCGAACTCCTTAAATTCTTATGCTTATCATTCTTCCTTCTCAGCATTCTTTTAATTCTTATAAAGAATTCTTTTAATTTTTGTTTATTAACCTGATTCACCCCCCCTAAGGCATTTTCTTTTGGTATCAGAGCTTGAATTTTAGGAACTCCATTGCTAGAATGTAAGATCATAGGGAGTGAAACACAAAACATTTCTTCACTTAGACCATTTTTTAATGGTAGTGACTATCCTAATTGGAAGTTCAAAATGGAGCTATACTTTGATTATGATTCCATCAAACTTTGGGATATTGTCCTAAAAGGTTAGGAACTGCCTAAAACTACCATTAATGGTGTGGTAATTACTATTGTTAAAGGCCAATGGAATAATGAACACAAGGAGGAAAATCATAAAAATAAAATGGCTATAATCACTCTAGTGTCTTCCATGACAAGAAAAGAAAAAGGCAAACTTTAACATTGCATGTTGGCCAAGGAAATGTAGGAGACCTTGGAAAATCATTATGAAGGCAACTTGCAAGTTAGAAGCAAGAAGGTTCAACTTCATATGTATGAAAATGAACTCTTTAAGATGAAGCCACAAGAGTTAATTATGGAGATGACAAATCGACTTAATGCTCTTCTCACAACCCTCAAGAAACTTAGTAAACATTTCACCAACGAAGAGGTAAACAACAGAATTCTAAGAATCCTACCTAAGAAGGATTAGGAATCTCGAGTTACTTTAATTAAGGAAGCTCAAGAACTTTTTACTCTTTCCACTAATATGCTTATTAGAAAGCTCTTATCATATGAGCTTACAATTAAGAAAAGAGGAGAAGAATAAGAAGAAAAAAAGAACAAGAAAAGCATTATACTAAAAGCTTCACAAAATGAAAGTGAAGATGAAAGTCTTGAAGACTCTAGTAATGAAGATTGTGATGTTGTCATGCTTACTAAAAGTTTTAAAAAATTATTGAGAAGGGAAATTTTTTTAAGAACTAGAGATTGCAATAAGAAGCATGAAGGAGAAAGCAAAAAGAAAAATAAAAAAAGTCACTTGCTATGAATTTTGGGACACATTAGAAGTAAGTGCCCCAAACTTAAATTCAATAACAAAGGAGCAAAAGATAAAAAAAGGCCTTCAAAGCTACTTAGGATTATGACTCCTTTAAATCCAAAAAGGAAGAGGAATAATAAAAAGTGGCCAATCTTTGCTTTATGGCTCTTGAAGATGAAAAAGAGGTACAACCTACTTCTAACTCTTCTTGTGATGAATATTGCACTTATAATGAATATGATGATAATGATGATATTGAGAGCTCTATTATGAGCAAACTCTTGCTTAAATGCAAAAGCCTACTTTCTAGGAAGAAACATTATAAGCATAAGTTAACTAACTTAACCAAGGAATTTAAAAATTTAAAGATTGATTTTTCTAAGCTTGTTAAGTCAAATGAGAAATTTACTTATGATTTAAAATCTTTATATTCCTTGGAAGAGCAACTCAAGAAAGCAAGTGAAAAAAATCATAAACTTTCTAAAGAGGTAGTTGAGCTAAAAAATTCCATATTGAAATTCCAAAGAGGAAAAGAGAGTTTAAACAATTTACTTGACTCTCAAAAATCTCATGGAAATAGAAAGGCCTCATCTTCATCTTCATCATATATTAAATTTGTTAAAGCATAATACAATTCCATTCATTCTACCCTTAAACCGATTGTGACTTAAGCTGTCAAAGCTAATAAGTCTCATGTGTCAAATATTAAAGGAAAATCTTATAAGACTCAATCTTATATGGCACAAAGGGGTAAGTCTCTTACTACAAAAACACAACCTAAACATGCTTACATGTACACTAGACATAACACTAATAAACATGTTGCATAACACAAAGCACCTAAACATGTTTCACAAACCTATCACAATACACATTATCATTGTCAATGCACATCTCACACTATGACTTAAAATAATAAGAGACATACACCACCATAACATTAAAGATATATTTTATTTACTAAACAATCATATGCTCCTAGAAGAAATAAGTTTGCAAATATTGTATGTTTGTATTGCATGATCAAAGGACACACCAATAATGTGTGCTTTTATAGAAGACTACATTTGAATTTATTTCCTTTGGATTATCTTAAAATTAACCAACCTAGACTAAGAAAGGTTTGACTTTAAAGGAACACTTAAATTGTCTTGTGTAGGTGGGCTTGGAATCCACAAGAGCAAAAAGCAAGTGGTATCTTGATAGTGGATGTTCAAGGCATATGATCGGAGACAAGGAGCAATTTAGCAAGCTTGATGCTAAGGATGGAGGACATGTCACATTTGGAGACAATGCCAAAGGGAAAATTATAGGCATGGGAGAAATCAGTAATCCTCAATCCTAATCTATACATCAATTATTGCTTGTTAAAGGTCTTAGATATAATTTGCTAAGTATAAGTCAATTATATGATATGGAAAATAAGGTGACTTTCCATGGTAGAAATTGCTTTATTAGTAGTTTTGATAAAGACAAAGTAATTTTTAGTGGTGAAAGGGTATACAATGTTTATATTATTGATTTGAACAAGATTAATGACAAAGTCATCAAATGTTTAATGTCTATTTCCCATGACAAATGTACATGGCATAAAAGGTTAGGACATATAAATTTTGAGCTTTTGAATAATCTTTGTAAACATCAACTTGTGATTAGTTTACCTAAGCTTGAATTCACTAAGGATAAACCTTGTGATGCTTATCAAAAGGGAAAACCATCCAAGTTCTCTTTAAGCTAAAAAATGTAGTGTCCACTTCTAGACCACTTGAACTTATATATATGGATTTATTTGGACTAATTAGAGTTGCTAGTCTTAGTGGATTGTACTATGCATAAGTATTGGTTGATGATTACTATTGATTCACTTGTATATATTTTCTTACTAATAAGAATGATGCATTTAAAGATTTTGAAAATTTTGCAAAAAGAGTTAAAAAAACAAAAAGGTTTTTGTATTTCTTCTATTAGAAATGATCATGGAACCACATTGAAAATGAATTTTTCAAAACCTATTACAATGAAAATGGTGTTTCACATATAGTTTCTTCTCCTAGAACTCTTTAACAAAATGGGGTAGTTAAAAGGAAAAATAGAACTCTTATGGAAATGGCTAGAATAATGCTTCATGAGTATAATTTTCCTTTATATTTTTGGGTAGAAGCCATTAACACATCTTGTTATATTTCAAATAGAGTTTTTAAAAGACCAATTTTAAATAAAATTTCTTATGAGCTATGGAACAATAGAAAACTCAAAATCTCATATCTAAGAGTATTTGGATGCAAGTGTTTTATATTAAACACTAAGGATAATCTTGGAAAATTTGACTCTAAAGTTGATGAAGGAATTTTCCTAGGCTATTCCACTTCTAGCAAAGCATATAGTGTGTTTAATAAGAAAACTCTAATATTTAAAGAGTCTATGCATGTTGTCTTTGATGAATCTCACTTGATCCTAGAAAGGATGTTTGTAGTTTTGATGATCTTGTAGGTGATAATGAGATTGTGAATATACAAGAAGAAAATGCTAGTAAGCCTTTGAAACTTGAAGGGCCAAGCAAGGAGGATAATTAGAAGATATCTAAACTTACCTTGAAGGATGAACTTCCAAAATATTAATAATTCAAGAAAGCTCATCCTCAAGATCTTATCATAGGTGACACTACAAAAAGGGTAACTACTAGATCTAAACTTAAGTTTATTGTAAATTTAGCCTTCATTTCTTAAATTAAACCCAAGAATGTTGATGATGCATTAAGTGATGAATTTTTAGTCCTTGTTATACAAGAAGAGTTAAATTAATTTAAGAGAAACAAGGTTTTGACCCCAGTTCCTAGACTTAAACAACATCCTATTATAGGCACCAAATGGGTGTTTAGAAATAAGATGAATGAATAAGGTGTCATAACTAGGACCAAAGCTAGACTAGTGGCTAAAGGTTATAATCAAGAGGTAGGCATTGATTATGATGAAACCTTTGCTCCATTGCAAGGTTAGAAGCTATTCGAATGCTACTTGCATTTGCATCATACATGGATTTTAAACTTTATCAAATGGATGTTAAAAGTGTATTTTTAAATGGTTTTATTAAAGAGGAGTATATATTGAGCAACATCAGGTTTTGAAAATTTTAATTCTCCAAATCATGCTTTTAAATTATCAAAAGCATTGTATGGATTGAAACAAGCTCCAAGAGCTTGGTATAAAAGATGAAGCAACTTTTTATTATAGAAAGGGTTCTCTAAAGGAAAAGTTGACATAACTCTTTTCATAAAGAAATTTAAGCATGATTTATTAATTGTTTAAATATATGTTGATGATATCATTTTTGGTGCTATTAACCATTACTTGTGTGAGGAATTCTCTAAGTTAATGCAAGGAGAATTTGAGATGAGTATGATAGAAGAACTCAAGTTCTTTCTTGGACTTCATATCAAGCAATGTAAAGATAGGATTTTCATCAATCAGACCAAATATGCAAGAGACATTCTCAAGAAGTTTGGCATGGATGGAGCTAGGACAAGTAAAACTCCAATGACCACTACAACTAAACTCAATAAGGATTAAAATGGCAAACCTATTAATTAAAAGTGATTTAAAGGTATGATCAGATCCCTTCTTTATTTAACTATAAATAGGCCCGATATTATGTTTACTACTTGGTTATGTGCTAGATTTCAATCAAGTCCTAGAGAGTCTCATTTGAATGCAATAAAAAAAAATTTAAATATCTTTATGGTACAATGCATTTATGACTTTGGTATCCTAGGAGTTCTTTCTTTGACTTGACCAGTTATTTGGATGCAGACTTTGTCGATAGTTTACGAGATAGAAAAAGCACTTCCAGAACTTATCAAATTTAGGTAATTGCTTAGTTTCTTAGTTTAGTAAGAAACAAGTTTTGGTTGCCTTATCCACCACTGAAGCAAAATATGTGGCGACTATTTGTTATTGCACATAAGTTTTATGGCAAAAACAATAACTTTTGGACTATGGCATTGATATTAATCACATTCTAATTAGATGTGATAATACAAGTGTTATCAACCTTAGCAAGAATCCCATTCAATATTCAAGAACTAAGCATATTGACATTAGACATCATTTCTTATGTGATCTTGTGCAAAATATTGATATTTTTCTTGAATTTATTGATACTAATAATCAATTAGTAGACATCTTTACCATGCCTCTTTGCATGGAAAGAATGAATTTTATTAAGCATGAACTTGGTATGATTTATGATTCAAGTTTGTCTTGATACTTTGCATATTTGTTATTCTGATGAATAGATTCATGCTTTTTCTTGTAAGTACTTATATGTGTTTTTCTGTTTATATTTTTGTACATGATTCTTATTCAAAAATATATTTTTTCTCATTTTTTTAATTTTTGGTACTTATATAATCATTATATATATATATATATATATATATATATATATATATATATATATATATAATGATTCAGAAATGAATCATTAGGAAATGAATCCCTTATTGGCTTGATACTCCTTTCTGTCATATCATCTAGTTCTAATCTCGATAAATGATCTACTGCCATATTCTCTGACCCTTTTTTTTTTTATCTCTAATCTCTATGTTAAATTTTTGCAACAATAACACCCATCTAATAAGTCTAGGTTTAACATCTTTCTTTGCTAATAAATACTTTAATTCTAAATGAATAGTGTAAACCATGACTTTTGAACCGAGGAGAAATGTTTGGAATTTGTCAAATGCAAACACTACTAGTAATGTCTCCCTTTATGCAGTAGGATAGTTTAGTTGAGCAATAGTCAATATTCTATTTGCATAATAGATAACATATAGCTTCTTATCCTTTATTTGTCCAAGAACTGCTCCCATAGCAAAATCAATGGCATTACACATTAATTCTAAAGGTAGATTCTAGTTTGGGGCTACTACTATTGGTGTTGACACTAGTGCCCTTTTAACTTATCAAAAGAAATTTTACATTCATCAGTGAATATGAAAAGGTGTATCTTTTTCAAGAAACTTATAGGGGGATTTTGAAATTTTAGGAAAGTCCTTAATAAAGCATTTGTAGAAGTCTACATGTACCAAAAAGTTTCTTACACCCTTAACATTTGTTGGATAATGTAACTTCTCTATAATGTTAATCTTTGCCTTATCAACTCTATGCCTTCCTTTGAAATTTTATGACCTAATACAATACATTCTTCTACCATAAAATGACATTTTTCCCTATTCAAGACTAAATTTGTGATTTCACACCTTCCAATAACCTTATCCAAATTCAATACATAATGGTTAAAAGAATTTTCATAAATAAAAAAAATCATCCATAAATCCTTCCATTATTTCTTCAACAAAACCAATAAAAATAGCCATCATGCACTTTAGCACATGCATTACACAAACTAATTGGCATTCATCTATATGTGTCATACCTTGAAATTTGATAGTCCTTAAAAAGGTCCAATGATGAAAATAATGACAAGAGCTTATTTGATTTGTATCCCTTATAAAGCATGCAAGAGCCTAAAAATAATAAAAAACCTTGAACCGAGCTTCTAGGATGACAAGTCAAACTCTGAATCATTGAGTCATGTTTCAATCTTATGAAATGTAAACTCTTAAAAGGGTAAGCTAGACATTTTAAGTAGACATTCATCTTACCAATTTGATGCTTGTCTCATGAGATCAAGACTCGATTTTGTTAAAACAAAAGCTGATTTTGATAAAATAGACATCATGAACTCATCCGAAAGGTCCAAGAACCTAAAAAATGACCCTAGACTTGTCAAATTTGTCCCCAAGAATGCTAAAAATGTGTTAGGACACATTAAGGTACCCTAGAGAGGGCATGACTCATGCCCAGAGGGCCTTGCACACCCTCAAAGGGCATGATATACACCTTAGGGCATGTGGAATAGGACCCCAAGGTGTGCCACATGCCTATAGGGTATGGCACATCCTCCTAGTGTGTAAAATTACCCTTTCTTCCTTATAAATAGGATCCTATACCCCATTTTTAAGGTGGGACAAAAAAATACTAAAGCTTTGCCAAATTAAAGACTCTAAACTCCCATTTCATACATTCCTAACCTATCTTACTCGTTCCCTATGATTTTTAGACTGATCCTAACCAAATCGAGCCTCGTCATTATTAAAGCATGTTCTAAAGGTAATAAGACCACATTCTACATGTTTTTCACTTCAATTGAACAAGGATAGCTAAAAAACTAACACAAAAATAGTGTTTCTGCTCTCAAAAAAATCTTAGTTAATCCCTTTAAGGACCAAACAATCATTTTTACATGTTTATTTTCTATATTTATGCATTTCTCTTTTATTTTATTGTTGCCTGCAAATTGACAAAATTATTATGACTTGCGTGGTGAGACTGGCTATTTTGCATGATTTTTGAATAATTTATACTTTGTATTAATCATATTAAATTGATAATTTTCATTTTCTAGCTTTGAAATGTGAAAAATCACAAAAAGTGTCATATTTAATATCAAATCCCCATTTCTAATAACTTTTTATCATTTTCTACATCTTTCACTACTTTTGAATAATTTTCATTGTAAAAATCTCATTTTTATGATAAAGTTTGCATTTTTATGTTAATCCCACATCATATGTATAAAATTATAATCTTTGCATTAAGTTTTCTTTTTATCTCCAAAAATATAAAATTTATCACTTTTGCACAATTCCTTCATTCTCTACATTTTTCTATATATTTTCTTGATAAAATCATATCTTTATATCAAAATCCTCATTTTTGTATTTTTAACATAAAGTCTACATTTTGCATCTAAAAATATTAAATCTATCAATTTGTGCATTCTTTGAACTTTTACATGATCTACTATTAAAATATCTCATTTTGACGTAAATTTGTATTTTAACATAAATCTTATCTTCTTTGCACAAGCTTTGCATTCTAGCATAAAAACTGTATTTTTAACATGAATTCTGCTTCTTTGGCATAAAGCCTTTATCTTGACATAAAGTTATCATTTTTGACATAAAAATGATGGCTTGACATCACATTTGCATTCTTATGTGAAAAATCATATTTTTTTCACATATAGCTTTTAACTTTATTTCAAAATGATCATTTCATATTAAAATTATCACTTATGCATTCTAGTTGCATCTTCCATCACGTTTCATGTTTAAAATGCATCCTTGATGCTCATAATTATTTCTTTCTCGTCATTGCATCAAATCACATCTTTTCACATTTTGATATGAAAACAAGTATTTTCATTCATTTTCACATTCAATAATGTAAAAATTTAGATTTCCTGGTTAGAGCTCTCCACTCATGGTCTAATGATGCAACCATGCATCTTTTTATTATTTTTCAATAATTTAGAAACATACTATCATTTTAGCAATCCTTTTATTCAATTTCATAATAATTCCATATTTTTTTGTTGTGAGATTAGATGAATGAATACGATGCATATATATATGTGCTAACTTCTATTTTATAGATGTTTATTAGATCTAGGACTAGATTTACATTCCTGTACTTTTTCTCTTTTAAATGTATTTACTAGAAAAGCCTTGTAATAACTATAATTACTTTTTTTACTTTCTGTCATTGATTATTATGTTGTGTGAATGTGTATATATAAACTATCATTCCAAAACTAGGGTGCTGCAATAACCATATATTGAGTATTGTATAATTAGAAATAAACAAAAGTATATGCAATCTCTTGAACCTAGAATCTTTGTTGGGGATTATTGACCCTTTGCATGATCAAGGTTATGATTAATCTCAAAACAACCTTGGTTTTGAGTTTAATAATTAATTTTAGTTACTAATATTTACATTTAACTATGTTTCTAAGATAAGAATAAAAGGAGTGCATTTGGATGCAAAATAGACAAGTTTTTCATAAGGCCAGCCTATGCTTAGATTCCAACCTACCCTCAGGGTCTTTACTTAGTACCATGACTCCTTATGCTTAAAATGAGAGAAAGAAGGCTACCACGCTCAGGGTCTATGCATAGGACCCTAATTAGACCCTGAGCATTTATAATGGACATCTTTGCAAGCAATGGTCATATTTTTCAAATGCTCAGGACCCTAAGTGTCTGAAATCCTATAAAATTCAAATTTGCATCAAATAAAGGAGAAAGACGTTAGGGACAAAATTAATGCTCTCTAACAGCTAGAATATCATCCTTAGACATAAATACACACATGAAGACTTCATTCAAAAATATATACAAATGATTGAGTAAATTCTCTCTTAAAAATTCAATTGTGTTTTAATAGCTCTTTAAATTTCATTATGTTCAATACACACTTTGAGTGTGGGTTTTATGTTCTAGGTTAGGTTCTTTTTCTTCTTATCTCTTGGGTAGAAAGAGGAAGTGAGGAACTAAGTTTAAAAGGAATTAGTTTATGTGTTAGCTATTGAAACACTTGGGTTTTAGATTTAAAAGTGAGCTAAGAAAACTCTTATTGTAAGGTTTAAATGTGAGCCTTGAAAACACTTGGAAAGAGGTTTTTGAACGAGCCTTGAAAACTCAAATTGTAAAGGTCTGAGTTGAGCCTTGAAAACTTTTATATAAACTCAATCTATTGAAATATATTGGAGTGGGTGTTGAAAAACCTAACTTAGGAATAAGTTAGGTAGAGACGTAGGATTATTGAGAACTTGAACTCCTTAAACTCTTATGTTCATCTCCTTCTCTAAATTATTCTTTAAATTTGCTTTTAATTTTCTTAATATTTCATTAGCCTTATTCACCCCCTTCTAAGGCTTCTTTCAATTGGTATTAAAGCTTGGGTTCAAGGCATTTAATTGATGGAATTTAAGATCATGAAGAGTGAATCTCAAAACTTTTTTTCACTTAAACCATTCTTTAATGGAAGTGATTACCCATATTAGAAATTCAAAATGGAACTCTATATTGATTGTGATTCCATTAAAATATGGGATGTAATCTTAGATGGGTGGAACCCTCCCATGAAAATGGTAGATGACATCCAAGTTCTAAAGGAGAGAAAGGAGCGGTCTAAAGAAGAAAAAAAGGAGAACCACAAAAATAAAAAATCTATATTGGTTCTTATTTCTTCCATGTCAAGAGAGGAAGGCGACAAAATTTAACATTGTATTTTAGCCAAGTAAATATAGGAGACTTTACAGAACTATAATGAAGGCAATGTGTAAGTAAGAAGAAAGAAAGTTCAACTCCATGTCTATGAGTATGAACTATTCAAGATGATGCCTCATGAGTCCATAATCAAAATTACTAATAGATTGAATTCCCTCTTGACAACCTTGAGGAAGTTAAGTAAGCACTACTCTAAAGAAGATGTTAACTCCAAAATTCTAAGAGTGCTACCCAAGAAGGATTGAGAATTAAGAGTAACTTTAATTGAAGAATCTAATGCTCTTTGCAAGCTTTCAATTGACATCCTCATTAGTAAGCTTATCACTTATGAACTTACATTGAGGCAAAGGGAAGAGGAGCAACAAAGCAAAAATAAAAGAGCCTAGCACTCCAAGCATCACAAGACTCAAGTGATGAAAGTGAACTTGAAGATTCAAGCGAAGATGATAAAGAAATGACATCATTCATTAAGTACTTCATAGAGTACTTGAGAAAGAACAACTTGAGAAAATATAAAAAATCAAATGGAGGAGGATTCAAAAAGGCTAAAGAAGTCATATGCTTCAAATGCAAAGACCTGGTCATATTCAAAATGAATGTCCTAAGCTCAAATATGAGCACAAGGAAGTAAAGGAGAGGAGAAGAGCTTTCAAAGCCACTTGGGATGACTTATCTGAATCTGAGATGGAAAAGGAACAACAAAAGCCCTCAAACCTTTGTTTCATGGCCTTGGAGGATAAATTTGAGGTACCTCTCTTGGCTAATTCCTTTTGTGATAATTCTTGTGATAATGAGCTTGATAATGATATAGAACTTGATAATGAGAGCTTTTTAGTTAGAAAATTAGTTTTAAAGTTTCAAAAATTACTTTTAAAGAAAAATTTTTATAAACAAAAGTTTTTAAAATTGTCTAAGAGCTTTAAAGAATTAAAATTAGAATTTTCAAATGTTAACTCCTTAAATGAGAAGCTCACTCTTGATTTGAAAATATTGATCTCTTTTGAAAGATGAGTTTAATAAAGTTAAGAAAGAAAATGAAATGCTTTCAAAAGAGATTTTTGAATTTACAAACTCTATTTCCAAATTTCATAAAGGAAAAAGTCCCTTGATAATCTTTTAGATAATCAAAGATCTCATGATTTGACATATGGACTTGAGTTTTCAAATGGAGCTTCTACATCATCAAGTCCTCCTAGTTTTGTCAAGGCTACTCTTACTCCATCCCCCTTCCTTGTAAGAGCTCTAAAAGCTTAAGATTCTAAGATTAAGAGTTTTAAGAATTTAAAGGCTAATATTTCCAAGGCTCAAGATTTCAAGGCTAAGATTAAGAAACCCTAACCCCATCATGCATTCATGTATCACAATAAAAGGCACACATGCATGCATGATAAACCTAAAAAATTTATACATTATTGTGATTGTGAGATGCATACACATACTATATCATTTGTGTTTAGAAAAGCCACCAACCACCTTAGCCATGATTCATTTTCAAACGTTAATAGGGAAAATAAAATTTTAAAAACCAAATATTTTTATTGCATGAAATTTGGACACACTAACAATATGTGTTACTATAGAAACTTCATCTCAACCTTCTACCTATGGACTACTTTGAGAGTCACAAACCTAGACCAAATAAGGTTTGGGTTTAAAAGGTTTTTTGATTTTTTTATTTGTTATGTGCCAATTATTGATAAATTAAGAAAATTAATTTATTTAGCTTATCAATAAACTTGCACAAATCAAAATGTTCAAAGAAAATTTGACATTTTGCATGATTAAAATGATTCTCATTGTTATTCAAATTTCATTTTCATTTAGAATCATTTATTTTTCTTGGTATTTTATTTTATATATAATCTTTTTAAACTACATATTGACAATTATACTTGTTATTGCTAATTCATTAATGTATGATTATTATATACTTTATTTTTTAAATTTCTTTTAACAACAATTTGTATTTGCAACTTATTGATAAACTAATCTCTATAGTTTGTCAATAAATATGCAAAGTTCAAATTGTCCAAAACGAATTTCACCTTTGCATGATCAAAATGCTTTTCAAACTTTATATAATTTTGATATGCTATTCTCTCATCTCTTTTCAATTGGTATCAATTTTCAATTGATATAATCTTTTAAATGGTATGCCTATCATTACAATTGGTATCATTTTGGTTTATGATTAGTTTATTGCTTCTCTCCTTAGTTTCTTTTAAGTTTATGTTTAGTATCTTATAAAGGAGGAGAAAAATTAGAATGATTATTCTTTCATTTCCTTGTTTTATGTTTTACAAAGGGGGAGAGAAATTGATGTTTTTTAAATATTCGTTTGACTTATTTTTCATATTTTATTTCCTCCCTTTTTAACTTTCTCAAAGGGGGAGAGCAATATGGTACTTTGAATGATATATGATTTTTGACTTGTTTTTAGTCACCTAAGCATATATTAAGGGGGAGAAATTTTCAAAACTCTTAGTATATGATTGATAGGGAGTATTAAAAATAAAATCACACACACACTTAGTGATTTTTATGTATCATTCAAAATTTATTATTAAAGATCAAAAGGGGGAGATTATTGATCCTTTGCATGATCAAGGTCATGATCAATCTTAAAATAACCTTGATTTTGACTTTAGCAATCAATTTTAGTTACTAACATTTATATTTAAGTATGTTTATAAGTTAGGATTAAAATGAGTGTGTTCGGATGGACAATGGATAAGTTTTTTATAAGGTCAGCCTATGCTTAAGGACCAACCTACCCTCAGTGTCTACGCTCAGGACCTTGACTTCTCATTCCTGAAATGAGAGAAAGAAGGTTGTCACACTCAGGGTCTATGGTTAGGACCCTAACCAAACCCTGAGTGTCTACAATAGACATCTTTGCAAGCAACAGTCATATTTTTCAAATGCTTATGTCCCTAAGTGTCTAAAATCCTACAAAAGTCAAATTTGCATTAAATAAAGGAGGAAGACATTGGGGACAAAATTAATGCTCTTTAATAGCTAGAATATTATCCTCAACTATAAATACACACACGAACGCTTCATTCAAAAATTATATACTAGTGATTGAGCAAATTCTCTCTTAGAAACTCAAGTGTGTTTTTATAGCTCTTTAAATTTCATTATATTCAATACACACTTTGAGTGTGGGTTTTGTGTTTTAACTTAGGTTCTTCTTCTTCTTTCTTGGGTTGAAAAGGAAAGTGAGGGACTAAGTTTAGAAGGAATTGGTTTAAGTGTTAGCCATTAAAACACTTGGGTTTTGGATTTAAGAGTGAGATAAGAAAATTCTTGTTGTAAGGTTTAAGTGTGAGCCTTAAAACACTTGGAAAGAGGTTTTTGAGTGAGCCTTGAAAACTCAAGTTGTAAAGGTTTGAGTTAAACATTGAAAAACTCTTGTGTAAACTCAATATAGTGAAATAAATTAGAGTGGGTATTGAAAAGCCTAACTTGGGGATAAGTTAGGTGGAGATGTAGGATTGTTGAGAATCTAAACTCCTTAAACTCTTATGTTTATCTCCTTCTTTCAATTATTCTTTAAATTTGCTTTTAATTTTCTTAATCTTTCATTAGCATAATTCACACCCCCCCTCTCGGGCTCCTTTAAGAGACGATACTCGTTGAGTGACCCAATGTCATCCTTTACATCTTTTTCCAATTTTGGAAAGATCGGGTGGTGACTCCACAAAGTGTCTCGTGTCCTCTTGAGACTAAACATTTGTCCTTGTCCTACAAACGGAATGGAATTTGCTTCAACAAAATTTCCATGTCCATTTATTCATTATTTTCCTAGGAAATAGTTCCAAATGGACAAAATAAAATAAAAAAAGAGTAGAGCAAGAGTTCGCTCTCACAAGTCAGTTGCTCATAATATACAAAGGTACCATAAGGACAAGTAAATATTGTTTTATCTTAATCTTCAGGGGCTATTGCTATTTTATTATAACCTAAATATCTATCTATAAAATAGTAAAATGCATGTCCTAATATCCTTTCTAAGATTTAATCAATGAATGGATATGGAAAGTGATATTTTCTAATTGCTTTATTATGTTTTCTATAGTCTATGCAAACTCTCCAATCATTAATTACCCTAGTTGGAATTAATTCTCCCTTATCATTTTCTATAATTGTCATCCCTCTTTTTTAGGTACATATTGAATAGGACTGACCCATGAACTGTCTAAAATAGGATATAAAATTCATGCATCTAAAAGTTTGAGAATTTCTTTCTTAACAATTTCTTGCATATTAAGATTTAATCTCCTTTGTCTTTTTATTATAGTTTTATGACCATCTTCCATTAATATCTTATGCATGTAATATGATGGACTAATTCATTTAATGTCTAAAATTTGCCACCTTAAGGCTTTTATCCTTTTCTTAAGTAACTCCACGAATAATTTCTCTTATTCCTCATTAAGTTTTGATGAAATTATTACTGATAATGTCTCATTTTCTCCTAGGAATGTATATCTTAAATTCGATGGTAATGATGTTAAATCCAACTAAGTGGTTTTATTAAAAAAGGTAATATAGGTTCAGTATTAATTGGTAATACATGATGAATAAATGATTCTTTTTGTTCAAGAGATTTAACTCCTTTATAAGAATTATTTTGTAAACACTTCTCAATATCCTCCAATTCATATGATTTTTCCAACCTCCATTATTGTACTTCATTAATATAATCATCTATCACATAAACTCTCATGCAATTATCAATGTTAGAAGAGTGTTTCATACCTTGGTATACAATAACTTACAACTATCTTCACTAACTCTTAATGTAAGAGTTCCTTAACATCTATGATGGCTTTTGTAGTATACATGAATGACATACCTAATATTAAAGGCATGTCTTCATCTACTTTAAAATCAAATACCATAAAGTCTATTGGAAAAATGAATTTCCTTGCTTTAACTAGTACATCCTCTACTATTCCTTAAGGTTTCTTTATTGTTCTATCCATAAGTTGTAAACATATGTTGGTGGCTTTTAATTTTCCTAGTATAAGTTTCTTGTAAATAGATAAAGGCATTAAATTAATGGAAGAACTTGAATCATAAAGAGCTTTTTAAGAATTTAAATTGCCAATTGAATAAGGTCTAGTAAGACTCCCTAGATGTTTATGCCTAAATGGTAGTTTGTTTGAGATTATAGCACTACACTCCTTACTAAATGTAATAGTCTCAAATTCTTATAGCTTCTACTTACTATAAATGAGTTCCTTCAAGAATTTACCATATTTTGGCATCTATGCAATTACTTCCACTAATGGTATGTTTATATGTAACTTCTTAAACATCTCTAAGAATTTAGAAAACTATTGATCATGCTCTTGCTTGAAGGAAATGAAGCAGGTGGTTCATAAGGCTTGACTTCAACTTTCTGTTTCTTCTTTTCCTCCTTTACTTCCTTTCCTATTTGAGCTTCATTTTCCTCTTCTTCTTTTTCTTTTTTAATTACATCTTCTATATGTGTGTTCACCTTCTACTTTAATGGTTGCAATTATATTCCACTTCTTAAAGTGATAGGTTTAACACGCTCCTTAGGATTCTTTCTTATGTTGCTAAGAAAAGTGCCTTAATTTCTTATTGATAAAGACTTTGCTAATTGCACCACTTGAACTTCAAGATTATGAATAGATGATAAACATTTTTTAGACATAAGTTGAGTGTATTGATGCATCTGTTCAAATCTTCCTTTAAGTCTCTTTGTAGCTTTATCTTACTGATTCCTTTTTGTAGTCACCAACACCATAAATTTTTGCATTTTACTCTTGAAAGAAGATATAGAAGATAATGAACCCTTTTTTTGCTGATATTGAGACTGATTCTATTGATGTCACACTTTTTTACCCCCAAACCCTAGTGGTGCTTAATGTCTCCATTAATTATTATTATTACTCGATGAAAAGTTTAGATGGTTTCTCCAATTTGGTTTATAAGTATTCCTATGTTCATGTAATTCACATTCTCTATGGATGAGTTCTACATGAGCTAACATTTAATAGTAGGATGTCCTCCATGACAAAGTTAACATGTTGATGTTGTTGAGGAAGACATTACATTAACCCGTTTTATCTGTCCTCTTTATTAATGCATCTAGCTTTGCATTTACCATAGTCAACCCATCTATCTCAATTGCTCCCTCTTTTCTAAGTATAGCCCTCTCATTAGCCTATAGACTTTATGCATTTTCCATTTCCTTAAAACATTCTACAACACCTTTAGGTGTTTTAGGCATGATTGTACCCCCAATAACTACATCTATATTGACTCTGACTGTAGGATTCACACCCTTGTAGAAAGATTAAGCCAAATCCCAAATTGATATTAAGTATTATGGACATTACCTCTATAAATCTTTAATTTGTCCCAGCATTCATAAAAGCTTTCATCTTCTCTCTGATAAAAGGAATTTATTTCTTTCCTGATCTTCAAAACCTTGGCACATGGAAAATATTTATTGAAAATATAGTATAAAGTTCCTGCCAAGTGTTGATAGAATTAGGATGTAAACTTATGAACTATCTCTTTGCCTTATTCATGAGTGAAATAGGGAAAAGAATTAGTTTTAAATCTTCTGGTTGCACCCCCATTCATTATGAATGTAGAATAGTATTCGAAGAATCTCGTTATAGATGTGGACTAATAAAGTTTTACATAGTTCTTTGAACATTCTATCTATTTTGATTTTCTAGTTGTCGAGCAAGTGGTGGATCTTACTCAACAATCCTATCATTTTTAACTCTACAATTCTCTTCATTCATCCTTTCTCTTCACCCTTTAAGTCTCCTATAAAAAGTTCTTTTAATTTCTTAATCCAATGAAGTTAATATTTCACCTTATCTCTTTATGCTTCTCAATGAGTGCATACACTTATAAGAGTATCTGAAAGACAAATAAGCAAGACAATAAAAAATGCTTCCCAAACTTAAAAAAATGTCTAAATCAAACAATATTAGTTTATTCTCTATATTAACTATTCTATCCTCAATAATGGCACCAAAAACTTGGTGGGCAAGATCCATAAATGCACGAAATCGTACAAGTAGTAATAAAAAGATATCGTTCCCATGGAGATAGCATTAATTATATAGCTACTATTAATATTTTGCTTTTCTAGACTAATAAAAATTTCAATGAGCAAAGAAAAGTAAATTGAGTCTAAAATAATATAAAATTTTTGGTACTAAATTTATATGATTAAAGACGTTAGGCTTTAATTCCCCCAACTCAAATTATCTAAGAATGTTGCTAAATTCTTATTAATAACATTTCATTTATGAAGCATCTTTAATATTGTGATGTCTCTCTCAAGTACACTCATAATTAACCACTTATGATAATTACTCGATTACCTTGCTCTCACTAGCATAGTCAACTAATCATAATGAATTCATTTGAGCAAGCTTCCATGGAATATCAATATTAAAGTGTCTCTCGACTATGTTAATTTGAATTAATAGATTGTTATTACTTTTCTCACTAGAATCAATCTCTTACTATAACCCTAATGTCTATATCAATTCAAAGGGTGATTAAGCTAAAGAAAAGCATTAAGTCTAATAACTCTCATGAAATGTATATTATTTTATCAAGAATTTAATTGGTTATGTTAATGTTGAGCCAAGTTCATTAGAACCCTAACTCACATACTTACTTACTCATGGAAATTAGAAAAGAATAACAAGAGATAAAGAATTCTAACATATTCATAAATAAATTAATTAAAAAACTAAAAGAATAATAGAAGAAAAACTCTTTTTATTTTGCTTTCTCAATGATGTTCTTGGTTCTTAATTCTTGTTCTTCATTCCAATAGCTTGAGTTGAAAATTAAAATTCTAAGAACTCAAAATATTTACAAAATATAATAATTCTTATGCAAGGAAAATAGTAAAACACTATTTTTAAGAGTAGCAATCTCTCTCTCTTTTGAAAAAAAAGCTTCTTCTTAAATATTCTTATTGTCATTCCTTGAATTTGACTATGCCAAAAAAGGTCCAATGATGAAATAAATCTTCAAACATGACTAGAGTCTGCTCGTTCGTAACACCTTTAAAGTGTGTAACCCTCAAACCCTAACCGATTCCATTGATGTGTAAAATTGATCACCAAGCTATTAAGTTATGCTCTAATCTTGCAAAATATGAATTAATGGAAAAAATAAGAGGCTTATTTTCAGCAATCTTCTCTCGAAATGCACTGCTTGTTGAGCCAATGTTCATTTCATTAGATCGGGACCAAACTTTTTAAAAAAATGGAAATCAATTTTGAAAAAACAGACTTTAGAAAGACATCCAGAAGTCTCCAAAACCCTTTAAAGTGGTCCTAGAAAAGTCCAAAATAACCTGAGGATTAGCACAAGTTGCTTAAAAGTGCGCTCCTAACCACAAACACCTCTAGATGTTACGCGCTAAAATCCAGGCTTAATTTGACAAAACAAACTTCGTAAATGCATCAAAAGGCCCAAAAACCCTAGCAACCAAACTTGGAATAGCCTAAAAAAGCTCAAATCATGTGCACATCATAAAAGTGTGTGCAACCATGCTCTAAGCATGCAGTTGTTATAATGCAAAATAGCATAGTCATATTATGGGTAGTTATGTTCTACATTTTCTTTGATTTAACTATATATGTTTAACTATTGCATTATTTTTCTTTATTTGTGTTGTTTTTAATTCAAGTTTGTGTTTTGTAGGCTTTCTTGGGTTTTAGTTCGTAAATAGGAGTGCATTAGAAAGTCTTGAAGTGAAGAATGGGTTGAGAAAGACTAAGAGAAGAATCAAGCAATGTGTGGCAACTCGTCACCTTGTGCCGACTTATGATAGAGGCTTAGTGTGCTGACTCATCACCTTATGCCAAGTCATCACAAAAAAGTAATGTGCCAAGTTCCTCTTCAGTTGGCACAGTGGTGCTGACTCGTCACCTCACACCTTTTTATTTTATAACCATTCGAAGGGGTATGAAATGGGGTGCCAAGATGCCTTAAATACATGAAACTGGCTCTATTTTTACAATGAAAAATATTACTTTTTGTTTAGATATTAGTATTAAACACTTTAGTTCTATTAAAGAAGTAGCCAAAAGCTCAAAAGGAGAATATTCAACATCAAAGGATTCCTTAAAGAATTATAAAAGGGTTTATTCATTCAAACTTTTCCCTTCCCTTTTATATATAGTAATTTGATGTTTTCTCTTGTTGTTGTTCTTTAACTTATTCCATTATGTATCTCAGCTAAGTAATTGTTTGAAGAGTTACAATGATGAATTAATTTAAGAACTATATTTTTTTTTATCTTTCATTATGTATGATTTAATTTCAATTAGTGCATATTGTGTTATGTATGTTTGATCACCATATGTAACTTGTTAATCAAATTATTCATAATGAGAATTGGGATAATTTGGTGGAAATGTAATTGAAATTACTCAAAGTTAGAATGACATTTAGAGATAAGAAATTCACTTTAAGGCAATAAAGGATTAGTACAATACTTAATAATTTTCACTTATCTCTACAATTTCATGAGAATGAATGTGGACTCTAAGAGAAAATACCTTTATTTTCTAATGAGAATTGCTCTTGAGGATCATTGACTAATCTCCAATTAATAAATTTTTATTTATATGATAAATTACTTTTAAAGTTCTTAATTAATTCTAAATTGTAATTCTCTCATATATTTTGCTATAAATTATTGTTAGTGCATTTAATTTAGTAGACTAGTTATAATTAGAACTTCCTTTATTAGTTAGAACAAATTAGTATTATTTTGATATCATCTTACCTATCCATCTTAGTAATTATCTGGTTAATATAAAAGTTGCTCTGAGTTCCCTAGTGTTTGACACCATACTTGCTTTATATTTAGTCCTAGAGACTAGATTTTATATTTGACTTACATTAGCAGTCACGTGCACTTCGTATGGTCAAGCATTCCATTCTAGGAATGCACATGCGACCACACACTTACATACCCCTAGGCTTAATTTTTCCTTATAAATAAAGGCCTCCATACCCCATTTTAAGGGGGGGAGCAAGAGGAAAACACACATACACTCAAAAATATGTTTGTTTAAAGGCTTTGGAAACTAGTTTCCATATGCTTTTAGTTCTCCTACTGCATTTTTCCTATGCTTTTAGACCTCCTTTCCACCAAACCTAGCCTTACCTTTATCAAAGCATGCTTCAAAGGTCTATGAATTTGCATCATTCTACATGTCATTTTGAACCTCTCGATGAGGAAAGCTTGATAATCCCTTAAAGCTAAAGCTTTAAAACTCACACAAGCTCAGTCGAATTTGAGGACAACACAATTCTTTTAGCACATTTATTTTATCGCACTACATTATACTTTATTCTCACCAGTATTTATGAAAAGTATTGTGCTTGCATATTAAGATTGGCAATTTGCATGCTATATGAATAATATTTGCTTTATTTTGCTCATTTCATATAAAGATTTTGCATCAAAACATGAAAACACATTGTTCATATCAATAACATGAAAATTTCAAATTTTGAACTAGGGTCATCATGTTCTCGATCAAATGATGTCATCATGCATCCTTTATATCATCATCACATATCATCATGACACAATAATCACTACAAGCATGCATGGTTATGTATATTTTGCTTACTCTTTCTAGTGATTAAGTGATCATTACTTTTTTCATTATTCAATGATACAGCAAGCTATATGCATAGTTGTGCTAACCTTGTAAGTTCATTATATCCAAGTTGAATTTATATTTTTGCAATCTTCTTTCCTTTTATATGTATTTTGTTAAGAAAGTGATGTAATAATAATATTTCATTTTATTATCTTTATTATCTTTTGTATCTTATGAATGATATATAAACTATCATTATCGAAACTAGGGTGTTAGGGTAGTTATACATTGAATATTGTATAATGAGAAATACTTAATAAGTATATGTGATCCCTCAAACCCAAAGATCTCTACTGAGGGCAATACTCATTGGGTGACCTAATGCTACCCTCTTCTTTTCCTAATTTTCGAAAAATTAGGTGTTGACTCTAAAAAATCAAAAAGCATCTTGTTAATCTAGAGATCAATCATTTGTCCCTATTCAATAAAGTTTCCATGTCCCTTAAAAACAAAACACAAGATAAAAAATGATTGAAATATGAAGGTTGCTTACAGTGGTGACTCTACTAGGAACTTCTAAGTAAGAGAGATTAACTTGAAAATGACTATTTCTCATTATGTAATACTCAATCGTATAGAGACCCTCGCCATTGCATTTGCACTACACATCACAAATGCACCATTGCTCCCTATCAGTCGACAATGATGGAAAGTGATCGACTATAGTTCCACTTGAGCATAAGGTGATCGATTTAGATTTGTCACCTTTATCCTTTACTCGTTGTATCACTGAGCTCATCTGACCAAAGTCTATAACCCAAGTCCTAAAGGGGGGGCAACTCGAGTTATAAAAGAATGCTACGCTTACTGATCGAACTCCGTAACCCTAGTCATATGGGAGCATTATCACTAAAGGAACCCTTGGCCTTTCACCATAACTTAGCTTATATAGATAAACTAGTAGTAACTTCCATTAGGATTCCACCAAGCTTTGCATATTATCTTTTTCCTAATGCTATCTGTTTGACTTAATATTCATAAATGACATGACTCTCCTAGTGTCTATCATTGAATGACGTTATAATGTTAGTTTTTGAAGAATGTTTGTGCTTAGGTTCACATGATTCTTGTCTACTTTGTACGAGCCCTGAAGCATGAGGAATGATAAGAATCATGTACCTTAGTCTGAATAGTCTAGCAAATAATAACATCTCTCAATGACAAAACCTATGAGACATCGTCTATTTATACTTATCAAATCAAATGAATGGGTTAGGAATTCAACTAGATTATGGACCTTTATGCCAACATAATCAAATTACTATCAAATGACACTTTCATAACTCCCAGTAAACATATTGAATATCAATATGGGGGTAAGAAATCAAACACCTCTTAATTGACGTTGGCCCTACATATGCAGGTGCATATGGGCTCTCGATATCATTTGAGGTCGAATAATTGACCCTTACATTGACATTATGTGATTACCTTAAGTACATTTGATTATCATTCCTTAGTTTAATTTTTAGTTCTAATCAACATAAATTGAAATAGCCTAGTTCTGAGAGTGGAACCATAGTCCCCTGATGGCTATAAGTTCAAAACCCACATAGGAATGAGAATGAATGAGCTCGTGGAGAAATAAGGTTGGAACTGAGAGCTTGCCTGTGATTGGTTTGTTCACTGTGCAATAAATATTAACTCTCTTTCAAAATTAATCATGCATATATAACATACTATCATACCTCAAATTTGACTGTTCCTAAAAAGGTCTAATGATGAAACAAACCTCTAAGATGACTAGAGTCTACTTGTTTGTAACACCTCTAAAGTGTGCAAATTTAGAAAACCTAACTGACCCCACCAGTGTGAAAAATCAATCACCAAGCCATTAAGTTGTGCTCTGACCTTACGAGATATGAATTATCAGAACAATGAGAAGGTTATTATGAGAATTCCCTTCTTGGAATGCTCAATTTGTTGGACCGATGTTCATTTCATTATACCAAGACCCAACTTTGTAAAAAAAATCATTTTTGACAAAATAGACTTTAAAAACATGTTCAGAGGGCTCCAAAACCTATAGAAGTGGTCCCAAAATAGTCCAACACAACTCGAGAATCAGTGTGTGTAAAGCCATAAACACCCCTAAGTGTCACACACCAAAATAAAAGCCAAACTAGACAAAACGAACTTTGGAAACACATTTGGAAGCTCCAAAACCTCTGGAATAGTCCAAAACAACCTGAGGATTAGTGTGTATGGCTCAGAAGTGCATGTAAACACCCCTAAGTGTCACGCACTAAAATTGAGGCCAAATTTGATAGAATAGACTTTTGAAATGCATTTAAAAGGCCTAAATACCCTAAGAACCAACCTTAGAAAAGCCCATATAAGCCTTGAATGGAGTGTGTAATGTGTGAAAGTGTGCATAACCACACACTCCAGCATGTGACCATGTGCCAAGTGCAATCATGCGCACTTCACATTGTCACGCACTTCATCCTAAGGATGTGCATGTGACCATGCCTATACCTCCCTATTCCACACATTTTTCACTATAAATAGGCACCTCCACACTCCATTTTAAGAGGTGGAGCAAGTGGAAACACACACACACTCACAAAATCTGTCCAATCAAAAGCACTAGAAACCCCTTTCTAAATAGTTTTTGCTCTCCCACTATCTTTTTCTTAGGAGATTATACCTCTTTTCCACCAAAACAAGCCTCTTCGTTATCAAAGAACGCTTCAAAGGTATACAAATTAGCATCATTTTGTTGTCATTTTGAACCTCTCGATGAGGAAAGCTTGATAATCCCTCAAAGCTAAAGCTTTAAAATCCACATAAGCTTAGTTGAGTTTAAGGACCACACAATCATTTTTTCATATTTATTTTATCGCATTGCATTTTATTTTATTATCATTAGCATTTGGGAATACTATTGTGCTTGTGTGATGAGACTGGCAATTGTGCATGCTATATTAATAATCTATGCTTTATTATGCTCATTTCATATCATCATTCTTCATCCTTTAGTTCTGGAACATTAAATCACATTATAAATATTAATAATGTGAAAAGTTCATATCCTATAATAGAGTCATAATATTTTCAGTCCAATAATGACATCACACATCCCCTATATTATCATCATAGTATAAATAATCATTGCAAAATACATAATCATCTACATTTCACTTTTTTAAATGATCAAGTGTCCATTGCTTATCCCATTGTTCATGTGATCTAGCAAGCTATATGAATGGTCATATTTGCCTTACAGATCCATCATATCTAAATTAGATTTACTTTTCTGCAATCTCTTTTTCCTTTTATATGTATTTTATTAGGAAAGCCATATAATAATAATATCCATCAACTTTATTATCTTCCATTATCTGATGAATTGTGTGAATGCTATACAAACTATCATTATCAAAACTAGGGTGTTATAGTAATTATACATTAAACATCGTATAATGAGAAATAGTCAAAAAGTAGATGTGATCCCCCGAATCTAGAAATCTTTGCTGGGGGAAATACTCACTGAGTGACCTGATGTTGTCCCTTTATTTTCCTAATTTGCTAAAAATTGGGTGGCGACTCCATAAAATAAAAAAATGTCTCATTCCTCTCGAGACCAATCATTTGTCCATATTTAGTAAAGTTGCTATGACCTTCAAAAATAAAAGACCCTTACGAAATCAATTCATTTCAAAACCAAAAAAATAAGAGACACAAAAAAGGTCACTCACAGTGGTGACTCTACTAGGGACTTCTAAGAGAGATTAACTTGAAAATGACTATTTCTCATTATGCAATGCTCAATTGTATAGATCCCCTCATCACTACATTTGCACTACATATCACACGTGCACCATTGGTCCCTAAAAGCATCGATAATACTAAATGGCATTGCCACCATGACTCCACTTGAGTCACGGGGCAACAAAGACACGATATTATCACCTTTAGTCATTACTCGTGCATTCGCTAGACTCATCTGACCATAGTTTGTAACCCAAGTCCTAAAGGGGGCGATTGAGTTATTAAAAGAATGCTAGACTCACTTATTGGAGTCCATAACCCTAGTCATATTGGGACATTCTTGTTAAAGGAACCCTTAGCCTTTAATTTTGGCTCAACTCATGTAGATAAACTAGTGGTAACATCCACTAGGATTCCACCAAATTATGCATGATATCCCTATCCTTATGCTATTTTTCTGACATGATATTCATAAAATGACATGACTCTCCTAGTATCTATCATCAAATGATGTCATAATGTCAGTTTTCATAGAATGTTCATGCTCAAGACCATGTGATTCTCATTTAATTCATGTGAGCTTGAAACATGGGGAATGATAAGGATTATATACCTTAGCTTGAATACTTTATGTAAACTAAGAAATAATGACATCCTTTAATGACAGAACTTATAAGACATCATCCATTTATCCTTATCAAATCAAATGAATGGGTTAGGAATCTAACTAGATTGTAGACCTTTATATTGACAAAATCAAATTGTAAACGATTGAATGATACTCTCATAACTATTGGTAAACATATTGAATATTGATATAGGGGCAAGAACTCAGGCTCCCTCTAATTGACCTTGGTCTTATACATATGAGCACATGCGAACTCTAGACATCATTTGAAGCCCAATAATTGACCTTCACATTGACATCATGTGATTACCTCAAGCACATTTTAGTATCATTCCTTAGTTTACCCTTTGGTTTTGATCAATGTAAATTAAAATAGCCTAGTCCTGAGAGCATAACCATAGTCCCCTGATGACTAAAGGTTTAAAACCTACCTAGGAAAGTGACTGAATAACCTCATGGAGAAATAAGGTTAGAAGCGAGAGCTTGCCTGTGATTGGTTTGTTCATTGTGCAAGAAAAACTAACCAACTTTAATTATGCATACAGAACATACATGTAAATTAGCATGTACTAACAATTATTTCTTGCAAGAATAATCATATTTCATCATAGGATGTTGCATCCACTCCATGCATACATGCTCACCTTTTCTTTTGTAGGCACATGTCATGCATCATTCATTTAGCTAACCTTAATAAATGTACAAGAATCCTACTTCCAACATGAGTGACTAAGAAGATACTTTTTGCCAATAATTTAGAGACAGGCTAAGAGAGGGGATCCAAAAACTACTCGCTGATGGTACCATATCCAAAATCCTCCAAACCCAAATCAAAGCCAAAAGTGCTCGAGATGGGAATAGCACACCACTGAATGAAGCTTCCGCATATGTTCACCTAAGGGTAGATAAGGCAAAGGGAATTTCCCACACTCTAGTTCAAGCCAATAATGACGATGACTACTACTAAGATCTCAAAAATGCACTGAAAGCTACAAAAATTACTAACATGACCAAAACTGAATGGACAATGGAGGTCAAATTATTAGCTAACATAATGGCTCAATTAGAATTTTCCTTCAAAGACAAAGGGACTCATGGCTCCAAAAGCTTGACTGACTTGGCACTAGTCAAAGACAAGCCACTTCTAGACAATTTTAAACTACTAAACTTTGCTAAGTTCGATGGAATAGGGGATCCAAGGGTCCATCTACAGAAATATACTACCTTCATGGCTACTACAAAGCTTATAAAATCTTAAATTGTTCAATTATTCTTTACATCATTAAAGGAAGGACCGAGGGCATGGTTCTTTGACCTTGAAGATGACATCAAAAGCAATTGCCTACTGCTAACTCAAAATTTTATCAAGTAGTATGAATACAACACTCAGCTAATACATCACTTAAAGAGATATTGAGACTACAAAGAAAAAACCCGGTGATGCTTTCTCTAATTATGTCATAAAATGGTGGCAAAAGGCAGTCAAAATGAGAAAATGTCCTTTAGAAGATGAACAAATAGAGCTAATAGTCAAAAGGGCACTACCACACTTTCAAAAATAAATGATCTTTGCTCATTATCCTAACTTCATATCTCTCCATCAGGCTGGGATCAAAATTAAGGATGGGGAACCTCAGCAAGCCAGGAACACTTTTCGCTACAACACCCAACCAAACATCCAAAACACCTTCACCTGAGTCGTAGAAATAAACACAATCCAATATGACACCCACAGTTCACCATCTATCAATGCCATCAAACCACAAAGAAAGTTCTTAAACTTTAACCTCCTATTATCCAAAGTATTCCAGAGACTCCAACAAAAGAACCTTCTACAGCCTTAAGATCCCAGGCCTCTTCCAAACCCACTACCCCTAAGATTAACCAAAACTTGTTATGCCACTTTCACCAAATGCCCAGTCACACCACTGATACATACATAACCTTTAAAAATGCAATCCAATACCTCATTGACTTTAGAAAAATTGATGACCCATAAAAATGACCTAACATCAAGACTAATCTTCTCCCAAACTATCAAAACATGCTTTTACCAACCATCAACATGATTTCCTCTAATCTACTAGTAAACCTTATTGAACAATCAATCCAAGATATTCAAGAAACCCAAGAAAAGCCCTCAAAATTCAAACTCTCGAGCCTCATTCTTGAACCTCATATTTTGACAAACGATGAAGTGATTGAGTGCCCTTACTCATAAGAAGCAGATACAGATGAAAATCCCAACAGTGACTATGAAGTATAGGATTTACTGGGCCAACCATCTAGGAAGTTTAACTGCATAGTTAAGTATACAGTGCCCCCTAATACCCACACACACTTAGAAGACATAATAACCTCAGGATGGGGAGAAGAATTTGACATTGAAAACAAGGTGGTCAGTACAATTCAACTTTAAAACCTGCAAGTCATGGGGATCGATATATGGTATGACTATGATGATCCTAAAATCATTGTCTAGTACCATAACAAAAGTACAAAAGTAGATAAGTAAGCAACCAAGGAGCCCTCATTAGCAGTCAATCATGTAGCTCGCAGCGGGCAGGTATATCAACCTTTTGAGAAAGAAAAGGATCCCTCTAAAGGAAAAGAAGTAATAAATGATCAAGCTCTAATAAAAAAGGAAGACATTATCTTTAAACAACTTAAGAAGATTTAGGCACAAGCTAGTATCTAGGACTTACTCATGGCTTCTAAGAAACACATGGATGCCCTTGTTAGAGCACTAGATGAGGCAGAGATTGCCATTAATGCCTCACCTTGCAAGATGATAGCCTCTTTAATGAAAGCTCCTTCCAAGGCAAACATCCCTATTGAAATAAACAACATTATTGCTATCTGAATGTGGTCCCACTAGGATTTTGGGTTTCTATAATAAGTGACAGTCATGTTGATCCCAAAGTTGTTGTTATGATGAAGAAGATGCAATATCCACTTAGAACAGGATTATAAGGAAGGAACATTAGGGTCACATAATTCCCTAACTTCCGAGGATAGACCAACAGATATAGTCTAGGGTACAATCCTGAAGAGGAAATTAGGGCTAAAAAGTCAATCTTTTTTATGGATGAAAGCTTAACCTAAGTCTACCAAGGATAAGCTGAGAAGTGGGTAAGCAATGGAATCAAGAAATTAGGGTTTAAGATCTTCAATGAAACCCTCAAAGGAAATCACTCTCTAGATATGGTCACTAAGACTAACATCAATGAGCTGATGAGAAATCTAGAGCTAGAATCTGAGAGTGAGACTATCAGTTATGCTCAAGTTGCTGCCATCCTTGAATCAAGAATTGATGATATCCTATTTGAAAACATTTCTAATGATGATCTCTATACTTTTTCTTTGTTTGCAACTGATGATGTAATGAACTCCAAAGTTAATGCAATGAAGTCAAATTTTGCTTACTTGTTTGATGTCTTTCTTGATGGTAGTGTTCATTGCATTGATCAAAATATTAGCATATTTAATATTCATTCCATATGCACTTAATCATTTAACATTGGCACGAAATTTGAACTATGCATTCTACATATTTCAAAAGATGTTACCCCTAAAGAGAAGAGAGAAATTGAAAAAATATTAATAAAACATTCAAATTTATTTGCTAGACGTACGATGATATGCCTAGTATTAATAGAGACATTGCTCAACACTTCATTCCTACTAAAGATGGTCGCAAACTGGTAAAGCAGAAACTGAGAAGACTCAGACTAGAATGGGCCTAACTAGTGAAAGAAGCCATTGAGAAGCATATCAAGGTAAAATTCCTAGAGTTAGTAAACTATCCAGAATGGTTAGCAAATTTAGTGCTAACATCAAAGAAAGATAGAAGGGTTAGAATATGTGTCGACTACAGAGATATGAACAAAACTTGCTCAAAAGATAATTTCCCACTACCTCAGATAAATATACTGGTTGACAGTAACACCACATGTGCAATGTACTCCTTCGTGGATGGATTCTCTGGGTACAATAAGATCCTAATGGCTATTATTGACAAAGCAAATATAGCTTTCATAACAAAATGGTGTACTTATTGCTACAGAGTAATGCCCTTCAGACTAAAGAATGCGGGAGCAACTTACCAGAGAATGGCAACTGCAATGTTTCATGACATGATGCACATAGAAGTAGAGTTATACATCAATGACATGATGGTCAAGTTAAAAACCAAGGAAGAACATTCATCAAACCTTGAAAAATTGCTCAAAAGAGTTAAGAAGTATAGTCTCAAGAGTAATCTAAAGAAATGCGTATTTGGGGTCACTTTAGGAAAGATGCCGAGGTATGTTGTCAGTTAGAATGGGATTGAAATGGATCTAGACAAAGAAAAAGCAGTCAGAGAGATGCCAGTGCCAAGAATAGGGAAAGAAATCAGAGGGTTTCTAGGGTAACTATGATTCATCAGTAGATTTATAGCCAAATTGACAATAGTGTGTGAACCAATCTTCAAGCGACTCAAAAAAGATAAGCCAATTGAATAGACTGAATAATGTCAGCTAGCATTCAACAAGATAAGGAACTACCTAGCCAACCCACCAATTCTAGGACCACCTAAACTAGGGATACCTTTAACCCTGTATCTAGCCATTGAAGGAAATGCAATTGGTGCAATGTTAGCCCAAGAGGGAGAAATGAAAGCATAACATATAGTCTACTGCTTAAGTAAAAAGATGTCATCGTATGAGGAGAAGTACAGCCAATTCAAACAAATATGCTTGGCAATAGTATGGGCAATGAAGAAACTCAAACATTACTTTTAGTCCCACAGAATTTAGGCTATATCTAAAATGGACCCAATGAAGTACCTCTATGAAGCTCCCTCTCTAGTGGGAAAACTTGGCAAGTGGCTCGTGCTGCTAACAAAATTTGATGTGCAGTATCTAACTAAGAAGGTAGTAAAAGGAAGAGTAGTGGCTAAATTTCTAGCTCTCAACCCCATTCCAGACTCAGAAGAAATCCAACTAGACTTCCCAAATGACCTCAGTTTAGCCATCAAAATCCAAGGATGGCATATATACTTTGATGGAGTGGCTAATTGGTTCGATGCAAGAGTTGGTGTTATATTACAATCCCTAAAAGGTGAAATAGTACTAATGGCCAAAAAGCTCAAATTTTGAGTCATAAATAATGAACCAGAATATGAGGTATGTGAACTAAGAATAGAAGCACTAATATCCCTGAATGTTATAGAAGTCAAAATCTTTGAAGATTCCATTCTAGTAATCAACCATGCCACGAAAGAGTAGGAATTGAAAGAGCAACACTTAAGGCCTTACCTGGACAACTTAAGGCTACTTGCCATGTCCTTCTAAAAATGCATATTCATTCATCTCCCTAGGAATCATAATGAGATGGTAGATGCACTTGCTTCCCTAGCATTAGTATGGGAAGGACCATCCCAAATGCCCATAAAGCCTTTTATCCTACTTAGATCAGGACAACCTTATCATAAAAACTGCAAAATAATGAAGATAGAAATAGCTAAAAAAGCCTTGTTCTGTGACATCTAAAGATATCTAAAGGAATGAACATATCCTGATCAAGTAAATGAAAAAGATAAAGCAATCATTTGACGATTAGCATCAAAATTCACATCGCACCAGGGTGTGTTATATAGAAGAACCTTGGATAGATTATAACTCTGATGTCTATATGAAATTAAGGCTACAAGAGCAATAGAAGAAGTACACGAGGGCATTTATGGTCTACACATGAATGGAGCAATCCTAGCTAAGAAACTAATTAGAAAAGGGTTCTTTTAGAGAACGATGATGGAAGACCGTATCAAATTTGTAAAGAAATGCCACAAGTGCTAGATCCATGAGAATGTCAGCCACTTTCCCCTAATATAATTGCACTACATCTCTCCTCCATGGCCCTTCTCAGCATGGGAACTAGACATAATTAGGGATATCCACCTGAAAGCCTTGAATGGACACAAGTTCATCTTTGTAGCAGTGGATTACTTCATAAAATGGGTTGAAGTAGAATGACTCGCGAGGATAGGAGCCAAGCAAGTGGATAAATTCATTAAAAGAAATATGTTCTATCAATATGGGATCCCCCATCACATCATCTCTGACAACAATGTCCAATTCTAAGGGGAAGTTAGAGAGCTGCTAAGGAGTTATAAGGTGGAATATCACAAATCTTCTCCTTACCAACCATGAGAAAATGGGGCCGTTGAAGCTGCAAATAAGAACATCAAGAAGGTTTTGTCAAAAATGACTCAAACTTAACGAGATTGGGCAGATAGATTGCCATATGCCTTATGGGGTTATTGAACAACAATCAGGACTTCAATCAGAGTAACTCCTTTCTTACTAGTATATAGATTAGAAGTAGTGCTTTCAGTTGAAATATAAATCAATTCACTCTGACTAGCAATTGAATATGAACTGCCAGAAGTACAATGGGCTCAATAGAGGCATAATTATCTCACCCTCTTGAACAGTCAAAGGCTTAAGGCTCTATACCATACACAGTTGTATCAGGCTCGACTAGCCAAAACCTTAATAAGAAAGTAAAACATAAAAGTGTGAAAGCAAGAGACTGGGTATTAAAGTAAATGAGGCAGAACGTTTTAAACATAAGAGGAAAATTCATACCGAACTGGAAAGGCCCATACTTAGTCAAACATGTCTTATCAAAAGGAGTCAAGCTAATGGATTCTAAAGGCAATGAATTCTTCAAACCTATTAATATAGATCGCTTGCAAAAGTACTATATTTAAGGCATTAAAAAATCTTGTTGAGTTAAAAACCTAAAAATGGTAGCTTAGGCAAAAGTTAAGGAACTCCCGCTAGGTTGAAAACCCTACATGGGAAACCTAGGCAAAATTTAGGGAATGAGAGAAAATACTTAACTAGAAAACCTAAAAAGACTAGTTAAGGATAGGGGTAACCTCAAGTTTAAAATTTGTATAAATGCACCCATACTTCTCTTAATTGGCTTCAGTGAAAAGAGAATGATTGCCAATTTATGCAAAATGTCTTTGACAAATACAACACATTTTATCATCATGAATGGCATCAAGCATGCTTTGCATTTTCTTTCATTACATGACTATAATTCATAACTCTCTCTTTGAGATCAGCCGTTATCGTCAAAGACTCAAAAAAAACCCAACTAGGTGTGAAGAGCTCCAAGAGGAGACACCCCAAGCAAAAAAAGGGAAGAAAAAGAAAACCTAACTAAGTGCGAAAAGCTCTAAAAGGAGATACGTTAGGAAAAAAATGGAAAAATAAAAGAGGCAGGCAAGAGCAATGGCAAAAATCATTAATAATACATAATAAGAAGCATATACAGTCATCATCATATAAGTATCGTACAGCATGTGAGACATACACCCAGATACAACACTTAGAGTCCATAACCTCGAGAAGATGATACAATAAAGCAAACCACAAGCCAAAAGTCCTACACCTAGCTCCTAAAACAACTATATTGGTCGAGAATGCCATCAGAAGCAAGCACCAATCCTACTCAAGCATCTCCCTTATCTGATCCGGGCTCATCATTGTTCATCGCAAAGGATGATAATTGTGACTCTAACTCACCAATACGATCATGATAAGTTGTATGCTCCCGCTCCCATTCATGACTAATGTGATGGTGTTCAACCTGCATGGCATACTACAAATCATGCACACATACATATAAAACATATGCATAAAATAAATAGGTACAATGAAGAAGGCATACCCTCTGAATGGTTGCAAACTCCAAAAAGTGTTGTTGTGTACTCCCTACAATAGTATACCAGTACTGACCAGAGGAGACAGGAATCTACAAAAACGAGCAAATAAGTCAATCATCACTCACTAAATAAATGAAATAAAGGTAAAATGAGTGAAATAAAACATGAACACAGGTAGTGTCAGGAGGAGCAACACTCGACTGAGGAAAGCTAGGGCAAGGTAAATCAAAATGCACTACTCTACCAAAGATATCCATCCCAAGCAAAGCTAAAGATGGTTGAACCATCATGTCCCTCAGAATAGTACTACCAAAAGCCACACCACTAGCATGGGCAGTTGCCTCAGTACGAAACGTCCCCTCATTCTGCTCAAAACAGGACCCAGATATCTTCCGATGAGATCCTCACCGCTACTACTAAGCTCTCATAACTCGTGTCAATTACAGCTTATTAGTAACAAAGTTTGTTACATGCTTGTACAAAATAAGAATAAAAGCCTACTGAATTAGAGGAAGCAACTCTCGATGATCCATGTGATGGCACAGTCCTCGAATCTTAAGGATTAGACACATCTACCAAAGGAGGTGGAGGTAGAGGAAAGTGCCACTAGCCACATCATCAATCAGTTGAGGGATCAACACATTAGCATAAGGAAAGTTCGCTGTAAGCACCCAATTTCAAGATAATGAGTTATGGATGCAACAAAGGACTTCAATTTATGAAAATGTTAGGAATAGGTCTTCAACACTTGAACTTTGAAACTTTAAAGGTCTGATTGCATTTTTTAAAGAAAGAATTTAATTTTTTCATGAACTAAATTGCAACGCTTTTTAAGGACCTAATTGCAAAACTTTTATCCTTTCAAGGACCTTTTTGTAATTAAAAGTTAAAAAAAGTGGTCAAAATTCTATAATTCCGATTGGAATTCTATAATTCTGATTAGAATTACATTCTAATTGAAATTATGTAATTCTAATCAAAATAGGTCTAATTCCAATCGAAATTGTATAATTTCGATTGGAATTATATAATTTCGGTTGGAATTAGACCTATTCCATTTGGTTTTCTGATTTTTCAAAAAATAAAAAAATCTTTTTCTTAAATCTTGATTGGTCTGATTGGTTTTCTATTTTTTTAAAAAATAAAAGGGTCAACAACAGTAGTGACCAAATCGATTCTCTTGCACACATGAAGAAAAAGACTACTAAATTGAATTCAAAATAAAGTTGGGGGCAAAATGTAACTCTGGGGCAGCTTGGGGGCAAAATAGTAAATACAACATTAGAACTTCAAAGTTAATGAAAAAGATCTTATGGAAGAAAGGATTAAAGCAGTAATAAAAAGAAAAGTTCAATAGCACATCGGTTAATCACAAGCTTCAGAGTAAAGCCATGGACCCCACTTGCTAGCCTAATCAATAGCCCAATGAACTATATCAGAAGCTTCAACATCAAAAGTACCAATAGTGAAGCATCCAATACTCAAGCCTATAGGCTATTGATGAGGCACCTCATTCTCACACTCCAAGCTATGACATAGTCTATTCCAAACAGGAGACCTATTAGGATCATGCATGTCAAAGGAGAATAGATGGATAACATAAGAGCAATTATGCAAGATGAACTAAGACAAGCTCTAGCTACATTAATGCCATCGCCTACTGCTATTGCACCACCCATTGCAGCCAATCCATCTGTTGTGGGTACACCACCTACTAACAATGATAATGCTGCTAGGAACATACCTACTGTGGAAATGAAATTGGAGGATGTCGAGAGTTATATGGTTGAAGAGGTGAAAAAAGAATCACTTAAGCAAGTTCAAGAGCTAGAATCCAAGTAAATGAAAGCACTGACTCAAAATATCTCAGATGGAGGAGTTGATGAGAGGACAGGGCATTGGATACTCATTTAATTTTAATGAAGTGATGTAATTCGAGGAGGATAAATTGCCTGACAAATTCAAAATGACACAGTTACAAAAGTTTAATGGTACTAGAGATCCAAGGATCCACCTTAGTCAATATACAATAACTATGAGCACCCCTAAAGCTCCACTAGTAGTAGTCAAAAAGTTATTTGTACTATCCTTGGAGGGAATGACTATTAATTGGTATCATGGGTTAAAGAAAGCTATCCGAGTGGACTGGAGAGAGTTGTGCAATGCTTTTCTAAAGTAATATGACCATAATACCAGGCTTGAAGTGTCCATTAAGGATCTAGAATTGACCAAGAAGAATCCTAATGAATCATTTTCATATTTTCTAATTAGATTCATAAATAAGGTAGGATTAATGAAAAATAAGCTAGATGAAAAGGATCATGTTAGGATGATTGATCAAAATGTGTTCCTAATCTGGTTGAAAGGTTGTAGATGATGAACCCCAAGACATTTGTAGACCTTTATGATGATGGGTTGCAAGCTGAGGAGATTGAGAATGAGAGAAAGAGGATTTCTAAAAGCATCTGAGCAAGAAACTACCTGACTAGGGGCATACAACAAAAAAGCACTAGCCTAATTATAAAAGTGCATAATGTTCAATAACTAAAGAGATTATCTAATTTTAACCAACCTTTGTCAAAAATCCTAGAATGCCTAATGTAAAAAGGCTTACTTCAACCTTTACCTAATCCAAACCTAAACACCCTAGGCTATAACTCAAACAAGCACTGCAAATTCCATCAAAACCTCCAATACTCCACAGATAATTGCATCTGCCTTAAACATGAAATCCAAAACCTTATAGACTCTGGAAAAATCATAAACCCTGAAAACCCAAGCACCAAAAATAATCCTTTCCCAAACTACCGACATGTACCACCACCAACTACCATGATGATCAACTCAAAAGTAAGTGAGGAAGAAGTGCTAAGCTCCTTTGAGGACCTAGACTTTAAAACCAATGAGAAATCTCCTAATGCCCCCCAAAAATATGGAAAGAGTAGAAGACTTGTTAGGTGAGCCTTCAGGTAAGTTTGACTATAAGGTGTTTTATACTAAACCACCTTCTTTTGACATATCCTTCGAGTCGATTGTGCCTACAGGATAGGGTGATGAGTTTGATAATGAGAAGTTGTTAGACAAGAAAGAAAAATGCACATTTGAGGAATAGAAATATGAAGTCATGGAGATAGTCAGTAAGAAGATGCAAGAATAATTTGTTATGTCAATCACCTGAAGGACAAACACTATAACACTTAGCATCCCTAGCATCTAGAATAGGAAATAAATTTTCTTATTGTCTTTTTTGAATAAAATTTTAGTTTCTTTAGAACTTGTTTTGTTTTAGGGATTGATGATATAAATACTAATCATGATATAAATACTAATCATGCTTACTTATATATTGACATCCTAATGGTACTATGCATTATGATATTGATTGCATCTGCATGTTTGACATAAATTTAATTTAATTAGATTCATTCATTATGGGCATAAATGAAAATTCAAAGAGCATTCATATATCACATGATGTAACTTCTAAAGATAGGAAATTTGAAAAAAAAATAAAAATAATGAAAAAAGAGAAAAAAAAGAACACTAAGGTAAAAAATTAAAGAGAGGAAAATTTAGGACTAATAATTAACAGGAGTTGTATCATGTGATGTAATAAATGTTCTCATTTTTACCCTAATGAATAATTAAAATTGAATTTGAAATTATTCAAATATCGCATATTCATCTTTATCATATTGCATAAGTATCTAAATAGAAAGACAATACATAATTAAAGCTAAATGAGAGCTATAAGATCACTATTTTAGTTATGTTTTCTTTTTTTACCACTACTTTTGTAATTTTCCTTATAAGCCTAGCGTCCCCTTATACCTTGAGAAGTTAAGAGTCTCAGTAACTTGCATTGCAAGTCTTGTCTTATAACTATCATCAATTATTACATCACCATCAAGCCTCATATTCTGCTTAAGAATTCTTTTAAGTGCAAGTCCAGTTGATTTCATCATCAAGAACTCACTTCAATCAGTTTGCCCACTCCTCTGCATCTTCAATACATGAGACTGTAACTAATAGGGTTAGTAAGATAAAGGGCCCACAATAGTAGTGATCAAACTGAGTCTCTTGCACACATGAAGAAAAAAACCACTAGATTGAATTCAAAATAAAGCTGGGGGCAAAATGTAACTCTGGGGCAGCTTGGGGGCAAAATAGTAAATACAACACTAGAACTTCAAAGTTATTGAAAAAGATCTCAAGGCAGAAAGGAGTAAATCAGTGATAAAAAAAAAGTTCAATAGTGCATCGATCAATAACGAGCTTCAAAGTAAAGCCATTGACCCCACTTGCTAGCCTAATCAATAGTCCGATGAACTGTATCAGAAGCTTCAACATTAGAAGTACTAATAGTGAAGCATCCAATACTCAAGCCTATATGCTATTGATGAGGCACCTCATTCTCACACTCCAAGCTATAACATAACTCTATTTTCAAACAGGAGACCTATTAGGATCATGCATGTCATACGTAACATGCATACACTTGCATACATTTATTGTGAAATACTTGTTTTGCATAATAAAGTCTTTGAGCTTAGGTGAGATTGTGCAAATACTCTACTATTAATATTTAAAATCGGTGTCGTAAGAATGTATAAAGGTAGTCAGAATGTGCACCTACGAAGCATCTGAAAGGAAAAGGGTAGCACTAATAAGGTGATCCTGATGCTCTATGGAACTTTAGACCTTCGGAGTCTAAAGGGCCTATCCAGTAAGGGAACATCACTTATAGTGATACTTGCAAAGCATCATCCTGGTGACCTTAAGAGGCTAGATAGGACATTCAAGCTCCTCAAATTCAACATCCATCTTCATAGTCTCATCTAAAGCATCATCAAGAATATCTCTCTATAATAGTTAGACTAGTGTAAGGTATGGAATATAGTCATGAGAAGATCCAATATGTCAACAATACATTCATTAGCCCTATAAAAGGGAAGAATGCACTCAAAACTTGAAATGAATGCACTCTGAAAAATCATTTGATCATGAAATAAGATATCTAACTCTTTAACATTTTTTACAAGAGATATCAAGAAGAGAAATGAAGCCCTCTACCATAGCATTAATGAGAATGGTGAAAATACAAATGCAGCCCAAAGCCTTAACTTTAATGGTGGAGTATCATGACCCTGCAATCAGAGACAAATCCAAAGGGAATAACAAAAAAGAATGAAGAAGATGAAAGGAACCAATACGTTAACAAGAATGGGAAAGGTTGCAAATGCTAATCATTCATCAAAAGTATCATCTTGCATTGCAAACACTCATCAAGATAATAAAGGGAAGTGACAAAAATCTATTTCCTTAGATTCTATAATAAAGAACCATCTCAATCATAAAATTCACAAATTGAAAGTAAATTCATCCACTTCATGAGATAATGTGCTAAAAGCCTATCTCCTGACCTTTGATTATAGTGGCTATCTTTTATTAGTCTCGTAGAATTCAAATGAGTAGTTAACAATTTTATGTTGAGAGTTTATAAACTCTAATCAATCTAATGCTTGCTTTGCACCTAAATGAGGGAAATAAAATGCAAAAACAAAATTTATGGACATAAAGCATAAATTGCTTGAATTTCAAAGTATCATTTCAGTCTTTTGAATGATAAATGTGCATATAATCTACTTTGATGCTTAGAAATGAGTATGAGTATGAGTATAAATCCCTTAATGGTGTCTGCACTGAGTAATATGAGAAAGGTAGGGGAACACTAGGAGGAAAATTGAAATAAGAGCAAGAATAATTTACTCCAATGCTTATAAATGAGTAAGAGTATTAACATGAAACCTCTAGTGGTATCCATTCTAAGTAATATAAGAAAGGCGGGGGAATACTAAAAGAGAACCATGCCAAAAATTGCTCTATTTACTCCAATGCTCTATAAGAGTATGAGTATCCAAAGAAACTTTCCAATGGTATCCACACTGAGTAATATAAGAAAGGTGAGGGAATACTCGGATAAGGAAAGAAAGCATAAAAAATAATTCAAAGGCTATTTTGATACTCAGAATTTGATATGTTTATGCTTAATTTCCATGGGTTTCGTTTAGCAAATTCTTTTTGAAATTATGTGGAAGTAAGCTCTTCACTTGGTAAAAGACATGCTCTCAACATAAAATGGTTAACGATGCCTCTAACCTTTGCATATGGTAAATAAATAACAGTCATGAAAATTAAAAATAGTGAGATTCATTGAGTGCAGGCTATCTCGTGAAAAAAGTGATGAATTTTCTCATAAATTTTTAGCATTATAAGGTACTTTTGTGCATTTTTCATGATTGAAACTAACTTCAACAAGTCTGTAGGAATTGCAAATCTAAAAGAAAGTGCACCCAAATTGTAGAGTCAATTAACATAGCAATATTGAAAGTCAGTCAGCATAGAAATTTTAAATAGTCAACACAGCAAAATTCAAAGTCAGTTAGCATAAAGAATTCAAAGCATTCAACTCAAACAACCAAAGATAAAATTTCAGGAGCAGTTATGGATGGTAGCATTATCAAAGGTGAGCAATGAAAGAATTACAGTCAATTTGCAAGCAACTATAGATTGCAACATTAAAGGCGAGCAATGAGAGGGTTGCAGTTAATTAAAGTCAGCAAACAATTATGGATTGTAGCATTATCAAAGGCGACCAATGAAAAGATTACAGTCAATTTGCAAGCAAATATGGATTGCAGTACTATTAGTGAACAACAAAAGGGTTACAGCTAATCGTAAGCAGTTATGGACTATAGCATCATTGGTGAGCAACAAAAGGGTTACAGCTACTTACAAGCAATTATGGATTACAACATCATCAGTGAGCAATGAAAGGGTTGCAACTAATCATGAGTAGTTATGGACTGTAGCATCATCAATAAGTAATGAAAGGGTTACAGCTAATCGCAAGCAGTTATGGACTGCAACATCATCGGTGAGCAATTAGAGGGTTATAGCTAATCATAAGAAGTTATGGATTGCAGCATCATCAATGAGCAATGAAAGGGTTGCAACTAATTGTGAGCAGTTATGGACTGCAGCATCATCAGTGAGCAATGAAAGGGTTACAGCTAATTGTGAGCAGGACTGCAGTATAATTGCATAAGAGAATATAAACTATATGACCAAGTGTAGTCAACATCACACAACCAAGTGTGATGTATCTTTTCAATCAAGACTATACGTTTGAGTGTAGTTGGCATTGTATGATCGAGTACAATGTATTTTCAAATTCAGACTATAAGCCCGAGTGTAGTCAACATTATACAATGGAGTGTAATGTATTCTTCCAATCAGATTATACAATTGAGTTTAATTGACATCATACGACCGAGTATCATGTAACTTTTTAATTCAAACCATACGACCAAATGTTGTCGGCATTGTACGATTGAGTACAATGTATTTTCAATTCAAACTATACGTCTAAGTATAGTCGGCATTGTACAACCGAGTAAAATGTACTTTTTCAATCATTTATATGACCGAGTATAATCGGCATCATACGACCTAGTATGATGTATTTTCAATTCAGACTATACGTCCAAGGGTAGTTGGCATTGTATGACTGAGTACAATGTATTTTTAATTTAGACTATGTGTTCGAGTGTAGCCAGCATTGTATGACTGAGTACAATGTATTTTCAATCAAGATTATATGATCGAGTATAGTCGACATCATACAACCAAGTGTGATGTATCATTTCAAATCAAACTATACATCCAAGTGTAGTTGGCATTGTACGATCGAGTACAGTGTATTTTCAATCAACATCATACGACCTAGTGTGGTGTATATTTCCATTTAGACTATATGTTCGAGTATCGTCCACATTGTACAACTGAGTGTAATGAATCCCTTTCACACAAGACTATACGACCAAGTATAGTCAATATCATATGACTGAGTATGATATGTCCTTATAAATCAATGTTGTACATTCAAGTATAACAAGTTCATAAGCAAACGCTTCATGGAGCACAGGTAAGTATCCTAACTTTCAATTAAGAAATTGAGTGCTAGTTTTCTTTTTTATAATTTGTCACGCAAACAATGACAAAGGGGGTCAACTGTAAGCACCCAATATCAGGATAATGAGTTATGGATACAACAAAGGACTCCAATGATAAAAATGTCATGAATAGATCTTTAATACTTGAAGTTTGAAACTTCAGAGGTCTAATTGCTTTTTTTTAAAGAAAGAATTCAATGTTTTCATGGACTAAATTGCAATACTTTTTAAAGACCTAATTGCAAAACTTAAATTCTTTCAGGGTCCTCTTTGTAATTAAAAGTTCCTATCAGAATTACACTAATTCTGACCGGAATTGCACAATTCCAATTGGAATTACGCAATTTCGATCGGAATTAGACCTATTCCATTTGGTTTTCTGATTTTTTAGAAAATAAAAAAATCTTTTTTTAAATCCTGATTGGTCTGAAATTCTCTTAAAATTATTTTTGATATTTATCTGATATTTTTAAGGAAATATAAGTCATTTAGGAATCAATTTATACTTAGAGTTTTCACTATAAAAGAGGGGTTTTGGCTTGTTTAAAAAAATGAGAAGAGATAAAAGGAGATTGGGGGAGGAGCAGTCTTTTATGCAGAGTTTTACTTTTATATTTTCTCTACGCCAGATTGTCTTTTGGCTTTTGTTTGATTTTTCTTAAAAAGCATTCTTGACTCTTTTCCTTTCTTAACTATTTTGAAAAAAAAACATTCTCTACAAAAATTCCCTTTTGTGTAATTGATTAATTGAAGATCTTTAGAGGATTTTTTAAGAACAAGATTTGAAGACCTATTAAGAATGGTGATTTTACAAAATCTAAGGAGCACTCTATTAAAATCATCCATAAGCATCATCTTCTCCTTATTCTATTTTACTTTATTTATTTCTTTATTTTTTGATTTTATTGAGTTTTAATTTTATTTAAATTATTGTTATAATTTATCCACTAATCATAATTTTGTTTCTTTTTTTCATGGTGATTATGGAGGAAAATACGTGATGATCATGTTTGGAAGATTGAATTCTTGAAAAGTCCATAGAATGCCATGAATAAAATCTTGTAAAGACATAGTTTCTAGGGTTTTTATTTTTTTTATTTATTGATTTATTTTATTTATGTTTTTTTTGGTGTATTAATTATTTTTATTATTATTTTCTATGAATTATTGTAATAGCCCCAATAGTGGGAATAGTAAAATTGTGAATGGTTGCTTGTTTATTTTAATTAATTGGTTAGTAAAGTTAGGGTTTCAATTGGGTAATTAATTAAAATCAATTGAGGAGTAGATTAATTTAGGATTGCATGTTAATTAAAATTAGGGTTTTAGAAGGAATAATTAATTAGTTATTTGAACTTTAATTTAATTATTTTAATATGCTTTATTTGTTTTTGGGCTTGTTTATTTATTTTTGTATTTTGGGCCTTAAGCCCATATTAGATTGTAATCCTTTTAAATGAACTTAGGTTTTTTAGGTTTAATTAATTAAAATGCATTTTAGGCCCCTAATTAATTAGATTTAGGTTAGAGATAACTTAGGCCTATTTAGTAAATTAGATATAGGCCCACTTAATTTAATTTAATTAATTAGACTTAGCCCATTTAATTTAAGCATTTTTTATAATTTGTAAATTTGGGCCCATTTTTAGAATTAAAATAAATAGACCTAGGATCATTTAATTAAAATTAAAAGTAATTAGGCTCATTAGTCTTTAGCTCACTTGTAAATTAAAACATGTAGATTTAGCTCATTTAATTGAAATTAATGTAGATTAGACTAACTTAGGGATTATATGTTTAAATGAATGCATTATTTACTTGTATTTTCATGATTGGTTTGCCTTAGAGTTAATTACTAGAATAAGGGTTTATATGAAATTGCATGTAAATAGAGGATAATATAGTAATTCATGGAGTAATTCTAAAAGAACAAGAGACTGAAAGAAGTTGGTATTTTGTATCTAGAATCTCCTAGTTTTGGTGCTAGCTTTCTTTTAGGGAATCAAGTACCACCTTTTCGATTTGTCCCAGTTATTACCCTGGGTTGTGACTCCTCATCTCCACACCATGTCTTTATGATAGTGGTTAGTGTGTTCTCTAGAGCTCTAAGTTCAAACAGTGTCGTGGTTGCTAAAATCTTAGACGCGTGCTAAACTCTGCCGTCTACACCCGCACTCTTTAATAGACTCTCAGAGGAGTATCCCATCATGGCAGCGGCAAAGCTCATCACCACTAAGCTCATGGCCCCATAACATGTCACCAGGGGGAGGAACAGGGACTCTCCTTGCGAACAGACTATCCCACCAATAATAGACTCGCTTGCCCAAATACCACACTCTGCCAATAAGGCCAGAGAGCAACACTCATCTCTCCATCAACTACCAGGCAGTCACCATCTATATTATCTAATATGATCTCACTACCCATTAGCAAAGGAAGATATACTTAAAAGGCAAGAATGAACAAAGAATCTCTAAAAGAGAAACAACCAACATAATAGGAGTTAGACATACTTGGTCAAGTGATAGCTTGCACATGTAGTCCTAAACCACTACACAATCCTCAATCAAATCAATAATCCTCCTGATCCAATAAGAATAACAAGGAAAGTCATCCTCTAAGAAATGCTCGACGGTCGAATGACGAAGAACCCCAAACTCATAAGCCTAGATCTGTCAGAACCAAGAAATCAAAAATAACAAACTAAAGACAAAATAGCAAAAAGAATAGACACAAGAAGTCCTACTCACATCTAGCATGAATAAACATCCGCAGATCCTTGAGCCACCTTGGCATGTTGTAATAAGGCCCGAGTACATATGGGCAAAAGTGGTAGTACCCTAGCAATACCTCGACAAGCCATCCAAATTCCTCAGAATAGGCAACAATCGTAGACTACTCATACCTAAAGGGTTCGGGAAGATGACAACACTCAACAAGTAGAACAAAATTTAGCGAGACAACTGCTCTTCTAAAATAAGATCGCCATCATACATTTTTCGCACAGAAGAAACAAACTCAGTGTAACGTATGAGGTACGGGAAACTAGACTTCATAGGAGTGGCCACCCCAAGCAACTCTATGGTAAGGCACCTCCTTGCCACCGCAGAAGAGCACTCCTCCTTATTAAAAGGGAATAGGCTCTCTAAAAAAGCTCAAGCTCTTAATAGTGGTAAAGTCCAAAGAAGTGATGGTCATCTCCTTAACAGACATAAGGAAAGAATGTGTCGTGTCCATCCATCGTTCTATCAGTGCATACATAATAATCTGACTTAATGCATACGAGTCATAAGATAAAGTAGTAACAACCCCGTCAAAGCCATTCTTGGCAATCATCTACTTCACGCATAATGGAAGACCTTAATAATACATGTTGACCATGTTAACACTACCAGGTAGCATAGTAACAGACCTACGAGGCTACAAATAATAGGCACGCTATCAAACATTCATACAATTAATAAATACTAACACATCTTCTTCTTTTTATTATTTAAGAGGAACAATAACAAAAGCCGAAAAGAAAAGCATCACAGCAAACACCAGCATACAATCATAATAAGAAAATAAAGCAAGAGCTATCAACTATCAGCATTCATAATAAACCTATGACTTAGCATACAGTTATAGCAAGTACTATAAAGCTATAGAGCTACAACTACAATAACCTTATACAGCCAAATAAATAACAAGACAGCTAATTAATAAGCTTCAAAAGGGTTTGCCAAGGCAATGATGATGAGCCCAAGTGTGAGTTTCCAGACTGTAAACCATAAGAATTGGGTCTCCATGAGAAAGCTTAGATAGCTGAGGACCTTGAACGCCAGATGAACCATCAGTACTAGTCCCTGTAGTGGAAGTACCTGCTCTAATGGCCTCTGTGAAGTTACTCTCCTCATTTAATAAGATATCCTCTAAACCCTCTAAAATGTCAGGGAACTCAATCTTATGAAGAAAAATGAAAATACAGAAGCAATAATAGAGAAAAAAGCACTCAAAACATGAAAAGGGTCAAGAAGAGTTGGAAACACTCAAAGAAGTCCGAAATAAGCCTCCCTAGACCTCTAGAATACGCATTTAAATAAGCATAGAGAGGGGAAGGCACATGGCCATGCACACTTCTCCCCTCCATGCACTCTTGTGTGGTTTTATGCACACTCCAAGACTTTGCTCACTTATTTCCCTAGTCCTAAACCTTCATTTGAGCATAAGACATGCACCAAACTCACACAAAAGTACACTGATGAGGACTACATATGTCTAAAGACACCACATATGGCCCCACCACTTTCAAAAACTTAGCACCTCCCGAAAGAAGAAAAATAGGGAAGAACTATCGAAAGGATACTGTAAACGGCAGGGTTTAGGATGCATCTAAGATTTTAGCAACCGCAACACTATTTGAGCTCAGGGCTCTAGAGAATACAATAACCACTGTCACAAAGACATGGTGTGGAGATGAGGAGTCACCACCCAAGGTAATAACTAGGACAAATCGAAAAAGGTGGTACTCGATTCCCTAAAAGAAAGCTAGCACCACAACCAGGAGATTCTAGGTACATAATACTAAATTCTTTCAGTCTTGTGTTCTTTTAGAATTACTTAATGAATTACTATATTATCCTCTATTTACATGCAATTTCATATAAACTCTTATTCTAGCAATTAACTCCAAGGCAAACCAGTCATGAAAATACAATTAAATAATGCATTCATTCAAACACATAATCCTTAAGTTAGTCTAATCTACATGGATTTTAATTAAATGAGCTAAATCTACATATTTTTAATAAGTGAGTCTAAAGGGCCTAATTCCTTTTAATTTTAATTGAGTGAACTTAAGTTTGTTTATTTTAATTTTAAAAATGAGCCTAAATCTACAAATTATGAAGTATTTAAATTAATGGGCCTAATTCTACATGTTTTAATTTTAAGGTGATCTTAAATCTACAAATTATGAAAAAGGCTTAAATTAAGTGGGCTAAGTCTAATTAATTAATTTAAATTAGGTAGGCCTATGTCTAATTTACTATATGGGCTTGAGTTATCTCTAACCTAAAATCTAATTAATTATTGGCCTAAAATGCATTTTAATTAATTAAACTTAAAAAATCTAAATTTATTTAAGTGGATTAGAATCTAATATGGGCTTAAGGCCCAAAACACATAAAAATAAATAAATAAGCCCAAAAATAAATAAAACATATTAAAACAATTAAATTAAAGATCAAATAACCAATTATTTATTTATTCTAAAACCCTAATTTTAATTAACATACAATCCTAAATTAATCTACTTCCACTATTGATTTTAACTAATTACCCAATTGAAACCCTAATTTTACTAACCAATTAATCAACATAAACATACAATCACACACATAATTTCATTATTCCCACTATTAGAGCTATTACAATAATCTATTGAGAATAATAATGAAAATAATTAATACAATCCCAAAAATATAAATAAAACAATTAAATAAAAACTAATAAAAAACCTAAAAACTAAATCTAGCTACAAGGTCTTATCCATGGCATTCCATTGACTTCTTATAAGTTTAGTCCTCCAAAGATGATCATCATGTATTTTCCTCCATAATCACCATAAAAAAAAAAGAACAAAACTTATGATTAGTGAATAAATTATAACAATAACAAAACAAAATTAAAAATCAAATAAATCAAAAAAAGGAATAAATAAATCAAATCAAATAGAACAAGGAGAAGATGATGCTTATGGATGATTTTAATGGAGTGCTCCTCATATTTTGTAAAATCACTGTTCTTGATAGGTCTTTGAATTTTGTTCTTCAAAAATCCTCCAAAGATCTTCAATTAATCAATTAAGCAAAAGAATTTTTTTGTAGAGAATGCAGATACTCCTTTTCTTTTTCTCTCTTTTTTCGTCCCTTTCTTTTCTCTTCTTCATCTCTTTTTTTTCCATTTTTTCTCTAGTTTTTCTTTCTTATTCCCTTTTTTCAGAAGCCAAAACACCACCTTTTATAGTGAAACTCCTTCAAACCGTACATATAAATTGATTCCTAAAACACTTATATTTCCTTAAATATCAAAGATAATTTTAAAAGAATTTCAAACTAATTAGGACTCAAGAAAAAGATTTTTATTTTCTGAAAAATTTGAAAATCAGATGGAAAAGGTCTAATTCTGACTAGAATTATGTAATTACGATCAGAATTATAGAATTCCAACCACTTTTTTTTAACTTTTAATTATAAAAAGGTCCTTGAAAGAATTTAAGTTTTGCAATTAGGTCCTTAAAAAATGTTACAATTTAGTCCTTGAAAATATTAAATCCTTTCTTTGAAAAATACAATCAGACCCCTAAAGTTTCAAAGTTGAAGTATTGAAGACCTATTCATGACATTTTCATCATTAAGGTCCTTTGTCGCATCCATAACTCAACATCCTGAAATTGGGTGTCTACAAATACTTTGCTCAAAATCATCAAAATAACATCTGCAACACAATAAGTAATGACATCATCACTACTGCATCATCATTATATCATCACTGCATCATCATTACATCATCATTGTATGATCACTGACCAAGACTAAAAGATAAGGATACATTACATCAATCATAATGAACACAACAATCTATTCGCCTAACACCTGAAGAGGTTATAGTGGCATGATTTTGTTTGCTTGATACCTGAAGAGGTTATAGTGGCATAATTATGTTCGCCTGACACCTGAGGAGGTTATAGTGGCATGATTCTGTTTTCCTGACACATGAAGAGGTTATAGTGGCATGATTTTGTTCGCATGACACCTAAGGAGGTTATAGTGGCATGATTTTGTTTGCCTGACACCTGAAGAGGTTATAGTGCTATGATTCTATTCAACTAACACCTGTATAATGGCATGATTTTGTTCGCCTAACACCTAAAAAGGTTACAGTAGCATGATTCTATTTATATGGCACCTAAAGAGGTTATAGTGGCATGATCCTGTTCACCTAACACCTCAAGAGGTTATAGTGGCATGATTTTGCTTGCCGAACACTTAAAGAGGTTATAGTGGTAGCATCTGTCTATTCATCTAACACCATTTTTTAAGGTTATCGTGGAAGTATCCCAATGATCGAATCATAATAACGAAGCACTCAAGTAAGTACCTCTCTCTTCATAAAATGATTTTTTGCATATTTACATTTACTTCATGTGTATTGAAACTAGCGCTAAGTGGCTATGCAACACATACAAAGTAGGGGCAACTATCATACCTCAAATTTGACTGTCCTAAAAAAGGTCTAATGATGAAACGAACCTTTGAGATTACTATAGTCTGCTTGTTTATAACACCTCTGAAGTGTGTAACCTTATAAAACCTAACTAACCCCACCAGTATGCAAAATCAATCATTAAGCCATTAAGTTATGGTCTGACCTTATGAAATAAAAATCATCATCATAATGAGAAGGTTATTCCAAGAATTCCCCTCTCGGAATACTCAGCTTGTTGAACCGATGTTCATTTTGTTAGATCAGGACCCAACTTCATGAAAAAATAGAAATTGATTTGACAAAACAGACTTAGGAAACATGTCCAAAGGGCTCTAAAACCTCCAAAATAGTCCAACACAACTCGAGAATCAATGCATGTCACTTAAAAGTGCACATAAAGTAATAAACACCCCTAGGTATCATGTGCTAAAATTGAAGCCAACCTAAAAAACATTGACTTCAGAAACACATCCAGAAGGCTATAAAACCTCTAAAATCGATCCTGGAATAGTTCAAAATAACTCGAGAATTAGCGCATATCATTTAAAAGTTTGTGTAAACACCCCTAGGTGTCACATTGTTAGTGATATGCACTAGGTCAATCATTTGTGATTATGTATTGACTTTCTTATTTTATTAATAAAGAGGTATTATATTATCATTTGATTTTATGATAATTACATGAATGGTTAATTCTTACTAAGGCCATCAAGTATATGACTTGATAGTAAAACCCTTAGATTAAAATAAGAGTTCTATTCTAATTATCCCTAGCCATTTATTCATTATATGAATATTAAAGTATTAAGGCTAGTATGATGTTGACTGATGGTTATGTTTTACTAATCATAAATATGAGATATTAAGTCAACTCAAAGGTACATGATGAGAGATCATGTACTGGATTGACCCACTATGAGAATACTACATAGATTATTGTCATAAGTATTTCTTATCACAGTAATTTTATTTCGGTCCTTTGACCTTAAAATCATCATGGATTTCTACATAGCTATTTTATGTTTTGACACATTCTAACATTGTCTTTAATCGGATGATTAAAAGAATGTTGTTGGATATAAAATTAGTTATGTGAGGAATGTGAGTGATTTAGAAGGAATTTATCCCTCATTAATATGAGAAAGATATCTAAAGGCCCCTTGATGAGATAAACTGAATGAAAATGCATGGCCATGCTGAAATGAATTGATAAAGAGTTATCATTTTCAGTCTACTTGGAATCAAGTCATAATATTGAACTATATAAGGATGACATTCTATGCCTTATGTTCAATTAAGATATCATGTGATAAAGGGACAATAAAATTCACTGTAATTAGGTTATGTCGGATTATTGACTTCACATGACTTGGGTAGTCATAATGTTTTGCTAGAGGTCACTTATGACTTGTAGGCCTAAATAGAGATTTAGGCCCACTGCCAATGTTATGTGAACCTACAGGGTCACACACTTAGAACAAGCCCAAAACGGATATGGGTTTAATAAGCCCAAAATAAACTCTGTGGAAATAAATAATTAAAGTGTTTTATTTATTTATTTATTTGTTTATTTATTTAAGATAAATGTTATTTTAAATAAATAAATAAGATATTATTTTTTGTTTGTTTTTAAACAAAATCAGAATATAATAAATGGAAAATTACCAAAAGGTCATTGGTAAGTGAAACCCTAACTTGGAGTCTATAAATATGTTATATTCTCTAGGGTTTCACACACTTGTTTTTGCCTCCAAATTTGTTTTCTTTCCTCTTAGAAAACAAAGATAGAGTTTTTCCTTTTGTTCTTGATTTGTGAGATAGTCAAGAGGTTGCTAGCACACACACTCAAATTTGTTTTGTTAAGGGCTATTCGTGTGGATACCTATAGAGGACGCATCCTTTTGGAGACGTCTTGATCCGAACAACCAAGCCAAAAAGCTCGAGGTAAGGTGTCACCGGTGTGAACCTCCTCTCATCCTTCCAGAGAATCTTGCCTCTTCTGCATTTTGGTAAGATTATTAAAAACCCTAGATTTAATCAATTAGTCGAATTACATGGATCTAGGCTTGGGAACGTGATAAAATTTTAATTTTTCCGCTACGTTTGCATCACGGTACCCAACACACATGCTAAAATTAAGGCTGAATTTGACAAAACAAACTTCAAAAATATGTCTGGAAGGCCTATAAACCCTAAGAACTAACCTCATAAAAGCCCATGTAAGCCCCGAATGGAGTGCATAATGTGTGAAAGTGCGCGTAACTACGCGTGAACATATGTGATCACATGCACTTCATGTGGTCATGCACTCAATCATAGGGACATGCATGTGACCATGTCTATACCCCCTTATTCCATACATTTTTCACTATAAATAGGCACCTCCACACCCCATTTTGAGGGGGGGAGCAAGTGGAAACACACACATACTCAAGAAATATGTCCGATCAAAAGCACTGGAAACCCCTTTCCAGATAGTTTTTGCTCTCCCACTGTCTTTTTCTTAGGAGATTAGACCTCTTTTCCACTAAACCAAGCCTTTTCTTTGTAAAAGCACTCTTCAAAGGTATACAAATTAGCATCATTCTATTATCATTTTGAACCTCTTAATAAGGAAAGTTTAATAATCCCTCAAAGCTAAAGCTTTAAAACCCATAGTCATTTTTGCACGTTTATTTTATCGCATTGCATTTTATTTTATTGTCGCTAGAATTTGTGAATACTGTTGTGCTTGTGTGATGAGACTGGCAATTTTGCATCCTATATGAATAATTCATGCTTTATTATGCTCATTTTATATCATCATTCTACATCCTCTAGTTTTGAAACATGAAATCACATCATAAATATCAATAATGTGAAAAGTTCATATCCCATAATAGAGTTGTCATGTTTCTAATCCAGTGATGACATCATGCATCCCCTATATTATCATTATAGCATAAATAATCACTATAAACATACATGATCATTTACATTTCACTTAATTTTTCAAATGATCAAGTGTCCATTGCTTATCCCATTATTCATGTGATTGAGCAAGCTATACGAGTGGTCATATTTGCCTTGCAGATCCATCATATCTAAATTACATTTACTTTTTGCAATCTCTTTTTCATTTTATATGTATTTTGTTTAGGGAAAGCCATGTAATAATAATATCCTTCAGCTTTATTATCTTCCACTATCTGATGAATTGTGTGAACGTTATACAAACTGTCATTACTAAAACTAAGGTGTTGTGGTAGCTATACATTGAACATTGTTTAATGAGAAATAGTCAAAAAGTAGCTATACCCAAAAATCTATACTACGGGCAATACTCACTGAGTGACCTAATGTTATCCCTTTTTTTTATTTTTTAAAAATCAGGTGGCGACTCCATAAAATCAAAAAAGTGTCTCGTTCCTCTCAAGAACAATCACTTGTCTCTATTCAATAAAGTTTCCATGTCCCTCTGAACAAAATACCCTTACGGAAATAATTCATCTCAAAACCAAAAAATAAGAGACATGAAAAAGGTCACTCATACATACATGTAAATAGCACATACTAACCACTATTTCTTATAGCAATGATCATCTTTCATTATAGTATTTTACATCCACCCTATGCATACATGCTCACCCTTTTCTTTTGCAGGCACACATCATTCACTATCCGTTCAACTAACCTTAATAAATGTACAAGAACACAACATTTAACATGAGTAATCACAAAGCTAAATCTTCTTGACGAAATAATGGAGAACTGAAGGCTAGGATCTAAAGCTTGGATGAAGATGGCATCATGGTCGAAAACTTCCTAATATAAACAAGCATCACTAGACATTTCCTCTATAATCTTGATAATGTTGACTGGAAAAGCTTGTAACTATATAGAATGCTATGCATTAGGACATTCCAACATATGTACCTCGATCGTGAACTCTTGCATGCTACTATACCATTCTGGGACCCTCAAGATCATGTATTATAATTCAACACTATAGAACTATACCCATTGTATGAGGAATTCAGTGCCATAGTAGGATGAATCCCCACCAAGATTAAAGAAGCAATTTTCGTTAACCAAAATGTTGAATATCTAAGACTTCAAACATATTTTTTTGATCTAAGCTCATAAAAGCTTGATGAATTATTCACCAAGAATGTACGATTGATTCCCATGAAAATCCTAGTTGCTTGCATCACTAAGAAATCTGGAACCTTAACATGGGCACGCCTTCTTGCGTGTTACCTATTCATGCAATATTTCACCCTCTCAAATGATGGGCTAGAAGATTACAGGATACTCTAGGTTATCAAAGGAATAAAGTATGGAATGACTCCTTTTCCACTAATTCTAGCAGAACCATTCAAGGTTTAGATGACCTCAAAAATAGGAAAAGTCCAAACTTCACTAGGAGTCCTCTGTTGCTTCAAATTTTGCTATAAGAAAAGCTAAGTCTACTTGACAAACCTGCAATAATTGGATAAGATACCAACCCAAGAATCACTTAGAGAGACACCTCAAAGATGTCTAGGGATGCTCAGCCCACATCACATCACAAGAATGGATCAAATGCATAAAGGATACTCCAGAATACCAAATAAGATGGATGTGTCCATGGTGGAAGCTAGAACATATGACTCTCTGCACATATATGAACTATGTTCCAATCTCAGGATTCAATTCATGCACCCACTACTATTCAACACTATTAAAGAGATAATTCAATGAGAAATAACATGTCCCTTCTGAACTCGTAGATTTCTATAACAGTAAGGTATAACAAAGGTTTATGGATCACTTCATAATAACAAAGAGGAAAAGAATCATCCACCATTTTACCGCTAGTAATAGGGATAATGTTATTGATAAGACATACAAATAGTGGGTGATCAAAAGACATAACCTTCTACCAAGCAACCGATCCAGATAAAGTTTGCTTCTTTAATCTCTGTACTTTTTCTTTGTTTGAGACTGATGATGTAACAAACTCTAAAGTAAATGCAATGAAATCATATTTTGCTTACTTGTTTGAAGTCATTCCTAATGGTAGTGTACACTGCATTGATAAAAACATTAGCATGTTTGACATTCATTCCATATGCATTGAATCATTTAAAATTGGAACAAAATATGAACCATGCATTATGCATATTTTGAAAGATGTTACCCCTAAAGAAAGGAGAGAAATTGAAAAAAATATTAATAAAATATTCAAGAGTATTTGCTTGGATATACAACGACATACCCGGTATTGACATGGACATTACTCAACACTTAATTCCTACCAAGGATGGGTGCAAACCAATAAAATAGAAACTGAGAAGACTCATACCATAATGGACTTAACTAGTGAAATAAGACATCAAGAAGCATATCGAAGCAAAATTTCTAGAGGTAGTAAACTATCTAGAATGGTTAGCAAATGTGGTGCTAATACCAAAGAAAGATGGAAGGGTTAAAATCTGTGTCGACTATAGAGATTTGAACAAAGCAAGTCCAAAAGATGATTTCCCACTACGTCATATAGATATATTGGTTGACAGCACCATCGCATGTGTAATGTCTCCTTCATGGATGGATTCTTTATGTCCAATTAAATCCTAATGACCATTATCGACAAAGCAAAGTTGACTTTGATAATATAATAGGGCACTTATTGCTACAAAGTAATTCATTTTGAAGCAACTTACTATAGAATGGCAACTACAATATTCCATGACATGATACATAAAGAAGTGGAAGTGTACATCGATAATATGATGGTCAAGTCAAGAAATAGGGAAGAACACCCATCTGATCTTGAAAAGTTCCTCTAAAGAGTCAAAAAGTACAATCTTGGGCTTAATCCAAACAAATGCATATTTGAGGTCACTTAAGGAAAAATGTTGGGATATGTTATCAGTCAGAATGGAATCAAAATAGATCCAGATAAAGCAAAAGTGGTTAGAGAAATCCTAGTGCCAAAAATTAAAAAAAAAATTAAAGGATTTATAAGGAAACTATAACTCATTAGCAAATTCATCGCCAAGTTGATAGCAGTATACGAACGATCTTCAAGCTACTAAAAAAATTATCTAATTGAGTGGAAAGAATAGTGTAAATTAGCATTTGACAATATCATAAGCTACCTAACTAACCCACCAGTCCTAAAATTACCTAAACCTAGATACCTCTAGCCTGTATCTAGCCATAAAAGGAAATGCAATTGGTGCAATGTTAGCCTAAGAGGGAGAAACAAAAGTGAAACATGCAATTTACTACTTAAGTAAAAAAATGTTATCGTATGAGGAAAAGTATAGTCAAGTTGAACAAATATGTCTGGTATGGTATGGGCAATAAAAAAAACTCAGACATTACATTCAATCCTATAAAATTTAGGCTATGTCTAAAATGGATCCAATGAAATACCTTTACGAGGCTCTGTCTCTAGTGGGAAAACTTGCCAAGTGGTTTGTATTATTAACAAAATTCAATGTGCATTATTTGACTAAAAAAGTAGTAAAGGGAAGAGCAGTGGCTAAATTTCTAGCTCTAAACCATATTCCAGACTCAGAAGAAATCTAACTAGACTTCTCGGAGGACCTTAATTCAGCTATCGAGATTTAGGGATGGTGGATGTATTTTGACGGATTAGTTAACCAGTTTGGTGCAAGGGTTAAGATCATATTACAATCCCTAGAAAGTGAAGTAGTACTGATTGCCAAGAAGCTTGAATTTAGGGTCATGAATAACGAACCAGAATTTGAGGCGTGCACACTTGAAATAAAAGCATTGATATCCCTAGATGTTATAAAGGTTGAAATCTTTAGAGATTCCATGCTAGTAATCAATCATGCTACAGAATAATGGGAATTGAAGGAGCAACACCTAAAACCTTACCTGAATCACTTGAAATTGCTTACCATGTCCTTTAAAAAATGCAGATTCATCCATCTCCCAGAAACCACAATCAGATGGCATATGCACTTGCTTCCTTAGCAATAATGTGGGAAGGACCATCCAAAATGCCCACGAAGCCTTTAATCCTACTTAGATCAGGACAACTTTGTCATAATAAATGCAGAGTAGTGAAGCTAGAAATAATTGAGAAACTCTAGTTCTATAATATCTAGAGATATTTAAAAGAACAAGCTTATCCCGATCAAGCAAGTGAAAAATATAATGCAGTCATCTAACGATTAGCATCAAAATTTACATCACACCAGGGTGTGTTATACAAGAGGCCTTTAGATGGGTTGCAACTCTGATGTCTAAATGAAACTAAGGCTTCAAGAGCAATGGAAGAAGTACACAAAGGTGTTTGCAGTCCATAAATGAATGGAGCAATCCTAGCTAAGAAGCTAATCAGATAAGGGTTCTTTAAGATGATGATAATAAAAGACTGTATCAAATTTGTAAGAGAATGCCAAAAGTGCCAAATTCATGGGGATGTCAATCACCTTCCCATAATATAATTAGACTACATATCTTCTCCATGGCCCTTCTCAGTATAGGGATTAGATATAATTAGGGAAATCCACCCAATAGCCTCTAACCGACACAGGTTCATCCTAGTCATAGTAGATTAATTCATAAAATAGGTCAAAGTAGAATTATTCATAAGGTTTGAAGCCAAGCAAGTGGCTAAGTTCATAAAAAAGAATTTGTTCTATAGATATAGGATTCCCCCTTGTCATCTCTAACAATGGTGTTCAATTCCAAGGGGAAGTTAGAGAAATACTAAGGAGTTATAAGGTGGAACATCATAAATCTTCTCCTTACCGACTACAAGAAAATGGGGCCGTCGAAGCTGCAAACAAGAACATCAAGAAGATTTTGCTAAAAATGACTCAAACTCACTGAGACTAGGCGCACAGATTGCCATATGCTTTATGGGGGTATTGAACAAAAATCAAAACTTCAACGAAAGCAACTCCTTTCTCACTAGTGTACGGGTGAGAAGCAATACTCCTAATTGAAATAGAAATCAAGTCACTATGGGTAGTAATTGAATCTAAATTACTAGAAGTGAAATGGGCTCAACAGAGGCATGATAACCTCACTCTCTTAGATAGTCAAAGACTTAATGCTTTATACCATACATAGTTGTATAAGGCTTCGTTAGCTAAAACCTTCAACAGAAAGGTGAAACACAAGAGTGTGAAAGTAAAAGATTAGGTGTTAAAGCAGGTAAGGTTGAATGTTCCAAACCTTATAAGGAAGTTCATACTAAACTGGGAAGGCCTATACTTGGTTAAACATGTCTTATCAAAAGGAGTAGTCAAGCTAATGGATTATGAAGGCAATGAATTCTTTGAACCTATCAATACAAACTGCTTGAAGAAGTACTATGTTTAGATAAAAAAAAAGGAAGAGAGCTCGCTAAGTTGAAAACCTATAAACAGTAACTCAGGCAAAAATTAGGGACTTCCTGCTAGGTTAAAACCCTGCATGGGTGACCTAGGCAAAAATTAGAGTAAGAGAGGAAATACTTAACTAAAAAACATGAGAAGGCTAGCTAGGGATAGGGTAACCTCAAATTTGAAATTTTTATGAATGCACCTATGCTTTTCTTAAATGATTTTAGTGAAATGAGAATGATTGCCAGTTTATGCAAAATGTCTTTGAAAAAGTGCAACACATTTCTATCATCATGAATTTGCATCAAACATGCTTTGCATTTTCTTTCATTACATGACTGATGTTCTTACCATATACTCTAAACTCTATCATTGAATCCTAAAAAAACTAGCTAGGTGTGAAGAACTCTAAAAAGAGACACCCTACATAAAAGAGGGAAGAAAAAAGAAAACATAACTAAGTGCAAAAAGCTCCAAAAGGAGACACCTTAGGAAAAAGAGGGAAAAATAAAAGAGGTAGAAAATAGCAACAACAAACATCATCAACAATAATGTACAACAAGAAGCATAAACGCTACAATCATCATCATACATGTATCATATAACACATACAGGATAGATACCTAAATACAACACCCAGAGTCTGTGACCTTAGGAAAATAGTATAATAAAGCAACCACAAGCCAAAATCCCTACACTTAGCTCCTAAAAAACAACTACAATAGTTATGGCTACCATCAAGAACAAATCAATCCAGCTCAAGCATCCCTATCATCTGATCCAGGCCCCTCATCATCCATCGCAAAGGATGCTAACCGTGATTCCAATTCATCAATTCAGTTGCAATAAGCTAGCAAGTAGTTGTTCATCCTACATTATATAAAAATCACATGTCATACATTCACATATACATAAAACATAATCCTCTGAAAGATGCTCAACAGTAAGACGAGGAAGAGCTCCAAACCCATAAGCCCAAATCTGCCAAATCAGAATTAATAAGGTTAGAAAAATAAGCAAATGATGAAGTGTAAAAGAACATATGTACATAAGAACTCGTTCTCACAACCAGCACAAATAAGCATTCACAAATCCTCGAGCCAACTTTAAAGGTTGCATCCAACCCTGAGTACATGTGGACAAAGGCAGCAATACCCTAACTATATCTCAATAGGCTATCTTAGTCCCTCAAAACATGCAGTAATCGTAGACTACCCATACTTAAAGGATTTGGGAAGATGATAGCACTCAACAAGTAGAATAGGAAGCAACGGGCCAACTGCTCTAACAAAACAAGATTAGCATTATCCTTTGTCCTCACAATGGAAATAAACTTAGTATCGCGGGTGAGGTATGGACAACCAAACTTCATAGGGGCAACTACCCCAAGCAACTCCTTAGTGAGATGCCTCATTGCCACCATGGAAGAACACTCCTCACTAAAAGGAATAGGCTCTCCAAAAAAGCTCAAGCCCATGATAGTAGCAAAATCTAAAGGAGTAATAGTCATCTCTCCAGTAAGCAAATGAAAAATGTGTGGCGTATCCATCCATCGCTCAATCAATGAATAAATGGTGACCTAACTTAACGCATATGAGTCATAAGATAGAGCAACAATAATAATGTCAAAGCCCTTTCTGGCAACCATTTGCTTCACACACAATGAGAGACCCTAATGATATGTGTTGACTTTATTAAAACTACCAAGCAATGCAGTGATAAATCTTTAAGTATGCTATCAAATATTTGTACAATTACTAAATACTAAAGCATCTTCCTCTTTTTCATTTAACATGAATAAAAATAACAAAGTAAAATCCTATAAGAACAATTCAACAAGTGTTAACAAACAAATTACAAAGATAAATCAAGAGCTACTAACTATCAATGCTCGCAATCAAATTATGGATTAACAGACAGTTATAGTAAGTGCTACAAAGCTACAAACAAATGCTATAACAACCTTAATTAAACAACACAATAAGTATAGTATGAGCTAACAGATTGCAAATCAGCATAAATAGTTAAATAACTTCATAAAAAAAATATAAGACAAGGGAGAACCTACTTGGTGATGATGATGAACCCAAGCATAAGTCTCCTATGAACTACGAGGATCGGATCTCCTCAAAAAAGCTTAGATGACTAAGTACCCTAAGTGTCAAATGGACTATCAATACTAGTCCCCATAGTGGAAGTTCTTGTATTAGCTCTAGTAACCTCTGTGAAATCACCCTTGACATCCGAATCACCAAGGATATCCTTAAAATTCTTGAGAATATTGGGAAATTCCATTTTACTTAAAGAAAAGAAAAAATTATGTAAGCAAAAATATAATAGAAAAACACTTGAAACTCAAGAAGAGTAAAAAAAATAAAAAATAGCCAAAAAAGACTAGAAGAATCCTTTATGAACTCGAGTCTATATAGACCAGAGAGGGGGAAAGCACGTAACCACGCACCCCCACAAGCACGGCCACACGCTCCAAACCAATAATGCATGCACTCTAAGACTTTACATACTCCTCAGGTATCAAATCTCCGTTTAAGCATAAGACATGCATTAAACTCATACAAAAACACACTGATATGGGCTCTGCCTATCTATAGACACCACACGCAACATCATCATCTTCAAAGAACTCAACACCTCCTAAAAGAAGAAAAAAAAAGGAGAAATGTGGTAAGGACATCTTGTTTAAAATCTTTAAAGTGACATCCACAACATGACAATTAGTGACATCATCATTACTGACCATCATTGCATCATCATTACTGCCTCATCGCTACATCATCATTGCTTAATAGCATTTTCACATTGCTTAGGAGCATTCACATTACTTAATAGCATTTTCACAATGCTTAGCAGCATTCACATTACTTAGTAGCATCCTCACATTGGTTAATAGCATCCGCATATTACTTAAGAGCATTCACAATGCTTAATAGCATCTTCACATTGCTCAAGAGCATTCACATTTCTTAGTAGCATTTTAACATTACGTAAGAGCATTCACATTACTTAGTATCATCCTCACATTAATTAGGAGCATTCACATTCCTTAATAGCATTTTCACATTACTTAAGAGCATTCACATTGCGTAGTAGCATCCTCATATTGCTTGGGAGCATTCGCATTGCTTAGTAGCACTTTCATATTTCTTAAGAGCATTCACATTGCTTAGTAGCATCCCCACATTGCTTAGGAGCACTTTCACCACTTAGTAGCATTTCCACATTGCTTAGTAGCATCCCCAAGCTTAGTAGCATTTTGCACAGTAGCATCTTCATTTGTATAACACCTAAGAAGGCTATAATAGCATCTTCATTTTGCTTAATAGCATTGTCATTTTGCTTAATAGCAATCTTCATTTATGCGACACCTAAGAAGGTTATAATCACATTCTCATTTTTCATAGTAGCAATCTTCTTTTGCATGACACCTAAGAAGGCTATAATCACATTCTCATTTTTCTTAGTAGCATTTTCATTTACGTGACACCTAAGAAGGTTATAGTCATATCTTCATTTTGCTCAGTGGTATTTTCATTTATGTGGCATCTAAGAAGGTTATAGTCATATCTTCATTTTACTTAGTAGCATTTTCATTTGCATGACACCTAAGAAGGTTATAGTCACATCTTCATTTTGTTTAGTAGCATTTCATTTACATGACACGTAAGAAGGTTATAGTAATATCTTCATTTTTATTTACATGACACCTAAAAAGGTTATAGTCACATTTTCATTTGCATGACACCTAAGAAGGTTATAATCACATCCTCATTTGTTTGATACCTAAGGAGGTTATAATGGCATCACTTGGTCATAGCGGCATCAGTTTCCTAACATTAAAGAATGTTAAACAATGGAAATGTCAATGGAAATGTTAAACACCCAAAAGGGTAGTCATTGCACTTTATACACACACTTATATATCATGCACACCATTCGTGAACCCTGAGTCACATCTTCACATCTTTGTATCACATCCTTGCATAAAACTGCATCTTATATGATGACTAAATCATCAAATAACAACAAGTCTGATCATGACATAATGACAGTAGTCAAATCTCAACAAGATGTCTAAAGATGACCCACAGGTAAGTACCTCTCTCATTATAAAATAGTTTTTACATCCTTGCATTTGCTTCATATGTATTGACACTAGCACTAAGTGGCTATGCAACACACACGAAGTAAGGGGCAACTGTCATACCTCAAATTTGACTATCCCCAAAAAGGTCCAATGATAAAATGAATCTTCAAACATGACTAGAGTTTGCTCATTCATAACACCTTTGAAGTGTGCAACCCTGAAACCCTAATTGATTCCATTGATGCGTAAAATTGATCACTAAACCATTAAGTTATGCTCTGATCTTATGAAATATGAATTATCATAATAATAAGAGGCTTATTCTGAGCAATATTCTCTTGGAATGCACAGCTTGTTAAGCTGGTGTTCATTTCATTAAATCAGGACCTAACTTTGTGAAAAAAAAATCAATTTTGATAAAACAGACTTCAGAAACATGTCTGAAAGGCTCCAAAACCCTCAAAAATGGTCTCAAAATAGTCCAAAATAACCCCAAAATTAGCGCGCATCGCTTAAAAATGTGCACATAGCCATAAACACCTCTAGGTGTCACACACTAAAATTGAGGGTGAATTAGATAAAATGAACTTTAAAAGCATGTCTGGAAGGCCTAAAAACCCTTGAAACTAACCTTAAAATAGCCTAAAAAAGCCTCAAATCATGTGCATATGGTACAAAAGTGCATGCCACCACGCCCAAATGCATGTGACCATGCACTAAGCTTATAGTCACCCACACGTCGCATGGTCACGTGCTCCATTCTAGGAACGCATGCACCACTTCGCACTCACACACCCTTAGGCATAATTTTTCCTTATAAATAGAGGCCTCCACACCCTATTTTAAGGGGGAAGCAAGACAAAAAAACATGCATACTTAAAAATTTGTCCATTCGAAGGCTTTGAAAACTCATTTCTATATGTTTTTAGCTCTCCTATTGCATTTTTATTAGGTTATTAGACCTCCTTTTCATCAAACCTAGCCTCACCTTTGTCAAAGCAAGCTTCAAAGGTATACAAATTTACATCATTCTACACGTCATTTTGAACATCTCAACGAGGAATGCTTGATAATCCCTCAAAGCTAAAGCTTTTAAACTCACACAAGCTTAGTTGAATTTAAGGACCACATAATCATTTTAGCATGTTTATTTTATCGCACTACATTTTACTTTATTATTACCAGCATTTGTGAAAAGTATTGTGCTTGCATATTGAGACTGGCAATTTGCATGCTATGTGAATAATCTATGCTTTGTTTTGCTAATTTCATATCATCATTTTACATCCTCTAGTTTCAAAACATGAAATCACACCATGCATATCAATAACATGAAAAGTTCATATTTCAGACTAAGGTCATCATGTTCTCAGTCCAATGATGTCATCATGCGTCCCTCATATCATCATGACATAATAATCATTGCAAGCATGCATGATTATGTATACTTTACTTAATTTTTCTAGTGATTGAGTGCTCATTGCTTATTCCATTATTCACAAGATCAAACACGCTAGGTGCATAGTTGTGCTAACCTTGCAAGTTCTTTATATGTAAGCTAGATTTATATTTCTGCAATCTTTTTTCCTTTTATATGTATTTTGTTAGGAAAGCAATGTAATAATGATATTTTAGCTTTATTATCTTTTGTATCATATGAATGCTATATAAACTGTCATTATTGAAATTAGGTGTTGTGGTAGCTATACATTGAATATCTTATAATGAGAAATAGTTAATAAGTAGATATGATCCCCATAACCCAAAAATCTCTGCTAGGGGTAATACTTATTAAGTGATCTGATTTTGCCTCTTTCTTTTCCCAATTTTTTAAAAATTGGGTGGCAAGTCCATAAAATTAAAAAGCATTTTGTTCTTCCTAAGACCAATCATTTTTCTTTATTTGGTAAAGTTGTCATGTCCCTCAGAAATAAAACACAAGATAAAAAATGATCAAAATGAGAAGGCCGCTCATAGTTCCCTAAAAAGGTTATTTATAAATTAAGTAGCTCTTGTGCACACGATTATGTCCCTAAGTGACATAGTAGTGTGACCTTCCTTCGCCTAGCCAGTAAGCACTCAGACACAGCTTATGCCTAGTTTGACACAACCATGAATGCTTCCTTCTCTGCAGACTTTAAATTTTGTAATTAGACACAGTTGTGTCTAATAAAGCACACAGTCATGTCATTCCTCTTCTCCTTATTCTTGATTTTTTTCCCCTTTTGCTTGGCTAGATTAGCTCCTAGCTTTAAGTCCTCATTACTTATACAAAGAAAATAGTAGAATATTATTCTTGAGAGCAACAACCTCTCTCTCTTATAAAAAAAGTTCTTCTTAAATATTATTCTCTAAAAATTATTTCCAAACTAAGCAGCTCTTACGCACACGACTGTGTGCCTAAGTGACACAATTGTGTGACCTTCATTCACCTAGCCAACAAGCTCTCAAGCACTATTGTGTGCCTAATTTGACATTGCCATGTCTGCTTCCTTCTCTATAGACTTTAAATTTTGCAATCAAGCATGGCTATGTCTAATCAAGTACACAGTTGTGTCACTCCTCTTCTCCTCATTTTTTTTATCTTTTCACCCTTTTGCTTAGCTAGAATAGCACCTCACTTTAAGTCCTCATTGCTTTTATCCAAAATGAGTTCCAATGTGATAGAACCTATATAATTAATGCAAAAGCAATGTAAAATGGCATGATATTTAACTAAATATGAAATGAATAACAAAATGGCTAACTAGTTTTACTTTTAATGCAATCATTCATAATTCATGCCTTTACAAAATAAAAACCTATAGTTCTAATAATGAAATGCAGCTATTTAGTGCTCAAAATCTATTATTTCTAACATTTATTAAGTTGACATACTAAAATATAGAATATGGTTAGAAACATCTTTAAATATAGTATTTAAAAGGAACATTAATCCAATTACTAATTAAGCTTGGTACATAATTATTGTGTTTATACTAAGATCCAAATGAGCATGAAAGATATTTTACACAAATACTCTTTAGGGAAATCAAATTCCTTACTAAGAGATTTAACTTTGCTAAAGGGTAATTTAGGGTAAAAACTAACCATAAAATGCTTTAAAGGATCTACAAAAGTCCCATGGCCTTTAAGCCTAACCATTTCCCTCTCAGAAGCACTAGTTAACCCTCTAATCATAAAAGAAAACAAATAAAAGCATAAGAGAAAGCTAAAACATAATACCTTTAAATACAAATTGAGTAAAGAAAGAGATGCTTTGAGATGAGCTGCAAACTATAAAATAAAGAGAGCATAATAAAAAGCCTAAATAGGAAGAGGGGCATGTGGTATATATCCACTAGTTCTTCACTATTATACCTTTATAACTAATAAACCAATGGTGTCAAGGACAAAATGGAAAAAGGTCATCAAAAGAACTAACATGACATGCACTAAGAATCACGCCTCCATTTTTAAGTTTCAAAATCATCCTCATAATTGTTTATTAAAGGTAGATATGCATGTATGGCTATAAGAGTAGGAACAATTGTAGAATTAATTAATAAATTATTTGTTAACATCATCACATGAAGTAAATTGTAATGACAAAAAAGATGTTTCTAATTTGTTGAAAATATTTGGATACATAATTGAAATCTTATCACTTGCCTAAATTACTAAGTCAGAATAGTTCATTTGTGAAAACATACAACACTTAAAGGCATAAATACCTATAATAATTTGGCTAAGGGAGAGGGGGATTAGTTGATAGTTATGATTTTATAGTAAAGCCCAAAAAAGAGTACCAACTCATCAACTCAAAATACAAGCCTCAAAGCAACTTCCAATGTTGTTATTCCATTTTTAAATTAGCAAGACTCGCATGATCTTCCTAATTCAAACATCTTCTTAAATGGTAGAGAATCTCCTCCTATATAAAGAGAGGCCATCATTTAGGATAGGTATGCATAAGAGATTTGTCTTTCTCTCTCTAAATTTCTCTTTAAATGCTACTTACATTGTTCTAAAGTATACTCCTATGGCTCAAGATGGTACGTCAAGTGAACCAGCATTTGTTATATCAGAAAAAAAAGAAGTTAAAAGTAACTAAAAATTGAAAAAAAAAAACCTTTATTTCATAGATGTCTTATTCTATTATAATATCAATTTTATTGTTAAATTCTTATAGGTGAAAGCAGTACTTAAAACAAACAAAAAATGTTTGACGAAAAAATAAGAACAAGAAAGTTGTTGCTCTTAAAGCTGGAGAAAAACTTCGAATAATATTTTACAACAACTGTGCAATATGGAGATAATAAGAATTTATGGTAAAGATACTTGGGAAAAATTATGGATGACTATAATGCTTGTTGTTTACAGGTCAAGTCATGGAAAGAATTTGAGAAAACAGAGAAAGATCACAATTATGGTGTTATTACTTATTAAATCTTTATAGTCCAGTTGCTTCTTCTTTCATTTTTAATAAAATGTTTGTTAAATTAGTTATTGAATAAATTAGTTCTTGAATAATTCATATTATTATATGTATTCTTATAATTGATATATGTTTAACTTATAGGATAAATTTGAACACCCTAACATTGACTTGTATCGTAAGCTTACCTTAGAACATATGAATTTATTATGGTCAAGTTGGAGGTCTTGTTTGTATATAAAACCAGTAAGACATTGCAAAAATGTAGCTAAAGCTTTGAAAAACAAACTGCTAGATATGGAAAAAGAAGATTGGAAATGGGTTGTAATAAAACACTTTTAATATAGAAGTTTCAAGTATGATCTTATAACAAAATAAGTTTAAAATGAAGAGTTTCATATGGTGATTTAATATTTTTATCACTATTGTATGCTTAGTTATTATAAATCTGAAATGATAATAACATGAACAAACTTTGCATAGAAATCAAGTTATCAAAACTCTCATAACAAAGTTAACTTTAAAATGACTCCCTGTACGAGCAATAAGCCACTTTGAGAGCTCATTTATGAATTGGTAAGATGAACTAACTTTATTCTGTTAAATTTTTTCTTTCAAATAGGGACAATAAGATAAGATAAAATAACTTATGTTTCTTTCAAACCACTTGATGTTGCAATACTTTTTCTGGAGACTCAAAAAAAAGGTGGAAAGTTTATTGAGGCTAAAAGTGAACAAAAATATGTATGATTTATTACTTCATTATTTATTCATGTTTATGTAAGAATATCTTTATGCATAAATCTAATGTTGATTCCATTTTTATAGGCTAAAATTTTAAAGACCATGTAAGCTGAACCAAAACTCTCAAATTTAGAAGTGATTGAAAAGTGTTTTGGACTTCAATATCACAATCATGTTTTTTGCTATAGGGGTTGAATGAAAAGAAAGCATTTGAATGATTCTAGAAAAATGAAGATTTGTGAGCAACAAGCAAAGCTTAGTGCAAAAGAAGAAGAAAACCAAATTTTTAAGAAACATATTGAAAGAATTGAAGGTAGATTATAAAAGATTGAACATTGTTTTCCACAATAGCCTTCTCCTATCCTAAGTGCATCCTCTCCATCTATCCATAACACTAACTAGGTTTTGATTCTTCACTATATTCTACTTTTCTTCAGTCTTATAGTTAAGAACTAATAAGTGATGCACTGGTTAAGTGATTTGGTATGTCATAAATATGGCTGAATTATTAGAATTAAGCTTAATTTTTCAAATTATAAACTAGTAGCTGATTTATTGTTCTTCTTTAATTTTAACTACCTAAATTATTGATATGATTATAATTCAATTAGGCCATTATTTTTTAAGTTTCTCAAGTAAATTGATTATAGTTTAATTATTGGCAATAATCTTCAAAGTATTAACTTAACTTTATTACAGAATAATGTTTAAAGATAGTGGATACACATAGATATATTTTGGCAACTTTTTATTCATAATACACATGTAATTTTATGATTATTAATATATTTATATCATTTAGTATTACTATCTATATGTTTTTTTACTGTTTTGTAGGTAGCTGGAGATATAACTGACTTTAACTATGCATAAGCCATTTAACAACTAGTGTTAGGTTATGATTAGTTTTTTAGAACAACTTTTTGGAAGATGTTGACATATAAAAATTAGATTATGAACACGATTTTTGATTTCCTTCTATTTAATACTTTAACAATTAATATAGTTATTATGTTTTAATTAATATATTTAGCATGGTTCTCAATTATTGGTGCTATAACTTTTAATTCTATAAGCTCAAGCCTTCCATTAAATATAAGATCTGAACCCAAGCTTTTAAGAGTTTGACTCAACTTGGCTTTGTTACACCCCTAGTTAGAATAGATCTTTTATGCACAACCATGTTTAATGGTAACATAGTTGTGCTTCTCTTAGATATATTTTAGCTTCAACATCATGCATAACCATGTTGACTTCTCTAGTTTTCATTCATGTCTTATGCATAGTTATGCTTCATGCTAGCACGCCCACGCCACTAGCTCTAGTTCTGTTCTTCTTCTTTTATATGACCATGCTTAAGGTTGTACTAATCAACATGCTCAGACTTTTTTGCATAGCCATGCTTGACATTGGCATGTTGCATGATCCCAATTGTGCTTTCCTTATTGATTTAGGTCCTTTGCAAGCCCTTTTAGTATCCAAGTCAACTTCTAACTTATTTTAACCTTGCAAACATGGAAAAAAAAACATCAAATGTACATAGAATAGATAAAATACACATCAAGTACATAAAACTAAAGCTAAATCCTAAACAACTAAGGAATATAATGTGCAAATCCTAAATCATCATGAATTATGCAATCAAAGTCTAATCAAATACTGAGGACTAATACAAGCCCTCACTGAATACTATGTATTAACTATAATCTAAATCTAACTCAAAATCATGAAGTAATTAATATTTAATCAAATAATAATACATATAACCTTCTAAAAATAAATTCAAAGTACACTCAAGATACAAGTACATCAAGAGCATATAACAATCTAATCTATGTGAAAATGTCAAAGTAAGATTCCCTTAAAATGTGTTTAGTTCAAATGAATTTCACAAAATTTTATGGAATTCATTCGTAAATCCAAGTGAGTGTTTGGTTTAAATGAAAATTTTGTGAAATTCATTTTCAAGTCTAACTTCTTAATTTTATGGAATTGTTTAACATTAGATCTATTTTTATTGATAAAATGTGTTTGGTTCAAATGAATTTGAAATTCATTTGCAAATGGATTCTATTTAAAATTCATTTGAAATGAAATAAATTCTTTAATAGAATTAAATCAAATAAGGAGTTAAACATTGAGGAAAAAATTAAACTTTTTTACCTTGCATCTTCTTTTATTAGTTTAAAGTGGATCCCATTTTAACAACACCGAAGTATCTGTAGATTATTAATACTTGTTTTCAAGAATTCGAGTAGAATGAAGCACTTCTAATTTTAATTTTTTAGGTTTCCTCCTTTTCTTGTTTATAAATTTATGCTTTTACTTTTGCTTTTTCTTATCACTTTGCATGCTCATTAGCTAGTTTAGCCATAATTCATAAAATCAAAGAAAATTATAATAATTAAAATCATCTAAATTATACAAATCCTTTGTAGTATTTCATAAACTTTTCACTTATTTAAAAGAGAAGTACAAATTAAAATATCCTAAAAAATTTAATTCTTAACAATTGCCTCAAGGTTTAAAATACAAGAACTATATTACACAAAAATTATATATGATTATATTTGGAAAGCTACTACTTAATCTATCTATTTTCTTAAAGTTGATGAGTGCAAAAATTTAAATGGTAAAATAAGGAATTAATCAGAATTATTGAACTAAATATCAAAAATTCAGAATTAAACTTAGACTCCTAAGATTAAACCTAGTATTTAAGTAGCTTAATTCAAATCCAACTTCAAGGTTTCAGTAAGTTACTAAAAACCAACATAAAAATAAAAAAAGAAATCTCTGAAAATAAAAAAATAAAAACAAAAATAATTGTCTTATACAAAGAAGAAAAAAAATTCATACTTCCTCACACTTAAATTGAAAATTGACCTTAATGTTCCTAATGCATAAGGAAGAGTTAGAATCCAAATTTCACACATTATAGTTGCAAATTACACTTACATATAATGTGAAATAGTAATTTGCATAAAATGGTAATATTTAAATTAGAAGTTAGTATACATGAATACTATAATCATAGCATCACACAACAATATAAAAAAAAAATAAAAAAATTACCCAAGATATTTAAGTCTCTTAGCTTGAAATGAGAGAGTTAGAAAAAAGGGATCAAACCATAACTTCAACTAAATATTTTAGCTCAGTAACAAAATATTTAACCATTAGTTTTAGGAGGACTAAGGGATTCAAGACTTATTACAATGCATAGTTGAATCAATATTTATACAAATTATTAACTCTGCCCATTTACACATTAATGTTTTTTTTTCAATGCAAATTATATTATGCACCTCTGTTCATATTGAAATGTAGACCAAAATATTATTACACATGCGAGTTTTTTTATTTAATGTTTCCCTTTTTGTTTAACGCACTTCTAATTTTTCTGCTGCTATTCTCCTCTTTCTTTTCCTTTTCTCCGATCGTGATCCCTCCCTCTTCCTTTTCCTTTTCTTTTTTTCAGTCACGGTCCCCCCTCTTCCTTTTTCTTTTATCCAACCAACGATCCCTCCCCTCTTTTCTACACTTTTATTTTTTTCGCACTTTCTTTTTTTAGATCAATGGCTGCTTCTTCTTCTTCTTCGGGGTTTTTTTCAAGTTCTTTAAAACTTAAAATCATAACTTGAGCCAAAGAGAGTGGATTTGCAAAAAATACATATATGTTCAAAAACTACTTCTTCTTCTTGTACTTTTTAGATTGGACTTTCATTGATTTTGTTTTATTTATTTAGTTTGTGCATATAAATTCATTAGTTGTATTATAAAGATTCATGTGCTATTAATTGGAGGTTCCTATGTTATTAAATAAAAATTAAATTAAATATGAATATGCAGGTGAAGTTTAATGAAAATGCAAGTAAAAATCAATAAATCTGCTGCAAATTCATTAATTTTTACCTGTGTTCATTCAACCTGCAAGCAAAAATCAATAAATTTACAATAGATTCATTAATTTGGACCTACAGATTCATTGATTCTTAAGAACATATGAGTGAAAATTAATGAAACTCATAGTTTTGATCAATAACCTATTAATTTTTATAAATATAAAGAGAAAGTTAACTAATTAAAATAAAGTTTAATACAAAGAAAAAAAAAAGAACATTTAACGGGAAAATAACATTTGACTTAAAAAAAAAGGTGCATATTTTTTTATTTACACGTGTAATGAACCCCTTATCTATAATGTAATATGTACTAGGGTCCATTGTTTAACCATATTTTTTCAAGAATTTGTACCTAGCCTTTTGTATCTTTAAAAGATAATGATGATCTTGAGCTGGTTGATTTTATTTAGGAACGCAATTAAAATATCTCCATGTGGACTTTGTAAAGGTAATTGACAGTTGACAATGAACTAGGTTTTGGAACATCAAGGATTGACTGGTAAGGAAAAACTAGAGAAATCCAACATTTAATTGGATATTGGAGTCGCCAAAAACACTGAAAGTCAATAAAACTCTAGACGAAGGCAAGCTATGTAGGTTTTTTTAATAATAATAATAATAATAATAATGTTAAATCCTTATTGATTCCTAGAGTACATTCTTACTTATACATCGTCTAAATATGGCCTGATTTAGAAACTTTCTATAGAAAGCAAAGAATCACATATGCCATGACATTATTGTTAGTGTCAAGTCTTCATATGCGGATGTGAATGCTCAATAAGCGCATGTTGCCCACTCCTCCAGAACAATACAATGTTGCACGCCTATCTCCAGAACAATACAATATTGCACACTCAACCACCAGAACAACAGAATGTTGCATGTTCCCGGGATATGAAGAGCCTGTACTCAAATATGAGCTAAGCAGCATTTCATAATTGAACTAAACACCATACCCTTAACAATTGTACTCTTTTAAGGTTGTCTTTGGGGTACCTTAGAATACTTTTAGTTTCCTCAAATGTGAAGGTAATGAAGGTTTAGGGTTCCCCTCATTCTTGGCTTGAGACAGGGGTCCCAAAGAAGATTATATCACAGAATGTCTAAACACAGAATGTTTAAGCATCCCAGTCAACAATAAAATTCTGAATTCAACTAACAGGCTTCTTTTCAATATATTGTATCTGTGAACTTCCATGAACCCTTCTTATGTTTCTATGATAGCTAAACTACTAATGACATCATGTGACCAATTTCACAGGGCTTACTTTACAAACTTCTGTATTGAACCCACAATCCATTAGCAGCAATAGCCATGCTTGCTGCTGCTCAGAGAGACGATCCTTAGGGCCTTTTACTTCAACAAGCTTGGCTTCACCTCTGTATTCTCCATGGAAACGCCATAGGAATAAATCTGGCATTCCACTGGACCAACTTCGATAATCTTGGGCAAGATGTCTACAGAGTGAGGCCAAACAAGAGCCCCCAACACAGGTAACGGCAGCCCGAACTTCAGTGAGAGAATGCCTTCCCCAATTAACTCCCCTACAAGATGTTCCTGAATGCAATTCCCATGATTTAGTGACAATCTCCTCAGCCATACCATCATGAATTTTCTGCAGGTGAGATTCTATAAGGTCCTTTCTCGCTAGATAGAAGCCATCAGTCTCCAAGTCCAATGGAGCAGTCTGAAAAATGATTTTTGTTTTTCTTAAATCCTATTTAACAAATAAAAGGGAATTGGCATATACAAATATTGTATTGAGTATGCAGGAATAAACAAACATATACATATAAATGAACCAAGAATTTCTTCTTCACAAAAAGTTTCCCTTGAACAGCATTTCCATTTCTCATGAATAAACCAGCAGTAAACGCTTCTTTATCTTTCATATCTTAAGGCCTTATTCTATATCCCTAATTAATTTTACTTTGCTGTATTATCTGCCCTATAAAGCCAAAACTGCATGTCTTGTCCTGCTCTGACCATTAAGGTAAAAAATTTTCAATTTTGTTCTGTACTTTTATCAGGTGACTTCCATCCAATGTAAGCATATGTACTTAAAAACTTAGTGCATCCTCATCCACCTCTAATATCAATCCGAGGTTCAAATATCAAGAATTTAAAATTCTGAAATTTTACTACCATATTATGTAAACCAAATGATATATAGTTGAGCCGGTAGTCATAATGCATTTGTCTCCAGATTATATAGAAAATATTCTTTATCCCTTGACTTGAAACCATTAAGGCTTCTGTTTTTCTGGTAATCACATTTGGATAATCTAAATGTGGGTTTCAAGCTTCTAGAATCCAGAGGCACAAAGCAACGAGATCCATTATTCTTTCTTTCTTATCCAATGATTCAAAAGAAACACTACGATTAATATTGCTAAAGGTGTTCAGAGTAAATCCACATGCTCATTGGGAATTCACTGGTGCAAGGATGAGACAAGGTGGAGACTGGCGAGGGCAGAGGAGAAGTGGAAATTTAATTCCTTGTCAAAGAAAGAAAAAAGTTATAGAACTGAATAGAAATGCTTGCTTTGTGTGCGCATGAAATTTCCATTTGCTGCTAAAACTTTCCAAAGACAAAAGTTTTATCGAATAAATACCTGAAATTTGTTGAGGAAGACATTTGGTAGATCAGAAAATATAATGTCCCACATTAGGAGCCCGAAAATGGTCAACCAAATGCCACTCTCAGTATGAACACCATGCCATCCACCTCCCTCACCAGCATAATATTGCAAAGCAAGCTGCTCGACTCCACACTGCTCCCCATCTTCTCCATAGAACCTACTCTTCTTTCCGATTTCACAGTTCAAAGGTCTCCCCTGAATGTGAACCTGACTTGACAGTGATATAAACAGTAAAACTGTAGGTGTCAAAAGTTAAATGTATGGCATTTGATTAGTGACATAGTATTAAAAGTTTTATCAGCATCCCAGAGCTTGAAAACAATGCAGGAATAAATCAGAGTATTACCTCCTTGATCTTTCTCCTAACAGATTGTGAGAAGCTAGGAGATTTCCAGCGCCTTGGAGGTTTTCCCAGGCGAAGAACTCGCTTTTGCAATGCCATTCTTGAACCAGCACGTACCCATGGATCCAATAAACCATCTTCAGCAACTGAAAGGCTCTCATTTGGACAGCCAATGTGCTCTAAATCAATAGACAATCTCAGTGTCCAATAACCTCTCCTTCCATCATAAGGAAAACAAGCAAGCAACCGCTTCAGCAAATTAATTGCATCTTGGTGTCTGAGAAGAGAAAATTAATTCCTTTAAGAAGATAGAGCCAAGGTTCCTCTTTTTGTTACAGGGAATTTAAGAGTTTATGAGCTAAGGTTCCTCTTTTTGTTTACATTTTTGTTACAGGGAATTTAAGAGTTTATGAGCTAGTTTTCACCTGAAACATCATATTTCTTGAAAAATGTAAAATAGATGAGATCTTATTCGTTTATATGGTACTTTTTTTTTTTTTTTCCATCTAGATCATAGGGATAAAATTATGAGTATGAAAACATGCAGCACTATAGAGAACATGGACAGAATAATGAATGATGCATTGGGGTGCCAACTATTTGTAACTATGAACCCAACTGATAAGATAAGCTAAGGTATATAAACTGCTCAGCAGTTCTCACCACTCCTATCCAGAGAGAGTGAGAGTGACCCAAATGCAACCCAAACTTTAGCAAGCAATGACTCAAAGCTGCAGATCCCATACCTTTGCTCATGCTCAAGAAATGAAATTCCTAGAAAGACCACTTTTGAGTATACCCATGATGCTGAAAAGCATGAAAGAGATATAACTGCTGATTCAGAGGCAGTGGACTGAATCTCTTTTGCAGTAGAGTTAGATATACGGGAGTCAGCTATCTTTATGCATCTTGACACCCGTTCAGTGTTATTTTCCTCAAGAGACTCATCCATTATTTGTGCCACCTCAATTGCCTGGATAGCATGACTATTATGTAAGGTAAAATTAACATAATATTACCAGTGTTTCTGAATTTTTTTTTTTTTAAAAAAAAAAACACCTCTTCATAATCTAGAAAGTTGCTTCGAGTCAAGAAAATCTGTTCTGATATAATGCAGTGGTACATTGGATACTTGACTATCCCCAGATCAACTAGTAGAAATGTTGATAGATCTTGGTCCCCATTCAGGAAGAAAAGTCTCTGCGGATGAAACAAATTTAAAGATCACCTAGATGTAAAGCAGCACTAATTCTATGATTTCTGTTGGGTGTTAATGAAGGACTGGAAGGTAGGAAAGTACCTCAGCACGCCAAATAAGAGATTCAGCTTTTGCAGATATCTTTATACACATTCCTGTTCTGTCAAAAATTGCTTGTAGGAGTAAGCTGCCAATTGGAAACCAGAAGGAAAGATGGAAGTTAAGGTACCTGTTAAAATATCAAAAGGAAGCATGGAACATCTTTGGAAAAGTTTTCTAATACCTTGTTTCACCTTCATAAGTTGACAAAAGATATGCAATAAGATCCTGCTTCCTTCTATATTGGGTGCCATTCTGAACACATCAAAGCAGATAAAATTAATCAGATGCCCCATGAATGAAACAAAACCAAAAGTATCAGAGAGCACTAATAGTAAAACCCATTGCAATTGGCGGTTTATTCACATAAAATGGGTATCCCTGCATATGAGAAAGTACTTCTCTTGCATCAGATGTACCTGCCTCAAATTTCTTGTTCAAGTTTGAGGCTGAAAGCCCATGAAATTATTACGCATACAAGAAACTCATGAGTACAGAGAGCAAAACTTACCTCAGCAGCTATTACAGCCTCCATTTGAGGTAATAAAACCCTTTTTATTCAAATACAATCAACTTTTGTTTAGACTGACTTCCAATTTTCTCTAAATTTGTTTCCTCTACTTTCTTCCTTCCCATAGTTCACCTTTATTTTCATTTTAGGTTGAGCAGATATGGAACAGGTAAAATATAATTCAGGATCTTTTTGTTAAATTCTTAAGTCATAATCATGAAATTTTAGATATTCCTAGCATGAAATATTTAGCATGCATTTCCTGATTAGGGTCTTCCTAAATAAGAAATTATGGACTTTTAGCTATCTGTAAATGTTTATCACAGATTGTAACTAATAATCTGGTCTCTGTAAATGTTTATTCAGACTAATTATGTTATTAGGCTTTTGACTGATGTGTTTATTTCAGGAAGGCATGTTTTCCCTTGTGTATCTTTTCCTCTTTCACTTTCTCTTCCGTTTGTTTTTATTTGTTTTATCTTTCAACTGCTACAGTTTTCCAGATTCTGTTGCAATTTCCACGAACAGCATCTAGCTTCCCTGCTTTCTCACTCTAATCAACCTAATTCAATCGCATAATTATAAGCTCTCTTCTTCATATGTAAAACATAAAAATCATCAAACTGCATGAGAAAGCATTAGCAGGCAGACTTCAGAACCTGACCTACATTATGAAATCTCTTGTAGCTGAAGAAATTATGTAAAATAAGACATCCAAAAAGAAGCTTCAACAATAAATGCTTTCCAGCCTTAATTGATGATTAGAAAAATTATAATGTGCTACAGGACATTGAATTAGCTTACAACAATTCTTCTAGCTAAAAACATGTACCAAAATTTTTTGTTAAGTACTTATTTAAAAATACAAAAATCATTTAAGAATGAAATGGCAACTTTGAAATCTTTTTTCTTTTTTTGCTGTATCAGCATCCAGATATTGCACTTTTAAGAAATTCAACCCACAATTAGCACCATTGAGCAAGAAGTGTACTGCCAAAGTTACATATAGAACAAGAAAGACAAAAGAAAGCATCACATGCAACTAGGGGTGTCAAATGGGGTAATGACACACGAACACGATTCGCCTAACATGTAAAATTAGCGAATTAGGGTTAAGGTTAAATGAGTTCATGTCAAAAATAGGTCAACCAACCCATTTATAATACAGTTTAACCAGATTGTATCACGGGTTGACACATGAACCCGTTTAATTATGTGTCATGTCAAGTCAACCCAACATGATACGATATGACCCATTAAAAACCCATATAGTTTCTTATGATTTTAAATAATAAATTAGTCATTTATTGTAATTTTTTAAAAAATAATAGCAAATTGCTAAATTATAGACATTAATTTTAATATTTTTTATGAAAAAAATAGTATTTTTATATATTATAAATGTTATGCAGGTTAAATGAGTCGTGTTGAATTTTATAACCCACACAACCCATTTAAATACACATGTTATGTTCATAAACTGTTTAATTTTCGTATCGTGTTAGGGTTGAAATATTTGACACGATTAATAAATGGGTCGTGTTTATGTTAACCCGATTGGGTCAACCCGACACGAACACAATCTACCAACCTATTTTGACACCCTTGCATGCAACAATAAAAGAAATGAACAGCACTGCATATGTATGAGAAAGCGAAGAGAGGGGATGCAGGAGGTGGGGAGGCACCATCAAATGATCAAATAATACAACTGAAGCAAATATCTAAACAAAAAATACATGGTGAGATTATACTTTGAAGGTCAAGGAAGACCATATCTAAACAAAAAGTGCATGGTGATATTATAATTTGAAGGTCAAGGAAGATTAAAGAGGCTTAAAAAATCAACATATGTTATTCAAATTGCTAAACATTTTTTATTGCATACACCACTGAATAAAACCTTAACTAGAACATAAGGAAAAGATGTTTGACCTGTATTTTCCACACAGAAGTTTGTTACTGTGTGGCCTTCAAAAGCCAATTCATTATTTTATGAGCATAAACTATGGATACAACCAAAATTAGAAGGATCCACCCATAATGCTCCATATTTTTTACATCACAAGCACAAGAGAACCGGTTGGTCTATTGGTTTATAAAGAATAATTTAAAAAAAAATTGCAAATAGTAACATTCTTGCAAGAAGTTCTAACAAAAATTTTTGCAGCAAATCAATAAGTATTAACAATTTGCTAAAAAAAGGCATTGAGAGATGAAAATTCCAAAGAAAGCATAATTAGAAGAGTTTGGATTGATGTTTAATGCCCCCATTCAACTGGATCAAAGAACATAATTTCTCACTTGTTCAGCTTTATAAACATGCACAGCACTGGTGCAGGCATATTTAACAAAATAAAACAGATTCTTAAAATAATGCATTTGCAGGCATAGCTAATGCAAAAAGAAGCACTGAATGATAAATTCAATTAAATGGGCTCCAATACGTAAACATGCAAAAGCCATGCTACATAATGAAGTCTTGGCAGCATCCTTATATGATGGAGAAATGGTTCAGGCCTAGGAATAGGAGAGAAGATATAACTACATTCTATCCTAAGGTTTATTGATGAGAAAAACTTTTGAATGTCTGGTAGTGTCCATTAATAATCACCTGCTCCTTCATAATCTCTACTTGAGCAACATAATGCATAACACATAATGCATGATACTTCAGCAGCCAAAAATATGCAGAATAACAAATGGGATTTTTGTTAAAAAGAAAAAAAAAACCCAAAGAATGGAAGAACACAATAATGTATAATAAAGTTAAATAGGACTAAATACACGTCAAGAAATGATTAATGCAAACCTTCCTAAAAATGCATATAATTTCACGCAGCTCAGAGACGGTGAGCAAATTTAGAATCTCTCTCACGTCACTGTTTGGTAGTTCTTTTGAATCTTCAAAGAAACTAATATAGCTTATTGCTGCAATACAAGTCAAGCAAACATAAAATTAAAGATCTGATTTGGCAATTTTACATTAAAGGTAGAACAAGTATGACTTGATCAAAAAATACCAGAAAGCCCCTTGGCTGCTTGCTTAGCATCGGAAACTTCTGGGTATGAAATATTGGACATCCGGAACCATGGGCCTAAGATAGGAAACACCAACACGATGAATTAGAAAGACTTGAGGAAACATATTCTAGGGCCTAGGCATACATTTATCAATTATTGGTTAGCTTTAAGAAATTTATAATATCAAAATACCAATTAATGTAGCATATGAAATGCAATTTGCAACAACAGAAGTTTCTGATGCCATTAGTGTAGCACAAATGATAGATAGAAATTGGACAATAGCGGATATCCATAACACCGACCTCACAAACAAAGAAGTTAGGTTGACTTCACAAATCACAACTGATTAATTACAAGCATCACATTTATAGCATAGCCTGTGGAAGAAAACTATGCCTGGTGAAATTAATAAGCTAGCAGCTGCGAAGTCCTAGATGGTGTGAGCTCCAAAGAAAATCAATTCAAAGATTGAAGAGAGAATATATGTCATGTATCCTCCAAATAATATGAACCATCAAATTGCATGGTAAATATTGTCCATCCGGGCAATATATATATATATATATAGCCTAGTCAAACCATTTATAACACTGTAGCCAAACCGAAGTCATCCCAATAAATGTCTATTTTCTCCAATAAAAGCTGTAGAAATAGGTATAATTTACAATTGAGAATGGATGAGGACAGAGAGGAAGATAGAACTAGAAACCAAATAGACATCTCAAGTTCAATAAGACAACTGGTGCTCTTGGATCCGTTGCAGCTACATCCATCTGTAAAAATCTGTTTTGATGGGTTGCAAATGACTTTATTCATTGAGACATTTGCATTAACAAAGACTAACCATAAGATATAATTAAAATTTAAGAAATTTTATACACTTTAATGTGCACTTGACAACAAATATTGGAAAAAAAAAATTCAAATTTTGATGAATAACTCAATTTTTTTAAAATGAAAAGCAGCAATCTACTGCAAGCAAGGGCATATAAATCATAGTTCCCACTTGTTAAACAAATAATACACTTGTTAGACAAATAAGTTAGCTGAAATACTAATTTTGCACATGTTCAAATTATGGCTTGCTATATTTTCGCATCCTACAAATGCACTTTGTTTTCCCTTTGCAAAAATTGCATTATTTGCAACAAACTCAAAGGTCGAGAAAATTTCTTTACAAATTTTTGCAATGTTCCCTTGAACCAACCAACTTACAAAACATGTGCTCAGGTATACAATTCTCCCTTAACATTACAATAGGCAAACCAAGGAAAGTGTATTTCCTCCAGCAAATATAAAGTCAAAGCAAGAGGCATCCAGAACATAGCCTAAGCTCCTCTCTTGCCTGAGGTACTTTAAGTTAAGCTTGTTGCCAGAATAGTAAAGTAAGGGACAGGTCCGAAGAGTAATATTTTGCACCATGAAAAATAATCATGGATCAAATCATTAAATATAATAATCTATCAAGAGTAAAGGCATTTGTTCCTAGTGTGAAAAACACTAAGGCATTCTAATCTTCGTCGGCATCCACTGCATTTTCATAACTAATTCACAACACTCCATCTCCTCTAAATTTACTCTGTATCAACCTCTTCCTTTCTCCAAAACTTGAACTCTATGTATTTTTCTCTTCATCAAAATCACATCAAACTTAATGTCATCAAGATTTTCTAAAAAGAAGGCTAGATACAACAAAATGAATTTTTCCTACACAAAATACCCAAACTCACCCCATCTGATTCCAAGAATTTGATCAATGTGAACACATGTTCAAGGCTCCCACAGCAGAACTGATCCATCCCTTATATCTAACAAGTGTAAAAGCTATATCAGAGAATAATGAATAAGAGAGACCACATAATCCGCGCAACAACCAACAACTGATTACCAAGAGGAAGAGGTACAAACTGATTTACCATTGGCATGAAAAAAGAAGTTTTAGTTCCATTCCCCAATGCCAACCAGAGTGAGACAAATCTTCAACCAGACTTGAGATAATTTAGTTCAAGGAAGTCCAAAACAGAGAGACAGAAAAAAAAAATCATAAAGACTACAAACCAAAACAAAGAAAGATACAACTAATAACCTTTCCGCATGTAAAGTCGGATAAAAAGCCTCTGACTATCATCTGAAAGGGAAACAAATGAATCTGTCAACAAACAACACAAAATAGTGTGAGAACCTGCCAAAAACAAGAATTCAGAAATACAGTGGAAATATTAGCATCAGATATCAGAGTTAATACCCATGAAAGTTTTCTCAACATCAGTGAAAAGGTGAGGATTGCTTCTCAAAACCTCTTGAATTAACAAACAAAAGTTCTGTTGGTATTTTGTCTTACTAGCATAACTCTTTGAAGATTCAACTACCTGAAGAACGTTTTTCCATAAACATGTAAAAGCCTCAATTTCACTACTTTCTCTGCAACCATGTGATATCACTTCACCACACATAATCTGAATTGGAACAACATCAAGAGAATGCTTGGGAACAGAGGTCACATGTCCCTGCAAAACAATATTAGTATGACTTGATAACAATTAACATAAGAGTGTGAGTGTTAGTTCTATGATGCACAGAAACTTCTCCTAGTAGACATTTCCACGTTTCAAAAACGTTTCCGTATCAGAAACTTCTCGGAAACGTTTCGGGCCCATTTATGCAAATATGAAAAATTTGGAAACACATTCCCCCTTAGAAACACATTTCCAACTTGGAAAATATATTATTTAGTATTTTCCTAAATAAGAAAAAAGGGATTAAAAAATAATTTTATATTTTTCTTAACTAAACAAAATAATTTCTATAATTATACTATTAATTGATAAAATAAAAAAAAATTTAATATTTATATATAAAATTTATATCTATATATATTTATATATTTTTAAAAATTCATTTATATACCCCTAATCTTTTAATATTTACATGTTTCCCCCATGTTTCCGTTTCCTATATTTTAAGAAATGTTGTTTCTCTGTATCCATTTCCCCGTTTCCATTTCCGTGCTACATAGGTGTTAACCATTATGATATCAATTTTATATGAACAAATTAAGAAAAAAAAAAGTGTAGACATAGAGTTATGAGAGATCAATTCATGAAAGTAAACTTAGACTAGTTAAAAGTTGAAGCTCAAACCCTCAATATATCTATTTAACACTCTTAAATATGAACTTAAATTTGAGAAGAAACAAGGAATTAAAAGGGAAAAAAGTTCATGCAGTAATTGAAATTTTTTTTTTCTTTATTTCAACAAGCATACATATACTAAAAGAAATTTCTATTTAACTTGAGTCTGCTGCCCATCACTTACCATAGTTTAATAAACCTCCCAACTATAGCATAATGTGAGTTGCAGATTTATAGCACTCATTTATCAGTACACAAAGCACTGAGGCAGAAGACTAGAAGCAAAAAAGAAGGTTACAGAAACAAAGGGGGTAAGCAGAAAAGGGGGGGAGAAGAAAAAGAAGAAGAAGAAGAAGGAACTGCCTCCTTGTCTCCCACATCCACGCTCAACAGGCATTCCATGTACACTTTCCAGAAAATATACACTACAGGTGGGTTTTATACAAGAGAGAGAGAGAAAGAGAACATATATTTTCCTAACACACATGTAGAGAATAACTTCAATGCATATAAAAAATAACCAAGAAGATAAATGATGCAAGCCCAGCCAAAAACTTTTCCACAGTTGTAAAACTATGTTACCTCAAAGGTTAAAGAGTACTTCTCAATTAAAGGAGACAAATATTGAGCTAGCTCTCGGGGAAGAAATCCAAGCACTGTACATAATGTGGAATCTGCCAAAAGAACCTGACTCGAAGGTTCACACAACCCGTCTAAGACAATATTTTAAAAACTCAAAATCGAGGTAAAAGTAGGAAGAATACAGACCTTGATAGCATTTGGATCGTTAGTATTATCTGGGTCTCTCAAAAGAGAGATTTTTGTCCCAATATTTAAGTCTTTCTTAACACTAAACCTGCGGCCAACAATGAAAGTTTCAAGATTCAACCCTGCTATTTCATCCACTGTCGTGATTGCATAACATTCAGGCACCTCATCTTTCAATGGAAATGAAGGAGGATCAACATTGTGGTTGATCCTGCACCAGTCCACTGGTTTCTCAGTTGAACCAGCTGTATCAGTTTTGACATTTATAGGCCCTGTAGTTAGTAGTAATTCACAAGTACTACAGTCATTTTTTACTATAATAGCAGTAGAATTCTTTAAGTCTGCTATAGTGTCCTGTACAAGACTAGTTGCTTGTGGTTGTGGTTGTGGTTGTGATTGTGAGCAAAAGTTCAACTGGAGAAGTGTGCGTTGGGTCAATTTTCGCTTTCTTCCACTAGACAGGCATGCATCTGGAACACATTAATTGGGAAAAAAAATGTTAGCAATCAAGTGTAAATCAATAAAATGGCTTCTTATAAGTGGTGTAGATTGGACCCTAACACAGACTAATATGGGCTCAACCCCATTTATAAGTCTACATGTGTGTATGGACTAACACTCTTGAGGCTGTGTACTTGTTAACAGCTAGAAACAAAAGTATATAGTCAAAACAGGCAATCACGTTTTCCACAATCTAATGTACATCTTTATATCTAAACACTAGTAGGTTGTTAACAAGTTTCTGCATATCTGGCAAACATAATCTTGTTTTACAATTATGTACAAATAGATTCTTCCTGACCCTGTGAGACTCTTATGCCAGTTCAGACAAATGCAGCTATAAGCTATGAAATAACAAAGAATAAGAAATTAACCCGAAAAGGCATACATACCCAAATGAGAGTTAATTATAGAGTCATCCCCACGAACTCTACTCGTGCAGACAGGGCAAGTTACCCAGTCATAAGTAGGAACGTTATTCTCTGAGAAACTGTCCTCAGTCTCCACAGCGGTAACCGCATCGTTGCAGGAATTAAAAGAGCTCTGAGAATTGAAGAAACAATAACACACCAAATCGACCATTGGAGGATGATGATGAATTACAAGATAATAATAATAATAATAATCACCTGGACTATTGGGATAGAAAGCAAAGAATCGCGATTGGGAAGAAAACGTCGTCGTTTTCCTATCAATCGAATCAAGCTTTCTCGTCCAGTTAACATTCTTCACAAATTGCGGGCGCTGCTCATTGGTTTGCGATTGTGGCGACGGCGGCGGCGGTGGTGATGAGAATGTTAGTGACGAAGAAGATGCAAAGTTTACATCCCGACGAACTCGGAAATTGGTCTGGTCTTGAGCAAACTAAGATAATTGGGCACCCATTATACAACAGTGCCAAGGCCATATGTGGAAAGACAAAAACGCCATTTGCATTGCATCTAAGCTTAAATTAATTGGCGCCAAGTATTGGCACTTCAATTCTCTCCTTTATCTCGCCTTCATCCGTATCTTTTTCAATTCTTATATTTGTTCACTCTCAATATAATTTTTTTAAAAAAAATTTAATTTTAATGACTCCAAAAAAAATTTAAATCAACCACTAAAATTAATAAATTTTTAAAAATATATATATCACCTACAAGTGATATAAATTTCAAAAAAAATTATCAATTTTATTTGTTAATCAAAATAATCTTTCTTTAGTCAACTATTAAAATTGATGAACAAAATTTTGTTATTCAACTATCAAAATTGAATTTATATATAGATATAATTTGATTGTAAACTTTTTAAAATTTTTTAAGTTTATAAAAATTTTTGAAAAAAATTAAATTTTAATTAGATAAAATTAAAAAATTAATGTGTAATCTTAAATTTTTAAAAAAAAATTACAATTAGTCTATATATATTTAAAAATTATCAAATTTATTTATTAATCAAAATAATATTTGCTAATCTACAAATTATATCATTTTTCAGATAAATCCTATAATAATTTTTTTACAATCAAGTTCAATATGTTCTAAAAAGATTTTTCATTAGATCAATGTAATAGTAAAAGAAATTTTTCATTAGTCAATCTTTAAAATCAATTTACATTTTAATCCTAAAACTCTACATATATATATATATATATATATATATATATATATATATATATATATAATAAAAATAATAAAATAATAAAATTGATTTTGAGGGTTGACTAATAAAAAATTGTTTTCACTAATGGAAAGTTTTTTTAAAAGTTATAGAAATTGATTGTAAAAATAATCCTTATAGAACTCAATTGAAAAATGATATAATTTATAAAACTAACAATGTTATTATCTTTTTTTTTTTTTTTTTGTAAATTTAGAAGACCAATATCTATTTCTGCAAAAATTAAAAAGCAAAATTTTGATAAAAAAAAAGGCACAAATAATGTTGTAATGGAACGGAAAAGTTGATTAAGGTTAGGATCGAGTACAGGATATACTGAATTGAACCGAAAAATATTAAAATTATATTAAACTGGATAATTTTAATCGCAAACCAAACCAAACTAAATTTTATAATTAATTTGATATGCTATTAGATTTAGGTCTAACACTTGACACTACACTTATCTAATTTTTACATTCTCACTTACATAATATCTAAAAATTAGACAAGTGTAATGCTTTTATTCTAAAAATTACTAAAACTCTTAATATAGAAGTTTCAAAAGCAAGACTATTATTACAACACACATTATTAGGAATCTTAGTCAATTGGTTTGACCAATTACCACAAAATGCAAAAATAGGAATAGAAAATGCAACCACAAATATAGAATTAGTAAGAGAATATGAAAAGTTATTATTAAAACATTTTACATATAAGAAAGTAATAATTTTAGAAAATATTTACAGAGAATATTTAGCAGAATTTTGTAGAGACTTAGATATTTTTGACATAGCAACAGCATAAATTAAAAATTCTCATAACAAAATTAAAATAATTGTGAATAATTAACTCATACAAACATTCAAATCATGGATCAAAAAATATAAAAAGAGTAAGAGAACTTACAGAGAAATAGTTTCCTACACACAAATATTATAAAGAGTTTCATAGAATTTTTTTCTTTCTTACAATCTCTACAATACAAACATATATATAGAAGGCTATGTCAAAAATATCTAAGTCTCTACAAAATTCTACACTAATTAATTTTGAACATGACTTAGCTATTAATCCTAATTTTCTACACCTAAATTAGGCTTTTTTTACTATTATTTTTTAGGTCTAATACTTGGCACTACACTTGTCTAATTTTTATATTCTTACTTATCTAATATCTAACACTTGACTTTACACTTGTCTAATTTTTATATTCTCTCATATCTCTTTTTTTTTTTTAATGGCAATACTAATTTTTTGACAATTGTGTCTACTACTGGCATATTCTTTTTATAAAAAATACAATAATGTTTTTCTTCTGACATCATCAGTCTACAGTATTGTCTGCGTGCTTCGTCCGATGCCATGACTTTTCCTTCCACAAAAGATCTGTACCATGCTTCTATCTTCTTTTGCCTATTCATTTATTCCTGACTGCTTTTTTAGTAGATAAGATTTCTGTTGTCGAAGTACTACTCCTAATGGCTAGATTCTATGGCCATTTTTAGTTCTTCATATATCACTTTCATACTAATGGCTTTGATAAAAGGTATATTATTCCAAAGTTCGTCCTTTGTGAAAGAGAACCTTATAAACATAAATATAAAAAGAAATGGAAAAAATATTTTAAGAAATATAGAAAACCATATTATAGTAAGAAAAGAAAATATAAAAGGAAATATAATAGAAGAATAAATAAGTCAAAATGTAAATGTTATATTTGTAGACAAAAAGGACATTTTGCGAATTAGATACAAATTTATGTTATAATAAAGTTGTTATAAACATATTTTCAAATTTCAGTCGTAGTCTTAGAGATGAAAACATAGATCAAGCATTAATAATATATTATAAGCTTTTTAGAATAAAAGCACCTCCTGGAAGTAAGCTAATTAGTATAAAGATAAAAACTTTATATGCATTTACTTCCAAACATGAAATTTATAAAAATAAGATATTAACAAGTTTTGAAGTACCACCAATATTTAAAGAATTAATAGAATATAGACCTAGAGAAATAATTAATATTTATAATTACTCTGAAAATTATACTATAGAATTTGATAATACTAATGAATTAGGAAAACCTAAGAAAAATAAAAATTTATATAAACAAAAAGAATGAAAAATTAGGCTTTTTTTACTATTATTTTTTAGGTCTAACACTTAGCACTACACTTGTTTAATTTTTACATTCTCACTTAACTAATATTTAACACTTGGCTCTACACTTGTCTAATTTTTTTTTTATCAAATTCTATAGTATAATTTTCAGGGTAATTATAAATATTAGTTATTTCTCTAGGTCTATATTCTATTAATTCTTTAAATATTCGTGGTACTTCAAAACTTGTTAATATTTTATTATTATAAATTTAATGTTTGGTAGTAAATGCATATAAAGTTTTTATCTTTATACTAATTAGTTTACTTCCAAGAGGTGTTTTTATTCTAAAAAGCTTATAATATATTCTTAATGTTTGGTCTATGTTTTCATCTCTAAGACTAAGACTGAAATTTAGAAATATGTCTATAACAGCTTTATTATAACATAAATTTGTATCTAATTCGCAAAATGTCTTTTTGTCTACAAATATAACATTTACATTCTGACTTATTTATTCTTCTATTATATTTCCTTTTATATTTTGTTTTCCTACTATAATATGGTTTTCTATATTTCTTAAAATATTTTTTCCATTTCTTTTTATATTTATGTTTTTTATGTTTATAAGGTTCACATCCATAATTGGGTATTAATGAAAATTTTCTATAGTTTAAATTTTGCTTATTTTTAGTTTTTTTATACATTAATCTATATTCGTTTAATGACATACATTCTGTTTCTAAATACCATTGTGCAAAAGCAATTTTTGTTCCTAAAAAATCTTCAGCTATATTTAATTTAGCATATTTTTGTGATATTTTATTTTCCCATGGTGCTGGCAATTTATGAAATAATAAATTCAAATATACTTTATATGTTAGGTCTATCTTAGCTTTTATATAATACTCTTCAAATTTACATGCATATTCTTTAAAATAATTTATATCGCATATTTATAATTTAGCTAAATATTCTCTATAAATATTTTTTGAAATTATTACTTCCTTATATGTAAAATGTTTTAATAATAACTTTTCATATTCTCTTACTAATTCTATATTTGTGGTTGCACATTATGTGGCCATAAAATAAAAATACAGAGACTAAGTAGTTCTCAACTGTGCGATTGGATGCGTGGTGAGGTCTATACAAATACAATGCAAAAAGGAAATAAAAATAATATTATAGAAAACACAATTTTATAATTAAACTACGACATAAAAGTATACCAAATACAAATAGAAAGTAGAATAATAGAAAAAATAAACAATTTAGAAGGAGAAAACCCCTTAGAAAAATGGGAAAAACATAGAACAATTGTGCCAATAAGAATTAAGGAAGAAAATAAAAAAATAAATTACTTTAGGGAAAACTAAATTAATAAAAAATTGGACAAATTTAAAAATTCCCTTTAAATTAACTGGAATAGGAAAAACTACTTACACTATTAATAGAGTAACAATAAACACATCCATTGAAATAGCAACAAAAGTATTAAAAATATCATTAATATTTGAATTTAATTATAAATATCCCTTAATATTAGGAAAATCATTTTTTGATATTCACAGTCCTTGGTGTATTTACCCTAAATATTATGAATTTTATACATTATGTGGCCATAAAATAAAAATACATAGACTAACTAATTTCCTTGCTGATTTTTTATCTAGAACCAACAATAATATTGTTTCAAATGGACCAATTTCTTGATAAACATCTAGCATTAGAACAAAAGTTGAACCAATTACTGTCAGAGAACGAAAAGCTGAAGCATCTTGTATCAGAACTAACTTATGGGAAATTTGATTCTGATTCTGAAGAAGAAGAAGAAGAAGAAGAAGATTATTATTATTATTATTATTATTCAACTAACAAGTAAAAATATGAAATATATATTATACTACAATTTAAACTTAAAATATGAAAATAAGAAAATTCACATTGCATAATTTGAAACAATTCAATTAATAAATAAGAATGTAAAATATCTATTATACTACAATTTAAACTTAAAATATGAAAATAAGAAAATTCACATTGAATAATTTGAAACAATTCAATTAATAAATAAGAATGTAAAATATCAATTACAATATATTTTAAATTTAAAATATGAGAAATAAGAGAATTGTTATTATTATTATTAACAACAAGTAAAAATGTGGAATGCCTAGTATATTTCAATTTAAAAAAAAAATTAACATTATATGATTTCAAATTGTATAATTTAATAATAATAATAATAATAATAATAATAATAATAATAATAATAATAATAATAATAATAATAATAATAATAAGAATAATAATAATAATAATAATAATAATAATAATAATAATAATAATAATAATAATAATAATAATAATAATAATAATAATAATAATAATATATTTGATAACTTATTAATTATTATTTTTAGTAAGTAATCTAATTTATTGATATTATTTAAAATTAATGAGCTAAATAATATTATTATAATTACTATTTTTAATGCATATATATATATATATATATATATATATATATATATATATATATATTAACCAAAACGACTTATTTTTGTCAAAAACTACATCATTTTAATTAAAGTAAGTAATGTTCTAAAATAAATAAGAGAATAATCATTTTTATTAATTAAAATATATTGTTATTGTTATTAAGTAATCTAATTTTAATGATATTATTTAAAATATATGAGGTAATATATCATAGATAACCAAAATAATGTAGTTTTGTCCAACACCATGTCATTTTAATTAAAGTAAGTAGTGACCTTACAAATAAAAATAAGAAAAGTTAGGTTATTTTTATTAATTAAAATATAATATAATCTTATTATATTTAATAACTTATATATATACACACATACACACAATTGCTGAAAATATATATAATATAGGGTTAACCATATGCAATAATTTTACCTAAAATATGTGTTAAACATATTTTTATAAAAAAATTTATAAACATACACAAAACTTTTACTATTTATTTGTTGGTAATAAATATAAATTCAGTCACTAATATAAATTTGTGTATAACAAATTCTTGAATTCCTATTTTAAACTGTATCGTACCAATTCATTCCAAAAAAATTGAATTTCCATACTAAACTATCCTAAAAAATTGAATAGTAATAGTATAAAGATTTTTAAATTTAGTACTAGTACTGAAGATTTTTAAATTTAGTACTACAACTGAAGAATTTATTTTAAAAATTCCTGAAATTTGGATGGTTTTAGAAATTTTAAATTTTCGAATTTCTCCAACCCATGCTCACTTCTAATTAAGGTTGTTGATGTTGTCACTCAAAAAGCTACTAGGTCTATATTACACTCACTATTGCTAAGAGTGCACATGGGTCCGATTTAATAAATTGGTATAATAGTTACATCTATAACTATTAAAGGAGGAATAATTATATATGTAACAGTTAAGTTGTTAATCTTATTTGATAAATAAAAGCAAATGGATAACCTGCTAATGTGAAATTATTTTTTTAAAATATTGTTGATATTATTAATAAAATTTAAAGATTAAAATAATTTTGATAAATAATAAATAAATTATTATAATATTGAATTTTTTATAAGCAATAAATTTAATTTTAAAATATCATATAATTAAAAATTATTAGAAAATTTTGTTGGAGATTATTATATTTATTTATACATTCGAATAAATAAAAAAAAATGAGTATAAATTTCATGCAATACAAGTAAATAAAGAAGAAAATTTACATTAGTATTTTGTATTTTGACATAATCTTACATTATCATTAACTGAATGATAAAATAGGTTGTTGTTGGGTATAAAATGAGTTATGTGAGGAATGTTAGTGATTGAGAAGGAATTTGTCCCTCATGTAATATGAGTAAGATATCTATGGGCCCCTTAATAAGATAGACTAAGGAAAATGTATGGTCATACTAAAGTAAATTGATAAAGAGTTATCATTCTCAGTCTACTTGGAATCAAGAAATTATATGATTGAATTCTATAAGGATGACATAATCTATGCCTTACATTCAATAAAGATATCATGTGACAAAGGGACTAGAATATTCACTGTGTATTAGGTTATGTAGGATTATTGATTTCACATGACTTGGGTAATTATAATGTTTTGCTAAAGGCCACTTATGATTTGTAGGCCTAAATAGAGATTTAAGGCTCACTACCAATGTCATGTGAACTGACAGGGTCACACACTTTGAATAAGCCCAAAATGAATATGGGTTTAACAAGCCCAAATAAGCTCTGTGGAAATAAATATATAAAATATTTATTTATTTAAGGTAAAAGTTATCTTAAATAAATAGAATATTATTTCTGATTTAATTTTAAATAAAATTAGAATAAGAATAATTGAGAAATTACTAAAAGGTTGTTTGGCAAGTAAAACCCTAATTTAAATATCTATAAATATGTTATATTCTCTAGGGTTTTATACACTCTCATTATTCTACCACCAAATTCGTTCTCTCTTTTAGAAAATAAAACACATAGTTTTTTTAATTCTTGATTTATGAGAAATGAAGAGAAGGTGCTAGCACACAAATATTTATTTTCAAAATCAAGGGTTGTTTGTGTGGACACTTGTAGAGGACGAATTCTTTTGGAGATGTCTTAAATCCAAACTACTAAATTAAAAGCTTGAGGTAGGGTATCACAAGAGTGAACCTCCTCTCTTCCTTCTAGATTTCTTGCTTCTTCTACGTTTGTGGTAAGAAAATGAAAACCTTAGATTTAATAAATTAATTGAATTACTTGGATCCGAGTTCAGGTTTATGATTCAAATTTTATTTTTCTATAGTGTATGGAATCATAAAACCCAATAGTGGTATCAGAGCCACCAGTAATTCGATTAATTTGATTTTGTGTATATGTGATATATCTGTGTTTGAGTGATTCATTTTTAAAAAGGAGTTTTCAAAAATTTTATCCAAATAGTTTTGATTTTATAATGATTAATTACAATCTGTATGAAAACAGTATTAAACATTATTTTGATTAATGTTTATAATCATTTAATATGATTAAATAGTGAACAGAATTATGATTTTCTATGTTATGTATACTGTTTTAAGAAATCAAAATAAGTATACTGTTTGAACAATAAATTCGATTTCTATTTAATTATAAAATATGAATATTTTGATTATACATATTTCTGTCAAGGGCAGTATGTTTAAGTCTTAAACATATTATATAGAATAAATCTGTTTGGAATAGATTAATTATTCTGTAATATAATTTACGAGTAAATTAGGTTAAATGGTGGTAGTTGTTTAAATGTTAAACATAAAAATGATATGTTTTGAATAGATCAATCAAATAGTAATTTGATTACGAAAATTATTGATGTTTTAGGGTTTTGGCAATAACTTATTCAAAGAGTTAAGGTAAATCATTTACCTTCGGGGGCATTGCCCTTGGACCCTGCCAAAGGTGTTGCCCTTTGACCTCGAATGGATTCATCATGCATTTTATTTTTTAACATAATTATTTAATTAATTTGTAAATTAAATTATTTTGGAATATGTGTTTATTATTAAATTCATGGTGTATAACATGGCCCTTGAACCAATGTGATTGGATTTTATTTTATTAGGTTGTAATTTTTAAAAATATGGCTTGCGAGTCATTTTATTTGTTGTAATTATTTTATTTTATTTTATTAGATAATAATAGAATAGCTTTAATTACAACATGTAATGTAAATCAAGATCTAATATGCAAATTCAAGTTGGAGGCCCAAGGAGGAGGTCCATGGTAGAAGATGGAGATCCAAATTGAAGGCTCAATTTGTATTTGTAATATCATTTAGGTTTGACCTTTGATCTTCATATTGGCTTATGAAGATCAATTTAGTTATGGGCCATGATATGTCACATTTATCTTATTATGTTACTATGTTTTGTATATGATGCCATGTATGTGATGAATATAACAATAACTAAATAATATAAACAAATAAAATAAATCTTCATTTAATATTAAGTCATTAAAATGCCTCCCATTGATCGACACTTATCAAGATTTGGATTGCTATATATAGGTTATGCCAAAGCATTATGTATAAAGCCATTTATATAAGATAAAATGGATAATGGTAATATCCATATGTTTGAGTTAGTTAGACTTAACTAGGTTATCAAAACGATTTTGGACCTAGGGCATTTAATAGGATATGTTGGTACATGTGATGTCAATATCCTATACTTATCCAAGAATTACATAAGATGTAATTGGTAAATTGTTGCCTACCTAAATAGCCACACTTTAAGTGATAAACCAAAACTTATTTAAGTAGGGTGAAATATGGATCTTGGGCCACTAAGAAATTTCAATTGTTGAAATTATTTTGAGGGTTTTATAATTTATGAAAATTTAGTGGGATTTTTTTATGCCTCTTTCGTAATAAAAATGAATGTACTTTATATATATATTTGTTGTAGACAATGACATCAAACACTGCACTTACCATGTCACTGCGATCAATCCTTAAGAAGGATAAACTAAATGGGACTAACTTTCTTGACTGGTAAAGAAACCTAAGAATTGTTCTTAGGCATGAAAAAAAGGAATATATCCTTGATCAACCCATCCCAGAGGAACCAGCTGCTAATGCTCCTAGAGCAGAAAAGGATGCTTATAGTAAGCATCTTAATGATTCAATTGATATCAGTTGTCTCATGCTTGGATGCATAGAGTCTGAGCTTTAAAAGCAACTGATGGAAATAGAGGCTTATTCTATGATAGGCCATCTCAAGGAAATATTCCAAGAGAAAGCTAGAATTGAAAGGTTCAATACCATCAGGGCATTGCTCTCCTATAAGTTAACTGCTAGCGGCTTTATCAATCCTCATGTTCTCAAGATAAAGGGTCATCTTGAACACTTAGACAAGTTTGGTCTCAAGATTGAATAAGAATTGATTGTTGATATCATTCTCCAATCTTTGCATGAAGCTTATGATGGTTTCATCATGAATTTCAATATGAAAAGTATGGAAAAAATTATTTTAGAGTTTCATGGGAGGCTTAAGACTGCTAAAAAGAACATCAAGAATTCCACTATGGATATTCTAATAGTCAATAAGTGAAAGGATATGAAAAAGGTTGGAAAGGGCAAGGGCAAGGCTCCCAAAGGCCAAAACCAAAGCCCAAGTTCAAAGCTGAACCCCAAGCAAAGCCACCAAAGGAGGGAATATGCTCTTTCTTCAATGGGCCACGTCCTTGGAAAAGAAATAGCAAGCTATATTTGAATGATCTAAAAAAGAATAAGGGTAGTGCGACTATCTCTTCAGGTATTCATGTTATAGAAATTAATTTGTCTACTTTTAATTTTTGGGTATTAGATATTGGATCAGGATCTCACATTTGTACTAATGTGCAGGGTCTAAAAAGGAGTAGATCATTGGCTAGAGGTGAAGTGGACCTATGAGTTTGCAATGGAGTAAGAGTTACTACTTTAGCTGTGAGGACTTATGAGTTAACTTTGCTTAGTGACCTTGTTTTAAATTTGGAAAATTGTTATTATATGCCTATTATGTGTAGGAATATTATTTTTGTTTCTTGTTTGGACAATAAAGGTTTTGAATTTATTATTAGGAATAATAAATGCAATATTTATCATGATAATATTTTTTATGGATTTGCTCCACGCACTAGTGGTCTTTATGTTCTAAATGTTGAAGACACTAATGAAAAGTCAATCTATAACATTGACACTATCTCTGGCATTATCGTTTAGGCCACATAAATGAGAAATGCATTTCAAAGATTCACCAAAATGGGCTTTTGAATTCATTTGATTATGAATCATTTGAAACATGTGAATCTTGTTTATTAGGAAAAATGACTAAAACACCTTTTACTAGAAAAGGTGAGAGAGCTAATGATTTATTGGGCCTTATACATTCAAATGTATGTGGACCATTAAGCTCAACTGCTAGAGGAGGTTTCCAGTACTTCATCTCTTTTATAGATGATTTCAGTAGATATGGCTATGTCTATCTAATGAAACATAATTTTGAATCTTTTGAAAAGTTTAAAGTTTTCAAGAATGAAGTACAAAACCAACTTGGTAAAAATATTAAAACACTAAGATCTGATCGAGGTGGTGAATATTTAAGCCAATAATTTGCATATCATCTTAGAGATTGTGGGATTATTTCATAATTGACCCCTCCAGGTACAGCACAATGGAATGGTGTGTCCGAATGGAGAAATTAGACTTTATTAGATATGGTTTGATCAATGATGAGTCAATATAATCTTCCAATCTCTTTTTGGGGATACACTTTAGAAACTGTTGCATTCATTTTAAATAGAGTTCCAACAAAGGTAGTTAAAAAGACACTATATCAGATGTGGACTGGAAAACCTCTCAGTTTGTCTTTTCTTAAGATTTGGGGACGTGATGCTTATGTGAAGTGTCAAATATTAGATAAAATATCACCCAAATCTAATAAATGCCTTTTTGTTGGATATCCTAAAGAAACTAAAGGATATTATTACTATAATGATTTTGAGAACAAAGTGTTTGTTGCTCAAAATGGTGTATTTTTGGAAAGAGAATTTATTTCCAAAGGATCTAGTGGGAGCACAGTCCAACTTAAAGAAATTTAAAACCCATAAAATAGCATTATACTAAGTATGGAACCACATCTAGATCATCAAGTAACTGTTGAACCTGCATAACTACCAAAAGGCCCAAGGAGGTATAGTAGGACAAGTCAAATCCTTATGAGATATGGATTTCTCATAACTGATGATTATAATGTGTTGGTTGTGGATCAAAGTGAGCCCACATCCTATCAAAAGGCCATAAATAGTCCTGACTCTGAGAAATGGCTAGAAGCCATGAAATTAGAAATGCAACCTATATATGATAATCAAGTTTGGACCTTGATTAACCCAACTGATGGCTTAAAAACTATTAGATGTAAATAGGTTTTTAAAAAGAAAACAGACATGGATGGCAATGTGCATACCTTTAAGTCAAGACTGGTTGTAAAGGGTTTTAAACAAACACATGGTATAGATTATGATAAAACCTTTTCACCAGTTGTTATGCTAAAATCTATTTGAATTATCATTGTTGTAGCTACATACTATGATTATGAGATATGTTAAATGGATGTCAAAACAACGTTTCTTAATGGAAACCTACTTGAAGATGTGTACATGACATAACCAAAGGGTTTTGTCAATCCTGAGAATTCTAGAAAGGTATGGAAGCTTTAAAGGTCCATTTATGGATTGAAGCAAGCATCTCAGAGTTGGAATCTTCATTTTGATGAAGCAGTCAAAGAGTTTGGCTTCATTAAGAATGAAAATGAACCTTATGTCTACAAGAAGGTTAGTGGGAGTGTAATTGTGCTTTTAGTGTTGTATGTTGATGACATACTACTCATTGAAAATGATATTCCTATTTTACAAAATGTTAAATCATGGCTAGGGAATTATTTCTCAATAAAAGACTTGGGTGAAGCCGCTTATATATTAGGCATCAATATCTATAGAGATAAATCTAAAAGGCTTATTGGCCTAAGTCAGAGCACTTACATTAATAAGGTATTGAATAGGTTTAGCATGCAAGACTCTAAGAGAGGATTCTTGCCAATGTCACATGGCATTAGCCTCAGTAAGACTCAGTGTCCTATGACACAAGATGAGCGAGATCGCATGAGTAAGATTCCATATGCTTATGCTATTGGATCTATCATGTATACAATGTTGTGTACTCGACCTAATGTTTCATATGCCTTAAGCACAACGAGCATATACCAGTCAGACCCAGGTGAAAGTCACTAGACAATAGTTAAAAATATCTTTAAGTACTGGAGAAGAACTAAAGATGCATTTTTACTATATGATGATAAAGAAGATGAGCTAATTATAAATGGTTACTCAGATGCTAGCTTCCAAAACTGACAAAGATGATATTTTATCACAGTCAAGTTATGTGTTTTATTTGAATAGAGGTGAAATGAGCTAGAGGAGTTCCAAGAAAGACACCGTTGCTGATTCTATAATAGAAGCTGAGTATATAGCGACCTCAGAAGCAATTAAGGAGGTTATTTGGATCAAGAAGTTCATAATTGGATTGGGTGCATTTCCTAGTATATAAGATCCAATGAACTTACATTATGATAATAATGGAGTTATAGCTCAAGCTACGGAGCCCATATCATATTAGAGATCCAAACACATACTTAGGTGTTATCATCTCATTCGAGAAATCACTGAGAGAGGAGATGTGAAGATATGTAGAGTACCTACAAATGATAATGCTGCTAATCCACTAACTAAGCCTCTTCTATAGCCTAAGCATTAGAGTCATACTAGGTCCATAGGTATTAGTTTTAATATAGATTGGGCCTAGTGCAAGTGGGAGATTGTTAGTGATATACACTAGGTCAACCATGTATGACCATGTTTTGACTTTATCATTTTATTTAATAAAGAGGCATTTTCATTATCATTTTATGTTATGATAATTACTTGAATAATCAATTCTTACTAAGGTCATCAAGTATGTGACTTGATAGTAAAACCCTTAGATTAAATATGAATTCTATTCAAATTATCCGTAGTCATAACAATGTATTATGTCTAGTATAGTATTGATTGATGATTATGTTTTACTAATCATGAATATGAGATATTAAGTCAACTCATAGGTACTTATTTGAGAAATAAAGTGCTGGATTGACCCATCATGAGAATACTACATAGATAATTATCATAAGTAATTATCATCATAATAATATTGGCTTAGTCCTTTGACCTTAAAATCACCATGGATTTTTACATAACTATTTTGTATTTTGACACAATCTTACATTATCATTAACTAGATGATAAAATAGGTTTTTGTTGGGTATAAAATGAGTTATGAGAGGAATGGTTGCAATTAAAAAGGAATTTTTCCCTCATTTAATATAAGTAAGATATCTAAGGGCCCCCTTGATAAGATAGATTGAGGAAAATGCATGGTCATGCTAAAGTAAATTGATAAAGAGTTATCATTCTCAGTCTACTTTGAATCAAGAAATTATATGATAGAATTCTATAAGGATGACATAATCTATGCCTTATATTTAGTCAAGATATCACGTGATAAAGGGACTAAAATATTCATTGTATTTTAGGTTATGTCGGATTATTGATTTCACATGACTTGGCTAGTATAATGTCTTGCTAAAGACCACTTATGACCTGTAGGCCTAAGTAAAGATTTAAGGCCCATTGCCAACGTCATGTGAACCTACAAGGTCACACATTTTGAACAAGCCTAAAATGAATATGGGTTTAACAAGCCCAAATAAGCTCTGTGGAAATAAATAAATAAAATATTTATTTATTTAAGGTAAAGGTTATCTTAAATAAATAGAATATTATTTCTAATTTAATTTTAAATAAAATCAGAATAAGAATAATTGAGCAATTACCAAAAGGTTTTTAAATGTTTATAAATATATTATATTCTCTAGGGTTTTATACACTCTCATTATTTTGCCACCAAATTTATTCTCTCTTTTAGAAAACAAAACACAGAGTTTTTTTTAATTCTTGATTTGTGAGAAATGAAGAGAAGGTGCTAGCACACAAATATTCATTTTCAAAATTAAGGGATGTTCATGTGGACACTTGTGGAGGATAGATTCTTTTAGAGACGTCTCAAATCCGAATTGCTAAATTAAAAGCTTAAGGTAGGGTGTCACCGGAGTGAACCTTCTCTCTTTCTTCTAGATTTCTTGCCTTTTCTGCATTTATGGTAAGAAAATGAAAACCCTAGATTTAATCAATTAATCAAATTACTTAGATCTGGGTTCGGGTTTGTGATTCAAATTTTATTTTTCCACTACATATGGAATCATAAATTAAAAGCACTTGCTTTTATAGTTGGAGATTAAATTCTAACTGTTGGAGTGCATTAACTTCTTTTTTAACCTTCACTATACTTCAAATGATAAAATTCAGTTTTTTTAGGAAATGAGTTACTCATGGTCGTGAAGGCATGCTCATAATCATGAAGGCTAAAAAATATAGTTATTTATGTTAGAAGTAGCCCTTATGACTCTAGGTAAAGGAGTGTCACAATCGACTGAGATCATAACTAAGGCTCACAAGTGACTCAAGACTTCAAGGCTTTAAGGAGCTCTAAGGCTCACGGTCTGGATGCTGGTCATAGCCTAAATGCCTTTGTCACGATCATGTGCTAATTGTGAGGGGCATCCTTGAGTGGCTTAGACTTTTAAGCTCTTGAAATAGGCCTTATCATCATGGTTTTAATGGTATGGTCATAGTCTGGACTGCTAGTCATGATCCACTCACGATCATAAAGGAAGATTGTGAGCAATGTAAACTTCTTCAAGTTCAAGTCCTTCATTAATGCTCAACTCGTGAGCTTAGCTCCTGATTGTGACCACTACTCATGAGGCATTGTACATGCTTTAATGGACTTAGGAGTACATCAATTGGCATTTTAGGTACCTTAAAAATTCTTAAACAAAGGTTAAATGTACAAAAACTTAACAAACTTAATTAATTTAATTAAATTGCTTATTAAAGTCAAAACATAGAGATTAATCATGCAAAATGGTCAACAATCTCCCCCTTTTTGACTTTGACAACCAATTTGATAAAAAGAATTTATGCATAAACAAGTATGATTATATCAAGTGTGAATAGCTCCCCCTTAATGTCATACTTAGTGAATTTATTTGTAAAATTTATGTGTGCTCCCCCTCAATATATGCATAGGTGACTTGAATAATGAAATTTTAAGTTGTTATATGATATGAACCTCATGAAGGCAATTCAATCGATAATTTAAATAGATTAAAGGAGCATATTAAAGATAGTGGATCACATAAAACTAAGTTAAAGTTGGATGGACTTCGTTTGAATCATGAAGATAATGTTTTGAATAATGATTTGAAGATACTTCAAGGTTCAATAACTATATTGCATACAAAGAAGTTTAAAGATATTTTACAAGGATTTATGAAGAATATTTGGGATAATCATGCACATGAAGATCCAATTTTTTTGGAAGGCTTTTATGGAAGTCATATTAAAGCTAAATGGGCTTTATTCAACATATAATGTCACTTATAAATTATCTAGTGTATTTTATTGCACTTCTAATTTTTATTTTCTAGAGGTGATGCAAATTTTGAAGGATTTGACTACTTTTCAAAATAGTAAAGATCCTTCTTTGGTTGAAATGGGAAAGTAAATAAGAGAAAAGTTTGATAAATATTGGGGTTCTCTTAGGAAGATGAATGTCATGCTTTTTGTAGCAGTTGCATTAGATCCTAGATATAAGATGAATTATTTAAGGGTAAAATACACCACTTATTATAGTGAAAAAATGCACATGACTTGGTGGATAGGGTAAGAAAGGCTTTGAATGAGTTGATGGAAGAGTATAAGGTTGCATATGAATAAGGGCAAGATCTCAAAATCAACCTTATTATGATAATGAAGAACTCATTGATATAATGGATGATGATGAAAATGAGATAGATGACTATTTTTAACAAATGGAGAGTGAATATAAATTGGCATCCTAAGAAGGGATAGATAGGTAATTGGAAGAGCTACTTAAAAAATATACTATTGACTTTGATATTTTAGAGTGGTGGAAGATCAACACAATAAGTTATCCAGCTTTATCTAAGGTTGCCAAGGATGCCCTTGCCATTCCATATTCAACTATGGCTTCTAAATCAACCTTTAGTATTGGAGGTAAGACTTTGGGTCAATTTAGGAGTTCATTGACTCCTACTATAACAGAGGTTATGATATGTTGTCAAGGTTGGTTCAAAAATTCAAAGAAACATATCCAACTTGAAGAATCAATTACAGAACTTAAAAAGTTTGAATCAGGTATGATATAATTATATTGTTCAATTAATAATATAGTTTTTTACATAATATATAATTTAATAAACTAAAATAAATTATTATTTATTTTAGAAATTATTCAAGATCCAAAAATGAAAGAAAGTGTATTGTTAAGATTAGTTTGGATTACTAAAACATTTTAAAAGGTATGTGTAAACACCCAATTTCAGGATAATAAAATATGGATGCAACAAAGGACTCTAATGATGAAAATGTTATAAATAGGTCTTTAACACTTGAAGTTTGAAACCTTAAGAGTTTGAATGCATTTTCAAAAAAGGAGTTTAATTGGTTTTTCAAGGACCTAACTGTAATGTTTTTAGGACCTAATTGAAAATTTTAAATTCTTTCAAGGGCTTTTTTATAATTAAAAGTAAAAAAAAGGATCAAAATTCTATAATTTTAACCGGAATTATATAATTTCGATCAAAATTCTGTAATTTCAACCAGAATTACACAATTTGGATCGAAATTATATGTTTTTCATTCGTTTTTCATATTTTTACAGAAAATAAAAAATATGTTTCCTAAATTTTGATTGGTTAAAAATTTTCTTAAATTCATTTTTGGGATTTATCTAGATTTTCAAGAAATAAAATCCTTTTAAAACTGAAACTCTTCAGTACGTCTATGACCTAGGGTTTTTTTTTATTTTTTTATTTTTTTATAAAAGCATAGCTAAAGCTCTTTTGGAGGGGGGACACTCACCTCTCTTTTTCCTGAAGCTCTCTAAACTTTTCTTTTTTTAGGTAGTACACAAAAAATTCTTTGTGATTTATTTATTTTTGAAGCAAAGAGCAGTAGACTTTTAAGAAAGAGAATAATAAGTTTTTGAATATCTATCTAACAAATGACGGTGATTTTTACTAGTCTAAGGAGCAACTCATACTGTATCTATAATCATTATCTTCTTTCCTACCTTCTTTTATTCTTATTTTTTATTCTTATTTTGATTGCCAACTAAGCTAAAGAAAATCATTCTATCATACCTTAAATTTCACTATCCTAAAAAAGGTCCAATGATGAAATGAACCTCTGAGATGACTAGAATCTACTCGTTTGTAACACCTATGAAGCGTGCAACCTTAAAAAACTAACTGCCCCTACCAATGTGCATAATTGATCACTGAGCCATTAAGTTGTGCTCTAACCTTACGAAATATTAATTATTAAAACAATGAGAAACTTATTTCGCGAATTCCTTTCTTAGAACACTCAGCTTGTTGGCCCGCTGTTCATTTCGTTAGATTAGGACCTAACTTTATGGAAAAATAGAAATAAATTTTTATAAAACGGACTTCGAGTTCGAAAGGCTCCAAAACCTTTGGAAGTGGTCCCAAAAAGGTCCAACACAACCCGAGGATCAGCGTGTATTGCTTAGAAGTGCACGTAAAGCCATAAACACCCTTAAGTGTCACGCACTAAAATTGAAACCAAACCAAACCAGACAAAATGGACTTTAGAAACACATGCAGAAGGCTCCAAAACCTCTAGAAGTGGTCTTGGAATGGTCCACAATAACCTGAGGATTAGTGCATGTCGCTTATAAGTGCGAATATACACCTCTAAGAGTCACGCACTAAAATTATGGCTAAATTAGACAAAATAGACAGCAGAAACATGAGCGGAAGGTCCAAAAACCTTAGGAACTAACCTCGGTATAACCCATGTAAGCCCCGGTTGAAGCACATAACACGTGAAAGAGTGAATAAGTGTGTGACCATGTGCCAAGCAAATGACCATGCACACTTCATGTGGACACGTGCTTTATCCTAGGTACGCTATAGACAGTAGGGTTTTAACGCGTCTAAGATTTTAGCAACCGCGACATTGTTTGAGCTCAGGGCTCTAAAGAACACAATAGCCACTGTCATAAAGACATGGCGTAGAGATGAGGAGTTGCCACCCAGGGTAATAACTAGGACAAATTGAAAAGGTGGTACTCAATTCCCTAAAAGAAAGCTAGCACCACAACTAGGAGATTCTGGATATGGAATACCAACTTCTTTTAGTCTTGTGTTCATTTAAAATTACTATATTATTCTCAATTTACATGCAATTTCGTATAAACCCTTATTCTAGTAATTAACTCCAAGGCCAACTAGTCATGAAAAATACAAGTAAATAATGCATTCAATACAATCCCTAAGTTAGTCTATTCTACATTCATTTTAATTAAATGAGCTAAATCTACATGTTTTTAATAAGTGAGCCTAAAGACTAATGAGCCTAATTCCTATTTAATTTTAATTGAGTGAACCTAAGTCTATTTATTTTAATTCTAAAAATGGGCCTAAATCTACAAATTATGGAGTATTTAAATTAACGGGCCTAATTCTACATGTTTTAATTCTAAGGTGATCTTAAATCAACAAATTATGAAAAAGGCTTAAATTATGTGGGTTAAGTCTAAATTAATTAAATTAAATTAGGTGGACCTATGTCTAATTAACTAAATTGGCATAAGTTATCTTTACCCTAAATCTAATTAATCATGGGCCTATAATGCATTTAATTAAACCTAAAAAAAACCTAAATTTAAATGGGTTAAAGCCTAATGTGGGCCTAGGGCTTAAAACATATAAACATAAATAAATAAGCCCAAAAACAATAATAAATATAAAGCTAAACAAATAAAAAGATTAAACAATTAATTTAACTTATGCTAAAACCCTAATTTAATTAAAGTGACCATAAATAATAAAATAAAATGATCAATCAAGCAAAACCAAATTTATCAACTTAACTCTAATTTAATTAAAAAACCTAAGAATTTCTATAACCATTAATTTTAATTAATTACCTAATGAAAACCCTAATTTTACTAATCGATTAAATTAAAACAAAAAAACACACACACACTAGATTCCATTATTCCTACTATTGGGGCTATTACAATGATCTACCGCAAATAGGAATAAAAACTAATACAACCTAAAAAAACACAAAATAAAATAACCAACAAAATAATAGCAAATAAATAAATAAAACTTTAAAAAACTACGTTCAAATACAAAATTTAATCCATGGCATTCCATGAATCTTCATGAGTTTTGTTCTTGTTCAATCACATGCTACTCTACAGCTTAGGCTACTCCTACCATAATTATGAACATAAAAGCAAAATAAATAATAATTAGAGCTTAAATAAAATAAAATTAAAAATTAAATAAAATTAAAATTAAACTAAATAATTAAATAAAAATAAAAGAAAAGGGTAGAAGAAAGGATGATTGAATGGATACAATATTAATTAGCTCTTTAAAGTGTTATCAATCATCGTTGCTTTTAATGGATTTTTAAAACTTGATGTCCTCCTCTTTAAAAATCTATTGCTCTTGCTCTAAAAACAAAGAAAATCTAAAGAAAAATATTTTATGTATTGCTTTAAAGAAAAATATGGAGAGAACTTTTTTTTAAGCAAAAAGAGAGAGATAGTCCAACGAGAGCCCTCTTTTCCAAGAGCCTAAACTATCTTATATAGGAAAAGAGCTAAAAACTCTAATCTTCCATACTTGAGAGTTCCAATTTTAAAAAGAATTTATTTCTTGAAAATATAAAAAAATAAATTTTAGAAAATTTTTAGCCAATCAAAATTCAGGAAAAATATTTTCCAAAATTTAAAAAATTGAAATTTTTTACATTTAATTACAAAAAGACCCTTGAAAGAATTTAAAATTTTCAATTAGGTCCTTAGAAAATATTACAATTTAGTCCTTGAAAACATTAAACCCTTTCTTTGAAAAATGCATTCAGACATTTAAGGTTTTAAACTTCAAGTATTAAAGACCTATTTATGATATTTTCATCATTGGAGTCCTGTATCACATCCACACTTTATCATCCCGAAATTGGGTGCTTACAGACGCACTCGTGACCACACCTATACTCCCCTATTCCACACATTTTTTTACTATAAATAGACACCTCCATACCCTATTTTGGGGGGAGCAAGTGGAAACACATACACAAATTCAAAAATCTGTCTAATAAAAGGTGCTAAAAACTCTTTTCCAAATATTTTTTGCCCTCCTATTGCTTTTTTTTAGGTGATTAAATCTCTTTTCCACTAAACCAAGCCTTATCTTTGTCAAAGCATGCTTTAAAGGTATACAAACTAGCATCATTCTATTGTCTTTTTGAACCTCTCAACAAGGAAAGCTTGATGATCCCTCGAAGCTAAAGCTTCAAAACCCACATAAGCTCAATCGAATTTGAAGATGATCATTTTAGCACCTTTATTTGATCACATTGCATTTTATTTTATTGCACTTGGGAATATTGTTGTGCTTGTGTGATGAGACTGGCAAATTTGCATTCTATATGAATAATCTGTGCTTTATTATGCTTATTTCATATCATCATTTTGCAACCACTAGTTCTGAAACATGAAATCATGTAATAAATATCAATAATGTGAAAAGTTCATATCCCGGAATAGAGTCATCATGTTTCTGGTCGAATGATGACATCATGCATCCCATATATTATCATCATAGTATAAATAATCACTACGAGCATGCATGATCATCTACATTTTGATTACTCTTTCAAGTGATCGAGTGTCCATTGCTTATCCCATTGTTCATATAATTGAGCAAGCTGTGTGAATGGTCATATTTGCCTTACAGATTCACCATATCTAAATTAGATATACTTTTCCACACTCATTTTTTTGTGTATTTTATTAGGAAAGTGATGTAATAGTAATATCTTTAGCTTTACTATCTTCCACTATCTAATGAATTGTGTGAATGCAATATAAATTGTAATTACCAAAACTAAGGTATTGTGGTAGCTATACATCAAACATTGTATAATGAGAAATAGTAAAAAAATTAAATATGATCCCCTAAACTCAAAAATCTCTGTTAGGGGCAATACTCGTTGAGTGAGCTGATGTTGTCCCTTTTTTTTTCCCAATTTTCTAAAAATTAGGTGGTGACTCCACAAAATAAAAAAAGCATCTCATCCCTCTTGAGACCAATAATTTGTCCCTATTCAGTAAAGTTTCCATGTCCCTTAGAAATAAAATGAAAAGACCTTTACGAAACCAATTCACCTCGAAACTGAAAACAAAGAACCAAAAGGTCGCTCATAGTGGTGACTCCACTAGGGATTTCTAAGTAAGAGAGATCAGCTTGAAAATGACTATTTTTTATTATGCAATACTCAATCGTATAGAGCCCCTCACCACTACATTTGGCATTACACATCACACATGCACCATTAGTCCCTGAAAGCCTCAATAATACAAAATGACATTGCCACTATGATTCCACTCAAGTCACAGGGTGAAGATATGGTATTATCACCTTTAGTCTTTACTCATGTATTCACCAGACTCATCTAACTAGAGTCTGTAATCCAAGTCCTAAAGGCGGGTGACCAAGTTATCAAAAGAATGCTAGAGTCACTGACTGGAGTCATAACCCTAGTCATATGGGGGCATTCTCGCTAAAGGAACCTTTAATCTTTCACTTTGGCTCAGCTCATATAGATAAACCGGTAGTAACATCCATTAGGATTCCACCAAGTTATGCATGCTATCCCTATCCTAATGTTGTCCATTAACCTAATATGCATAAAATGACATAACTCTCTAAGTGTTTATCATCGAATAACATTGTAATGTCAGTTTTCATAGAATATTCATGCTCAGGACCATGTGATTCTCATATACTTCATGCAAGCCCAAAGCATGTGGAATGATAAGAATCATATACCTAAGCTTGAATACTCTATGTAAACTGACAATTAATGACATCCCTCAATGACGGAACCTATAAGACATCATCCATTTATCCTTATAAGATCAAAGGACTAGGTTAGGAATCCAACTAGATTATAGACCTTTATGTCGACAAAATCAAACTGTAAACTATCGAATGATACTTTCATGACTCACAGTAAACATATCGAATATCAATATAGGGGCAAGAACTCGGGCTCCCTCTGATTGACCTTGGTCATATGCATACGGGGCACATGCGGACTTTGGACATCATTTGAAGCCTAATAATTGATCTTCACATCAACATTATATGGTTATCTCAAGCACATTTTAGTATCATTCCTTAATTTACCCATTGCTTTTTTATCAAAATAAATTGAAACAACCTAGTTCTAAGAGTGGAACCATAGTCCACTGATGACTAAAGGTTCAAAACCTACCTAGGAAAAAGACTAAATAACCTCGTGGAGAAATAAGGTTGGAAGCGAAAGCTTGCTTGTGATTGGTTTGTTCATTGTGTAGGAAAACTAACCAACTTTAACCATGCATACATAACATACATGTAAATAAGCACGTACTATCCATAATTTCTTATAGGAATAATAATCTTTCATAATAGGATTTTGCATCCACTCCATGCATACATGCTCACCCTTTTCTTTTGCAGGCACACGTCATGCATCATTTATTTAGCTAGCCTTGATAAATGATCAGGAATACAACATGACTGATCATGAAGCTGAATCTTCTCGTAGAAGTAATGAAAAACTAGGAGCTAGGATCCAAGATCTACTTAAGGATGGCATCATGGTTGAAAATCCCTCAATCCAAACCATCATCACTAGACATTTCCTTCAAAACCTTGATAAGACCGACTAGAAGAGCTTGCAACCATATGGAATGCTATGCATTAAGACATTCCAACATGTGTACCTCAACCGTGAACTCTTGAATGCTGCTGTGTCATTCTAGGACCCTCAAGTGCATATATTTTAATTCAGCACCATAGAACTATGCTTATTGTATGAGGAATTTAGTGCCATAGCAGGGTGAATCCCCACAAGACTTCACTAACCAAGATATCAAATACCTAAGACTTGGAGATGCTTTTCTTGATATAAGCTCATAAAAGCTTGATGAATGAGTCACCGTGCGCGAACGATTAATTCCCATACAAGTCCTTATTGCTTGCACCACCAAGAAGACTGATACCTTAATTTGGGCACGCCTCTTTGCATGTTACCTCTTTATGCAATATTTCACCCTCTCTAATGATGGGCTAGGAGATTACAGGATACTGTAGGTCATCGAAGGAATAGAATGAGGAATGACTCCCTTCCCACTAATTTAGCAGAGACCATTCAAGGTTTCGATAACCTTAAAAATAGGAAAAGTATGAACTTCACTGGGAGCTCCTTGTTACTTTAAATATGGTTATAAGAAAAGTTAAGCTTGCTTAACAAACTTGTAGGTAACTAGATGAGATACTAACCAAGGAATCACTTGGAAAGACATTATAAGGATGTTCACGGACACTCAGCGCATATCAGAGGCCAAGAATGGGTTGAATGCATGAAGGATATGCCAGAATACTAAGTGAGATGGAGGTGTCCATGGTGGAAGCTAGAACATGTGACTCTATGCACATATGTCAACTGCATGCCAATCTTAGGATTTAAGTCATGCACCCACTACTATCTAGCACTAGTGAAGAGACAATTCAATGAGAAATAACATGTACCTTCCAAGCTTGAAGATTTCTCTTATAGCAGGATACAACAAAGGTTTGTGAATCATTTCAGAATGACATGGGGGAAGAGAATCATCCACCATTTTACTGCCAGTAGTAGGAACAATGTTACTGATGAGATATACAAACAATAGGTGATCCAAAGACCAAATCATCTATCAAGCAATTGATTTAAAGAATGATTCTCTTATTTAATTCTTGCACTTTTTCTTTGATGATGTAATGAATTCTAAAGTTAATGCAATGAAATCAGATTTTGCTTACTTGTTTAATGTCTTTCTGATGGTAGTGTGCATTGCATTGACAAAAAAATTAGCATATTTGACATTCATTTCATATGCATTAAATCATTTCACATTGTCATGGAATTTGAACCATGCATTCTGCATATTTCAAAAGATATTACCCCTGAAGAGAGGAGAGAAATTAATAAAATATTCAAAAGTATTTGCCTGGACATGGGACAATATGCTTGGCATTGACAAAGACATTGCTCAACACTTCATTCCTACCAAAGATGGGTGCAAATTGGTAAAGTAGAGACTGAGAAGACTTAGACTAGAATGGGCCCAACTAGGGAAAGAAGACATCGAGAAGCAAATCAAGGTAAAATTCCTGGAGATACTATACTATCCAGAATGGTTAGAAAATGTGGTGATAGTACCAAAGAAAGATGGAAGGGTTAGAATTTGTGTCGACTATAAAGGTTTGAATAAAGCCTGCCCAAAAGATTATTTCCCACTACCTCACATAGATATACTGGTTGACAGCGCTGCCACATGTGCTATGTACTCCTTCATGGATGGATTCTTTGGGTATAATCAAATCCTAATGGTCATTATCAACAAAGTAAAGACAACTTTCATAATGGAATAAGGTACTTATTGCTATAGAGTGATGCCTTTTGGACTAAAGAATGTGGGAGCAACTTACCAGAGAATGGAAACCATAATGTTCCATGACATGATACATAAAGAAGTAGAGGTATACATTGATGACGTGATGGTTAAGTTAAAAAGTAGGGAAGAACACCTGTCAAACCTCAAAAAATTCCTCAAAAGAGTAAAAAAGTACAGTCTCAGGCTTAATCCGAAGAAATGCGTATTTAAAGTCACTTCAGGAAAGATATTAGGGTATGTTATCAGTTAGAATGGGATTAAAATGGATCCAGACAAAGCAAAAGCGGTTAAAGAGATGCCGAGTGCCAAGAATAGAGAAAGAAATTAGAGGGTTTCTTGAGAAACTATAATTAATCAACAGATTCATTGCCAAGTTGACAGTGGTATGTGAATTGATCCTTAAGCTACTTAAAAAAGATCAGTCAATTGAATGGAAAGAACAATGTCAGCTAGCATTAGACAAGATCAGGAACTACCTAGCCAACCCACCGATTCTAAGACCACCTAAACCAAGGATACCTTTAACCCTGTATTTGGCCATCAAATGAAGTGCAATTGTTGCAATGTTAGCCTAAGAGAGAGAAACGAAAGCAAAACACATAATCTACTACTTAAGTAAAAAGATGCTATCGTATGAGGAGAAGTACACCTAAGTTAAACAAATATGCTTGGTGATGATATGGGCAATGAAGAAACTCAGACATTACTTTCAGTCATACAAAATTTAAACTATGTCTAAAATGGACCTAATGAAGTACCTCTATGAAGCTCCCTCTCTAGTAGGAAAACTTACCAAGTGGCTCATGCTGCTAATAGAATTTAATATGCAATATCTAACTAAAAAGGTAGTAAAAGGAAGAGTAGTGGCTGAATTTCTAGTTCTCAACCCCATCCTAGACTCAAAAGAAATCTAACTAGACTTCCTAGATGACCTAAGTTCAGCCATCGAAATCCAAGGATGGTACATGTACTTTGATAGAGCGATCGATCAGTTTGGTATAGGAGTCGACATCATATTACAATCCCCAAAAGGTGAAGTAGTACCAATGCCCAAAAAGCTCTAATTTAAAGTCACAAACAACGAAGCAGAATATGAGGCATGCATAATATCCCTGGATGTTACAAAATTCAAAGTCTTCAGAGATTCCATGGTTGTAATTCACCATGCCACGGAAGAGTGGGAATTGAAAGAGCAACACTTAAAACCTTACTTGGATCACTTAAGGCTACTTACCATGTCCTTTTAAAAATGCAGATTCATTCATCTCCCCAGGAATCACAATCAGATGGCAGATGCACTTGCTTCCCTAGCATTAGTGTGGGAAGGACCATCCAAAATGCCCATAAAGCCTTTAATCCTACTCAGATCAGGACAATCTTGTCATAAGAACTACAAAATAGCAAAACATAAATAATTGAAAAACCCTGGTTCTATGACATCCAGAGATATCTGAAAGAATGAGCCTATCCTGATCAAGCAGATGAAAGGGATAAAGCAGTCATTCGATGATTAGCATCAAAATTCACATCACACCAGGGGGTGTGCTATATAGAAGAACCTCGAACAGTTTACAATTCTAATGTCTAAATGAAACTAAGGTTGTAAGAGCAATAGAAGAAGTACATGAAAGTGTTTATGGTTCACACATGAATAGAGCAATCCTAGCTAAGAAACTAATCAAACAAGGGTCCTTCTAAATAACGATGATGGAAGACTGTATCAAATTTATAAAGAAATGCCATAAGTGTTAGATCTATGGGAATGTCATCCACCTTCCCCTAACAAAACTTCAATACATCTCCTCTCCATGGCCCTTCTCAATATGGGGACTAGACATAATTAGGGAAATCCACTTAACAGCCTCGGATGGACATAAGTTCATCTTAGTGGCAGTGGATTACTTCATAAAGTGGGTCGAAGTATAATCATTCGTAAGGATAGGAGCCAAGCAAGTGGCCAAATTCATCAAAAGAAATATGTTATGTTGATATGGGATCCCCCATCATATCATCTCTGACAACGGTGTCCAATTCCCAAGGGAAGTTAGAGAGCTACTAAGGAGTTATAAGGTGGAACATCATAAATCTTCTCTTTTCTGACCACAAGAAAATGCGGCTGTTAAAGTGCAAACAAGAACATCAAAAAGATTTTGTTAAAAATGACTCAGACTTACAGAGATTGGGTAGACAGATTGCCATATGCCTTATGGGGGTACCGAACAATAGTTAGGACTTCAACCAGAGCAACTCCTTTCTTACTAGTATATAGATCAGAAGCAGTGCTTCTAGTTGAAACAAAAATAAGTCTCTTTGGGTAGCAGTTGAATCTGAACTACCAGAAGTACAATAGGCTTAATAGAGGCACGGTAATCTCACCCTCTTAGACAATCAAAGGCTTAAGGCTCTATACCACACACAGTTATATCATGCTTAGCTAGCCAAAACCTTCAATAAGAAAGTGAAACATAAGAGTGTGAAAGCAGGAGACTAGGTGTTAAAAAAACTAGGCAGAAGGTTCCAGACCCAATAAGGAAATTCAAATCGAATTGGGAAGGCCCATACTTGGTCAAACATGTCTTATCAAAAGAAGCAGTCAAGCTAATCGATTCTAAAAGTAACAAATTCTTTGAACTTGTCAATACAGACCACTTGAAAAAGTGCTGCGTCTAAGGCACAAAAAAATCCCACTGAGTTGAAAACCTAAAAACGGTAGCTCAGGAAAAAGTTAGGGACTTCTTATTTGGTTGAAAACCTTGTATGGGCAACCTAGGCAAAAGTTAGGGAAAGAGAGAAAATACTTAACTAGAAAACCTGAGAAGGCTAGTTAAGGACAGGGGTAACCTCCAGTTCAAAATTTGTATGAGTGCACCTATGTTTTTTTTAAATGACTTTAATGAAATGAGAATGATTACTGATTTTTGCAAAATGTCTTTGAAAATGCAACACATTTTATTATCATGAAGTACATCAAGCATGCTTTGCATTTTCTTTCATTACATGACCACAATTCTTAACTCTTTTTAAGATCAGCCACTATTGTCAAAGCCATAAAAAAAAGCCCAGCTAGGTATGAAGAGCTCTAAGAGGAGACATCCTAGGCAAAAAAGAGAAGAAAAAGAAAAACTAGCTAAGTGTGAAAAGCTCTGAAAGGAGACGCCTTAGGCAAAAAAAGGAAAAATAAAAGAGGTAGGCAAGAGCAATGGCAAACATCATCAATGATACAGAGTAAGAAGCATATATAGTCATGATCATATAAGTATCATATAGCACATGTGGGACAAATGCCTAAGATACAATACTCAGAGTCCATAACATTGGGAAAATAATATAACAAAGCAAACCACGGGACAAAAGTCCTACACCTAGCTCCTAAAATAACTACATTAGTAGTGGCTGCCATTAGAAGTAAGCACTAATCCTGCTTAAGCATCTCCCTCATTTGATCCGAGCTCATTATCGTTTACTGCAAGGATGATAGCTATGACTCCAGATTACCAATATAATCACGATAAGCCGTGCACTCCTGCTCCCATTCACGGCTAGCCTGATGGTATTCAGCCTGCATGACATACTGCATATCATACACACATACATAAAATATGTGCATAAAATAAATAGGTATAATAAAGAAGGCATACCTTTTTAGTGGTTGCAAACTCCAAAAAGAACTATTGCGCACTCCCTGTAACGGTATATCAATACTAACCATAAGAGATAGGAATCTTCAAAAGCAAGCAAATAAGTCAATCACCACACCAAATAAATGAAGCAAAGGCAAAATAAGTGAAATAAAACATGAACATAGGTAGTGTCAGGAGGAGCAACACCTGGCTAAGGAAAGTCAGGGCAAGGCAAATCAAAATGCATTACTCTACCAAAGATATTATCCCAAGCAAAGCCAAGGATGGATGAATCATCAAGTCCCCTAGAATAGTACTACCAGAAGCCATACTGCTAACATGGGCAGTCACCTCAGTACAGAATGTGCCCTCATTCTCTTCTGATGAGAACCTAACTGCTGCATATAAGCTCTCACAACTTATGTCAATTATAGTTTATGACTAACAGAGTTTGTTACATGCTTGTACAAAATAGGAATAAAAGCCTACTAGATTAGAGGAAGCAACTCTCAATAATTTATGTGATGACCCATTCCTCAAATCTGAAGGATGAGATGCATATGCTTGAGGAGGTAGAGGTGGAGGAAAAGTGCCATTAGCCACAGTGTTAATCAGCTGAGGGATCAACACATTAGCATAAGGCAAGCTCGCACCCTCTAAGAGACTCTCAAAGGAGCATCCCATCATGGCAGCAATAAGCTCATCACCATTAAGCTCATGGCCCTAAAACATGTCACTAGGGGGAGGAACATGGACTCTCCTCATAAATGGACCATCCCACCAATGATAGACTCGCTCACCCAAATACCACATTCTACCAGTAAGGCCAAAGTGCAACACTCATTTCTCCATCATTTGCCAAGCAATCACCATCTCTACCATCCAATGTGACCTCGCCACCCACTAGTAGAGGAAGATCAACTCAAAAGGTAAGAATGAATAAAGAATCTCTAAAAGAGAGACAACTAACACAGCAGGAGTTAGACGTACCAGATCAGGGAACAACTTGCCCATATAGTCTCGAGCCACTGCATAATCCTTAATCAAATAAGTAGTACTCCTAATCCAATGAGAATAATGAGGAAAGTCATCCTCTAGGAAATGCTTGACGGTCAGACAAGGGAGAACCCTGAACTTGTAAGCCCATATCTATCAGAACTAGGAAGTCAGAAATAAAAAAACTAAAGAGAAAGAGCAAAAAGAATAAACACGAGAAGTCCTACTCATATCCAGCATGAACAAGCATCCATAGATCCTCAAGCCACCTCGACATGCTGCATCAAAACCTAAGTACATATGGGAAAAAGCAGCAGTACCCTAGTAATACCTCGATAAGCCATCCAGATCCCTCAAAATAGGCAGCAATTGCAGATTACCCGTACCTGAAGGGTTAGGAAGATGACATCACTCAATAAGTAGAACAAAAAGCAATGAGCCAACCGCTTTGATGAAATAAGACTATCATCATACATCATTTGTACGGAAGAAATAAACTCAATGTAATGAGTGAGGTATGGGCAACCAGACTTTATAGGAGTGGCCACCTTGAGCAACTCTATGGTAAGGCGCCTCCTTGCCATTGCAGAAGAGCACTCCTCCTTACTAAAGGGAATGGGCTCTCTAGAAAAGCTTAAGCCTATAATATTAGTAAAGTCCAAAGGAGTGATGGTCATCTCTCTAACAGGTAGATGGAAAGTATGCGTCATGTCCATCCATCATTCTATTAGTGCATACATAGCAATCTGACTCAACACATACGAGTCATAAGATAATGCAGCAACAACCTCATTAAAGCCCTTCTCAGCAATCATCTACTTCATGCACAATGGAAGACCCTGATAATACATGCTGACCCTGTTGAAACTACTAGACATCACAGTAATGAACTTACGAGGCTATAAATAATAGGTACACTATCAAATATTCGTACAATTAATAAATACTAACATATATTTTTTTGTTATTTAATAGGAATAATAACAATAGCTAAAAAGAAAAGCATCATGGTAAGAACTAGTAGACAATCATAATACGAAAATAAAGCAAAAGCTATCAACTATCAGCATTCATAATAAAGCTATGATTTAACAAACAGTTACAATAAGTACTACAGAGCTACAACTATATCTATAATAACCTCATGCAGCAAAATAAATAGTAAGGCAACCAATTAATAAGCTTAAGAAGGACTTACCTGGTGACAGTGACCAACCCAAGCCTGAGTCTCCAGATTATAAACCATAGGAATAGGGTCTCCTCGAGAAAGCCTAGATACTTAAGGACTTTAAGTGCCAAATGGACCATTAATACTAGTCCCCATAGTGGAACTCCCTGCTCTAGTGGTCTCTGTAAAGTTACCTGATAATTGCATTTTACTATTAAAATTTACACTCTTTAGTCTTTAATTTTATTTCATAACATTTCATTTTAGTTGCATAATTTTCCATTTTCTGCATAATAATTAATAAATTTAGCATTTAGATAATATTAAGACATTTAAATGTAATATAGATATAATCATGCATTAATTAAATAAATTAGGAGTTTTATATTCTTTGTCTAATTTTTATATTCTTCTCACTATTTTATTTGTAGAAATTAAATGCCTTAAGAAAAGTCAGAGAAAGGAACACAGGTGTGCATTGATCATGCACGACCATATGATGCAAAACACGGCCATGCTAAAATTTGGGAAGGAAGGAGCATGACTGTGTAAGCTAGGGCATGGCTGTGCCATTTCATAAGAGAAAAAAGAGCACAGCCGTGTAAGGCTTAACACTGTTGTGCTAAATCCAAGGCAAAAGTGTCACGGCTGTGCACTCATTAACATGGCTATGCTACATTGACGGCATCAAAGGCATGGCCATGCCTTAACTCACATAATCGTGCCATAATTTCTAAAGGCAAGGATGCGCTAGTGTACTCGTCAACATGGCCATGCAAAGAACTTCATACAAATGTGCACGCTCGTGCAAGTCCAGCTATGCTTATACATTTAAGGAATTTTAACTCGGATGCATGCATCACACGTAACCCTAATTTTAAGGATATAAGACATCATAAACTCACAGAAAAGGGGGATAAAGCGAAGGCAGGAGAGCAAAGGTGTAATATCCCGTGTTTTTAAAATATTTTTACACTGTACCGGAATATACAGTGTTAATAATTTTTGTATATATCTTACGATATTTTTACGAGTTGATATGTATTTAAACTCTATTTTAATTATTGTGTTTTATTTACAGTGTTTTACGTAAAATTTTCCCGGGACTTTCATTTTCGGGGAAATTTTCACGTAAATATTTTAATATTAATTATTTTAAATATATTTTCGGACTTGCATGAACTCATGCGTATTTTTAAAATACTAAATAAAGCCTATGTGTGTATATTTATTTAATTAGGGTTTAATATATATTACCCTAATATTTTATTATTTATTTATTTATTTATTGTTATTTAATTATATTATTTATTATTAAATTATTAAAATTATTTTATTATTATTTAATTATTTTATTTTTTTCTCTTTTTCTTTTTTTTTTCTTTTCTTTTTCTTTCCTTTCTTTTTTCTTTTTTTTTTCTTCTTCTTCTTCTTTCCTTCTCTCCCGCGCCCGACCACCACCCACCTCACCCCTCACTGCTGCAACTCTGGTCACCTACCGTCGGTGTGCCTCCTGGCTTGCCACCGCCGTTCCCAGCCGTCCCTCGCCGTCAGCAGCTCCCTTCCCCGGCGCCGGCAGCTCCATTTTCCATTTTTGGCCGAAAATTGTCCCTTTGTCGTTTCTCCCATTTTTGGCCACTGTTTTTGACACTGTCAGTCTCTTTCTTCTCCTTGAGCTCCGGTGAGTGTGATTCTAGCTTTGGTTTGAGCTAAAATGGTTTAGATTTGCTTAGGTTTCAATTTTTCCAATTCGATCACATTAGGGTTTTCGATTTTTTTGAGCTTCGAATTGGATGATTCATGAAAACTCCCTTCACAAATGTTGTTCCTAGTAGCTACATGTATGAATTTTTGTAGAATTTTTAGAGATTGTTTGGATTTTTGGGTATTTTTGAATATTTTAATATTATTTTCTAATTTTCGAAAATTAATTATTTAAATTATGAAATTGGAGTTTATGGTTAAATTAGGTGTTGAAATGAATTATAGGAATTTATTTGGAATTTTATGAATTTCTAAGTATTTATTTTGAATTATTGAAGTTTATGTGATTTTGAGAAATTAGGTTAAATATGTTTTTAATTGAATTTAATTAGTTAAATGAGTTTAATTATTGATATTATTGATAAATATGTTAAGAAAATTAATTTTGGATAATTGTATAATTTTTGGTGAATTTTTGAAGTAATTTAAGTATATTAATATATATAGGGGTATTTTGGTAATTTTACCCTAAATTGTCTAAAAATGTAATTTAATTGGTTTTAATAGTTATTTAAGGTATAAAAATGATTTCTACAAAATATTTGGTATTTTTAACTAATTAAAACTATTTTTCGTGAATTATTTTCAATTATATATATAATATACGGTTTTACTAATAAAATGAGTTTTATTCGGTTTTTACTGTGTTTAAAGGCTAATTATGTAATTTCTACCTATGAGATGTATTTCTAGGTTTTAAGGATATTTTTGGTATATCTGGAATATGTTCTGTGATTATGGACCCCGGTCGGTGGATTGTAGTCTGGAGTCCGACCGAGGGGTTATGGATTTGTGTTGAGCTTGTATTTCGAAGTGTATTTCCTTGCAGGGTCGGCTCTACTCTTTTGAGTAGAGAGATGTCCGTTTTACAGGGGAGGTTCTGTCGGATTTTCGATAGAATTCTCATAAAACGTGATATCCAGTCGAACCCTAATTCTGTTTCCGTATTTAAATACTCTAGATTGAATTCTAGGATTTCTGTTAGGGTTTATTCCGATGTCGATTATTTATTGCTTGTTTAGTTGTGCCGAGACCGAGGGCTAGTGGACCAGGCCCATCGGACCCATCTCGTGGAGCGCACTAGGTGAGTTACTATACTATATATATATATGCTTAGGATGCATGATTTAGAAATGCATGTTTTATGTTAATTAAATATGCATAAATAATTTGATTATTTCTTAAGTTTATATTAAGTATATTTTTGGGTTTATTTTTGGTATATAATAAATTATATACATGTTTTGTTAATAAAATATATTTAAAATGTTTTTAAATATATTTTTAGTTTAATTTATGATTTGACTGGATTTATTTAACGTATATATACTCGAAATATACCTGGTTTACTTTTTGGTATATTTCTGGTATATATATGGGTTATATTGTTATTCCATTTACATTCATGCATCATTTACTTTTGTGAATGAATGTTTTATATTTAATGATGAAGGATATCGATAGAACGTGCTACCTAGTGGGCAGCACTAGGACCGAGTACGTACCGGTACGCCTATAGCTTTAGGCTATATTACTAACTTATTTGTGGATATTGGTTTGATATGATTATTTGATATGTGAGATATGGTTTGGAGGTGTGATTGCTGGAGCTCGGTTGACCAAGTGTCTCGGGGCCAATCACACTGGCAGTCAGACTGCTGGAGCTCGGTTGACTTAGTGTCTCGGGGCCAGTCTACTGTCTAAATGGATTAAGTGGATATATTTGGATTAAGTGAGCCTGTATGGCTAGAGTGTTGTCTAACACTATTTCTGAGGTTGCAATATTCTAGGGTTCTATGTGATCCTTCATAAACTGTGATTTTCCATACAAATATTATAAAAAATGATTTTTTTGCATCTGTGTGAATTTACATGTATATATTTACATATTACATATATACTGTTGACTGTATGCATTATCACTTAGTGTGTATGTATATATATTATAGTAATTCACTCAGTGAGGTCTGACTCCCCTCCGTTGGACTATTTTTCAGGAGAATCAACATCTTCAGACCTCAGTAGCAGGTCGATACGCCGATTTCTTCCGCCCCAGCTTCTTTGTGTAAACTATTTACTTGAGTCTTATTTTATAATCTAGATACTGCAGTAGTTGCGAATTAAAGTATTGGATTTCATGTATTTTATTTAAAGAGATGTATTATATTGAAACTAGATTTGTATTAAAGAGATTGTATATATGTAATGAGATTTGATTCAAATCCAGTGATGAAAATGTTATTATTATATTTACGATTTTATTTTCGCTGCATATTATATGTTATTGTTATTATTGCATGAGTTATTTTATTTTTAGGCTTGCTACGGGTTCCGGATTCGAAAGAATTCCCGTTCCCTAGCGCCGGTCATGGCCCCTGTTTTGGGTCGTGACAAAAGGGAAAGAAGGACAAACATAGGCAAAAAAGGAGAGCAAAACAGAGAGACAGAACAAAACAGAGGATTGAAGAAATGGAAGCTATATTCTTTAGATTCTTTTTCTTATATTCATTTATTCTTTTCTTTAATAATTTACATTATGTGTAACTAAACTCCTTTAGAGTTTGGATTCATGTAACTAGGATTGCTGCTTGTCTGGATATTGTTTTATTACAGTTAATTATCATCGGTCAATTTCTCAGGTTTTGCTTCATTAATCTTGTGTTAATTTAGGCCTAATTAAATGCATGCTTGTGGATAAATTTATGACAATGGAAGTTGCATGATTTGTTAGCTCATAAAACCAGTGATTATAGGGATCCTTGATCAAGAAAGTAGAAAAGACCTTAGGGGATTAATAGACTGTTAAAGAACATAATAAACTTAAGTAATTCATTAGACCATGAGAATAGGCTGTGTTTGCTTTAAGTATGCCTGAGTGACTTTGAAAGAAGCCTTATGAATTTATGAACAGTCTACCCTTGACTAAGATTTATTAACTAAATTAACAAAATCTCGTAATTCAAGCAAGTGCCTAGTGAATGAATCCAAGCTCTAGTTTTTAAATCTTGAATTTCTTTAAATATAATTAGTATACATTAGCATTATGTTTATTTAATTTTCCAATTTAAAATCATTCATTCTGTTAGCTTATAGGAGGCAAGATCACACTTAGTGCTAGAATTTCTTATCTCCTTGTGGGAACGATACTCACTCATCATTTATTACTTGTAACGAACAGTACACTTGCAGAAATCGCTCAACATTACCATCCACAACCAAAAAGATATCCTCTAGACCCTCCAGAATGTTGGGAGCAGAAAATACCTAAAACTCAAAAAGGGTTAAGAAAAAACAAAAAACACTCATAGAAGACTGAAAGAAGCTTCCCCACACCTTAAAAATGCATGTCTTAAGTAGACAAGAGAGTGGGAGGCACGTGGCCATGCACTAGGCATGTGATCAGGTGCTTAGCGCATGACCACGTACTCCACACATGCAGCCACATTCACTTCCCCCCTCCACACGCTCCTGTACAGTTGTACGCACACTCTGAGACTTTGTACACTCATTTCTCTAGTCCTAAACCTCCATTTGAACATAAGACATATACCAAACTCATACAAAATTACACTAATGAGGACTACATTTGTTTAAAGACACTGCATGCAGCCTTACCACTTTCAAAAACTCAGTACCTCCTAAAAGAAGAAAAATAGGGAAGAATCATCAAAAGGATACCCTACTCGAAATCATTAAACTAACATCTACAACACAATAAGTAATGACATCATTATTACTACATCATCACTACATAATCACTGTATAATCACCAAATAAGAATAAAAGAAAAGGACGTATTAATTTAATCCCAATTATCACAATAATCTATTTGCCTGACACCTAAAGAGGTTATAGTGGCATGATTCTATTCGCTTGATGCCTGAAGAGGTTATAGTGGAAGTATTTATCTTTTTGCTTGACACTTGAAGAGGTTATAATGGTAGTATCTATTTATTCGCCTAACATCAGAGGAGGTTATAGTGGCATGATTTTGTTTGCCTGACACCTGAAGAGGTTATAGTGGTAGTATTTATCTTTTAGCATGACACCTGAAGAGGTTATAATTGCAGTGTCTGTTTGTTCGCCTGACACCAGAGGTAGTTATAGTGACATGATTTTATTCTCCTGACACCTAAAGAGGCTATTTATCTTTTCACTTGACACTTAAAAATGTTATAGTGGAAGTATCCATTTGTTCACTGACACCGGAGGAGGTTGTAATGGCACGATTTTGTTTGCCTGACACCCAAAGAGGTTATAGTGGCAGTATTTATTTATTCATTGACACATAAAGAGGTTATAGTCGCAATATCTATCTATTTACTTAACACCTGAAGAGGTTATAGTGGCAATATCTATCTATTTGCCTAACACCTGAAGAGGTTATAGTGGCAGTATCTGTCTATTCACTTAACACTTGGAGAGGTTATAGTGATAGTATCTGTCTATTTGCTTAACACCTGAAGAGGTTATAGTGGCAATATCTGTCTATTCACTTGACACCTGAGAAGGCTATAATGGCAGTATCCCAACAATCGAATCATAATAACATAGAACTTAAGTAAGTATCTCTCTCTTCAAAAAATGATTTTTTATATCTATGCATTTGCTTCATGTGTATTGACACTAGCACATGTGGCTATACAACATAAGTGAAGCAAGGGGCAACTGTTATACCTTAAATTTGACTATCCTAAAAAAGGTTTAAAGATGAAACAAATCTTCGAGATGACTAGAGTCTACTAGTTCATAACACATCTGAAGTGTGCAACCTTAAAAAACTAATTGACCCCTACCAGTGTGTACAATTGATCACAAAGCCATTAAGTTGTGCTCTGACCTTATGAAATATGAATTATTGAAACAATGAGAAGCTTATTTCAAGAATTCCTTTCTTGGAACACTTAGCTTGTTGGGTCGATGTTCATTTCGTTAGATTAGGACCCAACTTTATGAAAAAATAGAAATCAATTTTGAAAAAATGGACTTTAGGAACACATATGAAAGGCTCTAAAACATATAGAAGTGGTCCTAGAATGGTCCAACACAACCCAAGGATCAATGCGTGTCACTTAAAAGTGCGCATAAAGCTATAAACACCCCTAGGTGTCATGCGCTAAAATCAAAGCCAAACTAGACAAAACAGACTTTGGACACACATTTGAAAGGCTCCAAAACCTTTAGAAGTGGTCCTGAAATAGTCCAAAATAACCCTAGGATTGGCACGTGTCGCTCAGAAGTGCGTATATACACCTATAGGTGTCACGCACTAAAATTGAGGCCAAAGTAGACAAAATGCATGTGGAAGGCCTAAAGACCCTAGGAACCAACCTCGGTATAGCCTGTGTAAGCCTGAGTTAGAGTACATGACACACAAAAGAGCGCATGAGTAGGTGGCCACATGCCAAGTGCGTGACCATGTGCTCAGTCCTAAGGATGCACACTTCGTCCTAGGGATGCATGCATGACCACACCTATACCCTCTTATTCCACACATTTTTCACTATAAATAGACATCTCCATACCCCATTTTAGGGGGAGCAAGTGGAAACACACACACACTCAAAAATCAATCCAATCAAAGGCATTGGAAACCCCTTTTCTAAATAGTTTTTGCTTTCCCACTACTTTTTTTAGGTGCTTAGATCTCTTTTCCACCAAACCAAGCCTCATCTTTGTCAAAGCATGCTTCAAATGTATACAAACTAGCATTATTCTATATTCATTTTGAACCTTTCGATGATGAAAGCTTAATAATACCTTAAAGCTAAAGCTTTAAAACCTACACAAGCTTAGTCGAATATAAGGACCACACAATCATTTTAGGATGTTTATTTTATCGCATTGCATTTTATTTTGTTGTTGCCAACACTTGGGAATATTATTGTGTTTGTGTGATGAAACTGGCAATTTTGCATGCTATATGAATAATCTATGCTTTATTATGCTCATTTCATATAATCATTCTACATCTTTTAGTTCTAAAACATGAAATCACATAATAGAGTTGTCATGTTTTCGGTCTGGTGATGACATCATGCATCCCCTATATTATCATCATATATCATCATAGCATAAATAATCACTACAAGAACACATAATCATTTACATTTTGTTTACTCTTTTAAGTGATTGATTGTCCATTGCTTATCCCATTGTTCATATAATTGAGTAAGCTGTATGAATGGTCATATTTGCCTTGTAAATTCATCATATCTAAATTAGATTTACTTTTTCGCAATCCCCTTTTTTTATATGTATTTTATTAGGAAAAAGATGTAATAGTAATATCTTCAACTTGACTATCTGATGAATTGTGTGAATATTATACAAAGTGTCATTATTGAAACTAGGATGTTATGGTAACTATACATTGAACATCATATAATGAGAAATAGTAAAAAAAGTATATGCGATCCCCCCAACCTAGAAATCTCTACTGGGGGCAATACTCGCTGAGTGACCTGGTATTGTTCCTTTCTTTTCTCGATTTTCTAAAAATTGGGTGGTGACTCCACAAAATCAATAAAGTGTCTTGTCCCTTCTGAGATCAATCATTTGTCCCTATTCAATAAAGTTGCCATATCCCTTAAAAATAAAATGAAAAGACCTTTACAGAACTAAGTCGCCTTGAAACCAAAAATAAAGAACCAAAAGTCATTTTTTTGGACTTAATCAAGTCAATTCATTTTTAAACACTAAATGGATTAAATAACATTTCTTTGGGCTTCATCTTAGGTTGGAGCAAGTGTAGCTACTCCTTTAGGTTTAATACATCCAAATTGGATCCAATAACACTACTTGGTCCTAAATCTTCAATTTGCACCAAATGAATAAGCTTTGGACCAAAATAAACTCTGTTTGCTCCAATTGGATTAGATTGAGTTGAATTCATATTTTGAACCCAAATTGTTTGAATTAGTATATGTAATGTTTCCTTCATCTTCTTAGCACGTGCCCTTATGATTGGACCTTCATCATAAGTTAAAGGATCTTAAATCTTTGTTGGATTAGTAGTTCTAGTTGTAGTGGGATTGTCATCATTCCCCTTTTCCCTTAAGAGGATTCATCCTCGAATAATCACCTTTAAATCAAAAGGACTTAAATTAGCAACATTGAAAGTAGCACTAACATTATACTCATTAGGTAGATCAAGTTTATATGCATGTCATTAATCCGTGCAACTACTTGAAATGGTCCATCTTTATACAATTAAAGCTTTGAATGCCTTTGAGAAGGAAACCTCTCTTTACGAATATGTAACCAAACCCAATCTCCAAGCTCAAACAAAAGTTATTTTCACCCATTATTGTGTTGATTTATTGTTTACTCATTCCTTTTCTTAATATTTTGCTTAACCTTTTCATGAAATTGTTTAACAAAATCTGCCTTCTTTGCACCATTAAGATTAGAATATTCATGCATAGGTAAAGTAGATAAATCTAATAGTGTCAATGGATTAAACCCATAAACAATATCAAAAGGTGAATAATGTATAGATAAATGCACACTCCTATTATATGCAAAATCTACATGAGGCAAACATTCTTCCTATAATTTCAAATTCTTTTTTATAATAGCATGCAACAACTATCCTAATGTTCTATTCATAACCTCTATTTGACCATCGATTTATGGGTGATAAGGAGTAAAAAATAATAACTTAGCTCTTAATTTCATCCATAAAGTCTTCCAAAAGTGATATAAGAACTTAGAATCCATATTACTAACAATAGTTCTAGGCATCCCATGCAAATGTACTATTTCTTTAAAGAATAAATTAGCAATATGTGTTGCATTATCAGTTTTATAATATGTAAAAAAAATTTCCATCTTACAAAACCTATCAACAATAATATAAATACTATCATTACCATGTCTAAACCTAGGTAAACTAAGAACAAAATCTATAGAGATATCAACCCATGGTGAGGTAGGAACATGCAAAGGCATATACAAACCATGAGGTTTAGCTTGCAAACATGTATGCACTTAAAATAATATTTTTCAACATCATGCTTCATATTAAGCTAAAAGAAATGCTCATGCAAAACATCTAAAGTCTTAGTTATTCCAAAGTGTCCCATTAAACCCCCTTTATGCACTTTTTTAACAAGTAATTTGCATATGGAACTTTGAGGCACACACAATTTACTTTCCTTAAATAAAAATTCATTGTTCCTAAAAAACTTACCAAATGCACCTTTTTCACATGCATTAAACATATTGCCAAAATCAAGATCATTTGCATAAAATTCTTTAACATGCTCAAAACCAAGAAATTTAGCATCTAAAGTAGAAAAAAGTGCATACCTTTGAGATAATGTGTCAACCACTATATTGTCTTTTCCTTGTTTATGCTTGATGACATAGGGGAAGGACTCTATGAATTTTCTTCATATAGCATACCTCTTGTTAAGCTTATTTTATCCTTTCAAATGCTTCAAACTCTTATGATCAGTATGAAGTATAAACTCTTTAGGTAAAAGATAGTGTTGCCATATTTCCAATGCCCTAACTAATGTGTACATCTCTTTATCATATGTTGGGTAGTTTAGAGTTGCTCTATTAAGCTTTTTAATAAAATAAGTGATAGGCTGCTTTTTGCATCAAAACAGCTCTAATGCCAACTCTTAAAGCATCATATTCAATCTCAAACATCTTATCAAAGTTAGGTAAAATAAGTAAAGGTGCATTAGTTAACTTAGATTTAAGCACATTAAATGCCTTTTCTTAATCATTACCCCACTTCAAACCTACATTCTTTTTAATTACTTTTGTGAGTGGTATAACTATGCTAGAAAAATTCGTAACAAACCTCCTATAAAAACTAGCTAAGCCATAAAAAGATTTAATATCCCTAACATTCTTATGTGTAAGCCATGTTTCAATAGCCTTAACCTTTTTACTATCTACTTCAATTCCATTAGAACTAACAATAAAACCTAAAAACACAAGTTTAGATGTACAAAAATTACACTTAGTAAGATTAGCATACAATCACTCTTTGTGAAAAGTTTCAAAAACTAATTACACATGCATAATATGCTCATCTAATGGCTTGATATATACAAGAATATCATAAAAATACACAACCACAAACTTACCTATAAAATCACACAAAACATGGTTCATTAAATGTATGAAAGTATTAGGTGCATTAGTTAAATCAAAAGCCATAACTAACCATTCATATAAACCATATTTCATTTTAAAGGTAATTTTCCATTCATCCCCTACTTTCATTCCAATTTGATAATAACCAAACATCAAATCAATTTTAGAAAATATAGAAAAAACATGCAATTCATATAACATATCATCTAAATAAGGAATAGGGTGGTGATACTTAATGGTTATTTTATTCACAGCATGACAATCAATGCACATTCACCAAGAACTATCCTTTTGAGGCACCAATAGAATAGGCACAGGATATGGACTCATACTTTCTCTAATTTGATGCTCAATCTCTTTTAATGGAGGCAAACCCTTTGGCATCTCCTTACGAAAAAAATATCTATATTCCTGTAAAAGAGCTTGAAAAGAACTAGGCAAAGAAGAAAGATTAGGGTTAGTGGACAAATAGGCACCTTTGTACAAAAGTATAAGTAGAGGCTGCCTTGTTAGCAAAGCCTTATGCACCTCACCCTTATAGCATAAAAATTGTCTTTTACCTCTTTTCTTTCCACTCTTTGCACATTTAGCTCTCCTTTTGCATGCATATCACACTCATTCTTTCTATGCATCCCCACTTTCTCACCTTTTTACACTTGTTTCTCACACCTCTGTAGGCTTTTTTTATATCTCTCCTTTTGTTTGTGTGCCTTTTCTTTTTCATGTGCACTCTCACACTCATTTAAAAAAGTTTGATCTTTAAAAACTCACTTTGGAGTTAAATGGACAAGAGTAATAAGCTTATTATTCATAATAAAAGAGTATTTGTTAATAAAACTATCATGCTTAGCTCACTTATTATATTGCCATGGGCATCCTAATAGTATGTGACTAGCTTGCATAGGAACTACATCACATAATACTTCATCATGATATCGCCTAATAGAAAATGCTTTCATTGCTTGCCTAGTAACCTTAATATTACCACAATTACACAACCATTGGAATTTATAAGGCCTAGGATGTTTAATTTTTTTAAAACCTAACATATCAACTAAACCAACATTAATAATATTAGTACAACTACCAGATCAATAATTTAAACACCTAGTATGAAAGATATTTTCTCATTGTACCTCTCTTTGCTTAGCTTACATTATAAGTGCACGCCTTGTGATAAGAGTGAATAATGATCCATTTAAGGGCTCTATCTCTTCTCCTTCATCATTAGATGCATCTTCAAGTGGTGGCATGTCACTTACATCTTCATCTTCATCTTCATCCTCATCAATTTTGCCATTGGCACTTTTGCATTTAGACATTAAGCAGCCTTATGACCAAAGCCTAAACACCTAAAATACTAGAGATAACATGTTCTAGAGCTATAATTATCACTTTTAGGGATGATTTTATTATTTCCCATGTCCACCTTCTTACTTCCTTGATCACCTTTTGGTTTGAGTTTGATGAAGTACTACTCCTTTCATTGCCTTTTTTTTATTGAACTTCCATAAGGTAAAGGAATTTGAATTAGTCTTACTTCTAGCCCTTAATTACTTCTCTACCTTGATAGCCATATATAGCATGTCATCCTATTCAATATAATGGTGTAGTTCTATAAGGTTAGTAATGTCACAATTCAAATTATAGAGAACCTAGCCATAGTAGCCTCTTTATCTTTAATCACATTAGCCCTAGTCATAGCCATCTCCATATCTCGATAATACTATTCCGCACTCTTAGAACCTTACACAAGTCATTACAAACCATTGTATTATTTGTGATAGTAATGTTGTGGGATAAATCACTTGCACATGATTAACTTTATCCTATTCCATGTAACATGCTCTCTATTTCTTCTTTGACTTATAATTAGTTGATCCTACTAAAAACTTGCATAATCGGTGAACTCAACTATGGCTAGCTTCACTTTTTTCTCCTCACTATAGTTATGGTACTCAAAGACACGATTAACCTTCTTTTCCCCCCTCACTTTTTTTTACAAAGTATGCTTTAGGATTATTATTGCCTTGAAAGCTAGGAATCTTCATTTTAATGGTTTGTATATTTTTATCTTTATTGCTGTCCTTATTTATTCTTATTGAGATATTTTCTTCACTTTCCTTATCAAACTCCTTTTTTAAGCTTCATTTGGTATTCCTTTCTTTACTTTGTGAAGGGGAACTCATTTCTAGCCTCTCAAGTCACTTCCTCACATCCTCCATTGTTTATTGCATAGCCTTAACAAAAAACTTTAATTTTGGATTGTCCATGTTTTACTATATTCAAACTTGCAAGAAAAAGTTAGTAAAACAGAATTCTAACACCCTTACATGTTTCACTCAATTTGGTGTTTGGACACTTTATTGAACTCACATGGACAATCTATTTTAAATCTAACCTAATTAGGAGTTTTACCTTTTACTTTTTAACCAAATAAAATAAATTGTTAGAATTCACAATGACCTACCAATTGAACAATTTTGGCAAGTTTTTATAACTTAAAAATAAAGAAATTAGGTTTAAATTGCATAAAAATATAAGAATAAGAACAAAAAAATTTAAATCCTAAAAAGATAAGAAGAGAGTTTGTTTTAATCCTGTTAGAACAAAGAAAACTTTTAAAATAAGGATTAGCCTTAAAGTGATAAGGAAGAAAGGTTATTTAACCCTTGTAAGACAAGAAAAAACTTTAAAATAAGATAAGGATTAGAACTAGACAAGATATGACTAAATCTAGCAAGATAAGGATATAATCCAAGATTTGATCGTATCCACAAAGACATCCATAACAAACTAGGAAAAATTAACTTGTATAAAGAAACCCAAGAAAATTGAATTTTATAACTTTAAAAATTCAAGATTTATGATCTTAAATCAAGATTTGAATAAAGAACTTAAAGAAATTTCAAGATTGCAATGAATTTGATCAAGAATTTTTAAGAAAATAATCAAGAAAGTTAAAGATTTTCAAGAAAACTTGTAAGAACTTTAAAGATTTTAAAGAAATTACCAAAATTTTCTTTTCTTTTCTTTTCTTTCCTTGTTTATTATTTTTCTCTTTTTTTTTGTTTTTTCTCTTTTTTTATATATGGCCAAAACTTTGATGCAAGACTCTAAAGAAATAACTAAACAAAATTAAATATGATATAAAATGATATAAAAAATGAATTTGAACAAAAAGATGATAAACAGATAAAAATGTTGCTGAAACTAATAAGGAGTACAAGAAGAGAAACACAAAGAACGATAAACAAATTAAAACAAAAAAAATGGGATATTTAACCTAATTCTCAGAGCCAAAGCTTTGATACTAAAATGATGTGAACTAGGTTTATCTAATAAATAAAACCCACAACAATCTATTGATACCCACTCCTTATGTCGTCCAAGAAATAAGTTATGTGGAAACTAGAACCCTTAATTATCTAATAACTAAGAACTCTAGTTATTAGGAAGTCACCACAATTTCTAATTGATAAGACAAGTGAACTATCAAACAACCTATTTTGTTTAGAAAGTTCAAAGAATAAAACTCCAATTAATTTGAAGTAAAATTCATCACTTTGATTTAATTAATGAAAAAGATACCTTAATTGGCTACAAAATAAACTATTTATATGTATTATTAAGCCTTAAACCTAATCTAAAACAAATCCTTAAAAGATAAGGATAATAAACCCTTAAAAGATAAGAAAAAAAAGTCCTTAAAGATAAGGAATTATTCTACTTGCCAAGTAAGCTGAAGAAAATCATTCCTAACTAAAACACTTAAAATTCATTTTTTTAGACTTAATCAAATCCAAATTCATTTTTAAACACTAAATGGATTAAATAACACTTATTTGGGCTTTAACTTGGGCTAGAATAAGTGTAGATACTCCTTTAGGCTTGAATACATCCATATTGGACCCAATAACACTACTTGAGCCTAAATCTTCAATTTACACCAAATGAATAAGCTTTGGACCAGAATGAACTCTATTTGCTCCAAACAGAATAGATTGAGTTGAATTTATATTTTGAACCCAAATTCTTTTAATTAGCATATGTAATGATTTCTTTATCTTCTAAGCATATGCCCTTATGATTGGACCTCCATCATAAGTTAAAGGATCTTGAATCTTTATTGGATTAGGAGTTCTTATTGCACTAGGATTGTCATCAAAGGTTATTCAACATATACTTCCTCTTGTATAAAACCATTTAGAAAAGAAATTTTCACATCCATTTGATAAAACTTAAATTTCATAAAAGATGCAAATGCAAGTAGCATTCTAATAGCTTCTAACCTTGCAATGCGGGTAAGGTTTCATTATAATTAATTTCTTCTCCTTAATTATAACCTTTAGCTACTAATCTAGCTTCATCCCTAGTTATGATGCCTTGTTCATTCATTTTATTTCTAAACACCCACTTAGTGCATATAATAGGATGATGCTTAGCCTTAGAAACTAAACTCCATACTTTATTTCTCTCAAATTGACTGAGCTCTTCTTGCATAACAAGGACCCAAAATTCATCACATAATGCATCATCAACATTTTTAGGTTTTATTTGACAGATAAAGGTTAAATTAATAGTAGACTAATAGTGAGATCTAGTGGTTATCCCCTTTAAAGTGTCACCAATGATGAGGTCCTTTAGATGCGCTCTCTTGAAGTGTTACTCCTTCGGTAATTCATCCTTTAAGGTAAGTTGAGGCATCTCCTTATTATCTTCCTTGTTGGGATCATCAATCTCCCAAGGCTTGTTTGCATTCTCCTCTTTAAGATTCGTTTTCATAAAGTCCTTTACAACATTGTCAACATTAATAAAATCCTTTCTAGAATCAAGTGGGTTAGATTCATTAAAAACAACATGAATGGATTCTTTAACCATTAGAGTTCTTTTATTAAAGATTCTTTAACCATTAGAGTTCTTTAACTAAAGATTTAATATGCTTTTCTTGAGGTGGAATAGCCTAGGAAAATTCTTTCATCAGCTTTGGAATCAAATTTTCTAAGGTTATCTTTGGTATTTAAGATAAAGCATTTGAAACCAAATACTCTTAGGTATGAGATCTTAGATTTTGTATTATTCCAAATCTCATAAGACATTTTATTCAAAATAGGTCTTTTAAAAGCTCTATTAGCAATATAACAAGTAGTATTAATGGTCTTTATTAAAAAATATAGTGGTGAGCTATATTCATGAAGTATAGTTCTTGTCATCTCTACCAAACTTCTATTCTTCCTTTCAACTACCCTATTTTTTTGAGGAGTTCTACGAGAGGAATAATTATGAAAAATATCATTTTCATTACAAAAGTTTTTGAAAAACTCATATTTAAATTTTTGTCTCATGATCACTTTTTATAAAAGAAATATAAAAACCTTTTTTCCTTTTGAACCCTTTTTTCAAAAACTTTAAAAGGCTTTAAAAGCATAACTTTTATGAGTTAGGAAACATATAAATCTAAAGTAATAATCAACAAGTATAAATGCATAATGCATTCTACCGAAGCTAAGAACTCTAGTAGGTCCAAATAAATTCATGTGAATTAATTCTAAAGGCCTAGATATAAATGCTTTATTTTTTAGTTTAAAAAGATGATTTAGTTTTCTTTCCCTTTTAACAAGCATTACAAGTCTTGTCTTTTGTGAACTTGAGTTTGGGAGTCCATCCACAAGTTCATTCTTGCTAAAGTCATTCAAAAGCTCAAAATTTGCATGTCCTAACCTCCTAGGCCAAGTCCAAGTGTCATATAAAATAGACATTAGATATTTAATATCTCTATTATCAACTTTATTCAAGTTAATAATATATACATTGTTAACTTTTTCACCACTAAAGTTTACTTTGTCATCTTTTAAACTACTAACAAAGTAATTTTTAGGGTAGAAAATGACTTTGTTTTCCATGTCACAAAGTTGACTAATGCTAAGTAGATTATGCTTTAAACCATCAATTAATAAAACATCATGAATATAAAAATTTGAGCATTACCTATCTTTCCAATTCCAATAATCTTCCCTTTTGCATTATCCCCAAAAGTGACATTTCCTCTATCTTTAGCTTTAAGGGAAGTGAATTGACTTTTGTCTCCCGTCATGTGCCTTAACCATCCACTATCTAGGTACCATTAACTTTTAGCCTTTATGGACTTTAAGCACACCTAAAATTAATAAATTTAACACCTTTTTTAACCTAAATCTTCATTAGTCTAGGTTGGTTAGTCTCAAAGTAGTCCAATGGTAACAATTACAAGTGTAGTCTTCTATAGAAGCATGCATTACTAGTGTGACCTTAGGTCATGCCATAAACACACTTAACATTTGCAAATATATTCTTTCTAAGTGCATAATGATATCTAACATTTGAATGTTGTACATTTGTCATATGTAGTACGTATCTTCCAAATTATGAATGGAAGTTTTATGAATGCATTCCAGGATGTATGTGAGACATACATTCATAATGTTGAAAGTTATAAGGTTGAGAAGCATGCTTTGATATGTTGTTTTTAGTGTACATAAATACCTGCTTAGATTATAGTCTTTTGGCTTGTGCCTTGGAACTTTGAGTCATGAATGGTTGAGTCTTAGTAGACTTAACATTAACTTTTAATGTTTGAGACTTTTTAACTTTGAGAGCTTTAGTTTGATTGGGTTTAGAAGTAGAAGGAGAAGAATCATAAGTAGCTTGAATAAATTTAATATATAATGATGAAGAAGAAGAAGAAATTCATTGGAATATCCAAGTCCATGGGTGTTTTCATAGAACCTTTGGGACTTAAAAAGACAATTTAAAGTCTCTTTACCCTTTTTGAATTTAGAAATAAAATTTTTAAAATTCAACACTTCTCTAGAAAGCTTTTACTTTTCATCACTAGCTTTCTTGAGTTCCTTCTTTAAGGAAGTGGTATTCTTTAAATCACTAACAAGCTGTTCATTTGATAAAAAAGTTTTAAGAAATCATTTTTTGATGTTTCAAATTTCTTGGACAATTTTGAGAGCTCATGCTTGTAAAGCTTTTTCTTAAAAAGTAATCTCTTACACTTAAGCATATGTTTTCTTACAATAGAGCTCTTATCATCATCATCATCATCATAAAAAGAATGAGAAGTGGATGGTACCTCATTATTGTCCTCAAGTGCCATAAAGCAAAATTTGGCCACTTATTATTTATCCTCTTCTTTTAAGAATGGGAGGCATCATCCTTTGAAGTATTGAATGCCTTTTTCTTATCCTATACTCCCTTGCCCATGACATTTAAATTTGGACACTCACTTATAATGTGTTTTCATTTCTTATATTTATAGCAAGTCACCTCCTTGTTCTTTTTGCCTTCAAACATCTTACTGCCTCTTTACTTTAAGAAGCTCTTCCTTTTCAAAAATCTCCTAAAGCCTCAAATGATCATAGCTCTTTCATCATCTTCCTCGTTAAAGTCAATAAGGCTTTCTTCATCACTAGCTTGTTTAATAGCTTTTAAAGCAATTCTTTTCTTCTTCTTTTCTTTCTCATCCTTCTCATCATCCTTTTACTTTAAGGTAAGCTCATGAGTGAGTATCTTCCCAATAAGAATGTCAGTGGAAAGCGTTAAAAGGTTATGAGCTTCCTCAATTGAAGTAACTCTAGATTCTTAATCTTTCTTGGGTAGGATTCTTAGAATATTAGTATTTACTTCTTCCTTGGAAAATTGTTTTTAAGTTTCTTAAGGGTAGTGAGAAGAGAATCAGGGCGGTTGGTCATTTTTGTTATTAATTCCTCAAGCTTTATGTTGAAGAGCTTATACTCATAAATATGGAGTTTAACCTTCTTGTTTTTTACTTGAATATTTCCTTTATAATGATTCTCAAGATTGTCCTAAAGTTCTTTGGTGGATTAGCAATGTTGAACTTTGCCTCCTTCCTATTTAAATATTGAGGCAAGCAAGATAGTTATTGCCTGGATACCTTGATCATGATCATGTTCCAATTGTGAGGGGCATCATGAGTGATCTAGACTTTCAAGCTCTTAAAAGAAGCATTATCATCACAGTTTGAACGACATGGTCACGTTTTCATGATCTGCTCATAATCATGAGGGCAGATCATGAGTAGCGTAGACTTCTTTAAAGTTCAAGTCCTTCTTCAATACTCAACTCATGAGCTTAGCTCCCAATTGTGACTATTGCTTATGAGGCACACTAGTTAACTTAGATTGGCTTGATACTGAAGTAGAATGGCTCATATTTGGTTATTGGTGTTTGTACATCCTTCAAGGGATTCATGAGTACATCAATTGGTTTGTTAGGTGCCTTAAACATTTTTAGATAAAAGTTAAATCTACAAACACTTAACAAACTTAGTTAGTTCAATCAAATTGCTTGTTAAAGCCAAAATATAGAGATTGATCATGCGAATGATCAACATATTTAAATGACATTCATTTCTTTTTTATTTTTTTATTTTTCCTATCTAATTTATCTATTTGTATTGCATTATTTTTCTTAAATTTAATTTTTTATATTTATATTATATTATTTTTTTTTGCATGTTATTTTTTGTTGTTTTGTGTCATTTATATTCTATTTTCATTCTAAGTTTATTTTATATATTTGATTATATTTTTTTGTTTTATTGAGAATAATTTTTTATTTATTTTATTATGTTATTTTTATTTGTGGTTATTAATTTTTTTATTATTTGTGTGCAATATTTTACATATTTATGTTGTTATTTTATTGTTAATTAATAGTGATTGCACACGGTGGGGTTTAATGCATGTCTAAGATTTTAGCAACCGCAACACTATTTGAGCTCATGGCTCTAGGGAACACACTACCATATCAAAAAGACATGGTGTGGAGATGAGGAGTCGCCACCTAGGGTAATAACCGAGACAAATCGAAAGTGGTGGTACTTAATTCTCTAAAAGAATGCTACTACCACAACTAGGAAATTCTAGATACGGAATATCAACTTCTTTCAGTTTTGTGTTCATTTAGAATTAGTTTATGAATTATTACCTTATTCTTGAATTACATGCAATTTCATTTTAAACCCTAATTATCATTCATCTAACCCAAGGCAACTAGTCATTAAATGACACATACAAATTGCATTCATATAATGAGACGTTCCTAAATTAGTCTAAACTATGTTAATTTTAATTAAGTTAGCCAGGTCTATATTTTTATTTACAAGTGAAATGAAGCTAAAGGTGGGCCTACATTTTAATTAAATTAGTGAACTTCTTTCTATTTATTTTAATTATCTAAAGTGAGCTTAAATCTACTAATTTTATGGAAATAAATTGGATTGGGTTTGAATAAATGGGCCTAGTTCTAATTAATTTTAATTTCAGTAAAAATTGGGTCTAAGTCTATTTATTTTAAAATAAATGCTTTATGAGCTGAGTGAAATCTAAATTAATTTTAATTAAACAAGAATGGGCCTAAAATTGACCTAAATTGATTTTAAAGTTAATTTAAATCTAAAATCCAATTAAAAGTTTATTTTAAATAGGTTAATCTTAAACATTGGCTTGAGGCCCAAAAATGAATAAAATAAAATAAAAACTCAAAAACATAAAAAAGTCAAGAAAACAACCAAACAAAATATCAAATAAGCAATTAAAATTATATTTTTCTAAAGAATTATAATTTGATTTCATGTAACTTAATATTAGTCTATAGCCACCATTGATTTTATTAGGGTTTTCCTAAATATACCTAATTTACTAATTAATTTTAATGACAAAAAATAAAGGGTTTCACTATTCCCACTACTAGGGCTATTACAATTCTTACATATATAAATTAAAACTAATTAATTACATGCCCAAATAAACCAAAAAGAACATAAAAAACAGAATATTAAAAACCTAAAATCTAATTAAAATGTCTACAAAATTAAATTTATGGGATCTCATGGATCCTCTTGATGTATTCACCCCACAGTTTTGATTATGTCCATCACAATCAAAATCATAAAATAAAATGCAAAATAGAATAAAAGAATTAGTAGATAATCAACTAATAAAATGAAATCAAAATAAAAAAAAAAAGAATAAAATAGAAGGAAGAGAAGAAATGGGATGATATTGTGCAGTTTGATTGCCTCTCAAAATGGGAATCACCGTTGAAAATTGACTTCTGTATTGACTTTGGATATCACTTGACGTAATGTGTTTATAAAACTCAAGAATGTATCTCTCTCTTTTAATTTGAAAGCTTTTTTTTAAAAAAAAAAAAAAACTCAGCAATGTCTTTTTTTTAAGCAGCATCTCCTCTTTAAATCTAAATCCCCTTCATTCTTAGGAGTCTCTAGCTCTTGATAAAATTATTTTTCTTTGATATTTTTTATGGTTTAATCAAATATAAATAAGTTATCTAATACATAGAGTAAACGCGTAAACGCGTAGAACAAGATATATCAAATTTATTTATTTATTTATACTTATTTTTATTATTTTTTTAATCAATCAAAAATTAAATAAACATATTTTTCTCAGCGCAATTGGAATAATGGAAATTCGATCGGATTTCTATATTTTTTATCGAAATTACAAATTTCCAATTTATTTTTTTATAAAAGGCCTCTGAAGGAAATTTAATTTTGCAATTAAACCCCTAAAAAAACATTGTAATTTAGTCCTTTAAACTAACAACTTTAATCCTAAAAATCCAAAATTAATATCCAAAAATCAATTTTGATCAAATTTTCATCATAGGAGCTTTCGTCGCATCTATGTATTAATGCATCACGAAATTGGGTGCTTACAATAATTATATGGATTAGGGATATTAAATTAAATAATAAATTGTCCTTTAGTAAATTTAGTAAAGTAAGATTAATTAATATTGTAATTTTCTTATTAATTTTAGATTTAGTTTTAGTGATTTTTATAGTTTTTAAAGATAATTTTAATAAATAATATTTGTTGACTATTAATTGTATAATTAATTTAATTGGTAGAATTTGTAGTATAGTTTGTTTAATTTTAATTTAATAACTTATATTTTCTTTGTGTTTTATTTAAATAATAAATAATTTCCTTTTAATGATTTTATTCCTTTTTTAAATTATTGTGTCAGTAATTTTAGTTAGATTATTATTTTTTTAATATATTTGGTTAATTAAATTAGAATTAGGAGATTGAAAATGTTGTTAGTGATTATTTAGTTTTTAGTTAAATTAAACAAACATGGTTAAATTCTTAATTAATTTTAATATCTACTTGATTTTAATTTGAGGTTTTATTTTATTCAATAAAATTTAGATATAAATATATTTTTTTGTATCTTATTTTTTATGATTTTTGTTTGATTTATTTTCTCATTAAGTTTATGTTAATTGTAGACTAATCTTATTATTTTCTTGTAGGCTTTTAGGCTAATTTATTTCTTTTTGCAGGATGTGAGAAATAAATTAGTTTTTATTTAATTATATTAAATTTTCATTTATATTTATTTAGGGATAATATCACTAATGGGCCAACTTTAACCCATCAGTTTCTTTTTTGGCATTAGTACATTTACCTTACAGAAGTGATTCTGCATATTTTCAAAAGTGGGTCTATTTATGAAAAGTGGCTCTCTTTTTCAACTTTTTTCATGTTTTTTTTTTGGCTTTTTTTTAGCTTAAGAACCACTGCATTAGCATTTTAAATCAAAACATCATATGTAAAATTTATTTAATCTCAATTTGAATTTCATAAGATTAAAAAATTAATTAATTCAAATATATTTTGTCCAATGAATTTTATTTAAAAATTATATCTAATTTATATATATATATATTTTTTGTTTTATAAACAATGAATATAACTTTTCTCAAAAGTTATTATTATTAGAGTCCTGTAGAATTAGTTTTGTATTATGGTGAGAATTATAAATTTATATATCATTAACTATGATATCATTTTATTTCTAATTCTGACTCAAAAAAGATACATTTTTGTTGTTTATTGTAGTTGTTTTTATTGTTGTTTTTTTATCCTATTGTTGTTTTTTGTTACTTATGTTTTCCATTATTGTTGCTTTTTTGTTTTTTTGGTGTTGTTGCTTTTTATTGTTTTTGTTTTTGTACTTTGATTTTTTTTGGATGTTACAAATACACTATAAAAATCGTAAACATATTATATATTGATGAGTTTAAAATAATTGTTATTTGAGAATAAACCTTTTTAGTCCTTCTGGTTGCTAATACCATGGTCCCCAAACACTTGAACATGCACTGAATCTTGCCTCCTACACACATATATTGATTATTTGATATAGTTTTTATATTAAATTTAAAATGTTAAAAATAATATTTAATCATCAATATCATGAGAAATTCATTAGCATATTGATAATAATTGACATAAATTAAAAATTGCACAAGTGGAAATAACAAAATAAAAATTATAAATAAATGTAAAAAAAAAGAATCATAAAAAATCTTAAAATGATATATATGTTTAATAAATTTGTTCTATAGCTTACTAATGTAAAAAATTAAAAGAGAAATTTATAAGATACACAAAGAAATAATAGAAAAATAAAAAAAAATTATTTTTTTTTAATAAAGAGTTGTTTAACAGTCATTGAATCTATCGCATCCAGGTTAACAAAAATACATTTAACTAGGATTAGTTGCTAACTTTAATAGTAACTGCTAACTTTAATAATAATAATAATAATAATAATAATAATAATAATAATAATAATAATAATAATAATAATAATAATAATAATAAACTGCTATGGCATCTAGATTAATAAAAATACATTTAACTAGGGTTAGATGCTAACTTTAATATTAATTGCTAACTTTATCATTATTGTTAATAATAATAATAATAATAATAATAATAATAATAATAATAATAATAATAATAATAATAATAATAATAATAATAATAATAATAGATTCGATTTGGCCCTTGAACTTTTTGCTAAAGTTCAATTTGGCTCAAAATGATCTTTTTGACATTTTTAGTCCAAAACTTGTGTTTATTGGGTCATTTAAACCCATTTTCTAACAATTGATGGAGCGTGTAATACATGTCCATTTAATTCTGTGTCAAAAATTAAAAAAATTAAATTATAGTGTAATTAAGCCTAACTAATTATTCTAAAAAAAAAGCCTAACTAACTAAAAGTGCCACATGTTTTATATGATCTCTGGCACCATTTCTTGCTGTAGGAATCCCAAAACCATGTGAGTTGGAAAAATACCTCCTTGTCTTAGATGGATGTCGATTCTTATCAACACCATCATAAAGAGAATTAAAACTTTAAATTTCTTGACCTTATAAGACCTTCTGGAACCTCAAAGGTTCCCTAAAGTCTAATGCACCAATCCCATATGTTATGAAAACATTGAAACCAATTAATAACATTGCATTGAACAAGGAGAGAAAATTGATTATGATTGCAAAGTTGATTAAGATTGTATAATACATTGGGAAATGGAAATTTTAGCTTGATGAAGGAAATCCAAACTGACTTTTGGAAATGGAAGATCATGAATTGCTATAAGCCCCTTTCCTTCACTAATAAAAGTGTGAATCTAATAGCTAATTTTTTTGCAATTGCTACATCTGAAGTTCCATAAAAAAGATACCATATGGAGAAGATAATAGCACCTATACAATCACCTACAATCATACTAGTAGCTATTGATTTCGATTTTAAACAAATAGTAACACCAAAAGCTAGTTTTATTATTTCTTTCGCTCCTTCTTGTCATCCCAGTCCCATGTTCTTGTCTTTCCTGATATCAAAAGTTAAATTACTATGAAATAGAAGCACAAAAATAGAAAAGAAAATCAAACAAGAATCCCCATATGCCTTTATTGATTGATACCTCCTCAGATTACCCTTCCTTTAAAAATTAAAACCCCTCAAGCTCTCCATTTTTTATACTTGCTTCAAGCTGTGAAAGAAAATGCTCTACTAATGAGAATAATACTAGCAACATGCAGCAATCATAGCTAAAGAATAAGCTTAAATTTTACATTTTCTCGAACCCATATACACTATGTTTACAGTCTTAACTACCTGTATCTTCCTCATTATCATTATCAACAATAAAATCAACTCTTTGGTGCCAAACCACCACCACCACCATAGCTATAACTTCAACCTCATCGGTACCTAATAGACCAAAACTCTAATGCAAAAAATTAATTAGCCCAAGACTCTTCCACTTCTCTATTAATGAATTAATATCAATTTAACAAATTTTGATTATTTATGAATTTTTGTTTTCTTATTTTACAAAGAAAATATAGAATCTGTTTATAGATTATGAATCAATGAATCAATATTAATCCAAAAAAGGGTATTTAAATACAAATTCAAATCCACATCATGCAAATTCACCATAAACCATCTTGTGGGATCCAACTTAAGAATTGCTGCCATTCTCATAACCATAAAAGGAATAGAGCATGAACATAAAAAAATGCATTTACTTTAAAGAAGAAGATGAAGCAACTCATATATATGCGATGCACATACAATACTCAATTGATAATTCATATGTCGATCTTTATTTTCCTTGAGTACTGATCTCTTTCATGGCAGAGGCACATTCTGACCTCCTCCTTTTGCTGTTACTACTATTAAGAGATGACCATGTTTGATTTGGATTAAAAGTAGAAAGTGAGGAGCCTAGAGAAATTTGAGCAGATGGAATAGAGAAATAAAAAAAGGCAAGAAAAATAACAGAGAAGAAAGATTTAAAAAAACGCATCCTCTCTCGAAAGATCTCATCCTTTGAACTGGGTTCTCTTTTATCCTCTCTTGGACACCTAGCCACTTTTGATGAGCTAACCCAAATAATCAAAGAATTCGATGCCAACAAAGATGGGTTCATTAATTTAAAGAATTTGTTAAGATGAACATGCATAAAGTTGATACAAATGAAGAGGTAATGGAGAATTTGAAAGATACATTTGATGTTGAAAGATCCATTTACATTTGATGCAATTGAGGAGTCAAAAGAGGCAGTTTGAGGGATGCCAGAGTGATTTGAGGTGGTTTGGGGGTGGTGGATTTAGAGGAACTTATGTTAATTATACTTATAATTCAATTAAAAAATTATGGATGGACTTCATTTGAAGTGTATTACACACTCCATAAAATGGGTTTAAATAACCTAATAAACATAAGTTTTGGACTAAAAATGTTGAAAAGTTGACAAAAAGTTTGAGGGCCAAATTATTATTATTATTATTATTATTATTATTATTATTATTATTATTATTATTATTATTATTATTATTATTGTGAGCGACCTTTTAATGTCTCTTGGGTTTTGTTTTGAGTTGAATTGGTTCCATAAGGGTCTTTTCATTTTGTTTCCAAGGGACATGGCAACTTTACTAAATAGGGACAAAGGATTGGTCTCATGAGGAACGAGATACTTTTTAATTTTATGGAATTGCCACTCGAATTTTAGAAAATTGGGAAAAGAAAGGGACAACACTAGGTCACTCAGTGAGTATTACCCCCAGTAGAGATTTTGGGTTTGGAGGATCACATATACTATTTGACTATTTCTCATTATACGATGTTTGATGTATAGCTACTATAATACCCTAGTTTCGGTAATGACAGTTTGTATAACATTCACACAATTCATCAAATAATGGAAGATAATAAAGCTTAAAATATTATTATTACATGGATTTCTTAATAAAATACATATAAAAGAAAAAAAAGAGATTGCAAAAAAGTAAATCTAATTTAGTTATAATGAATCTGCAAGGTAAATGTGATCATTCACATAGCTTGCTCGACCACATGGATAATGGGATAAGAAATGAACACTCGATCACTTGAAAGAGTAACCAAAACATAGATGATCATGCATGTTCACAGTGATTATTTATGTTGTAATGATATATGATGATAATATAGGGGATGCATGATGTCATCATTGGACCAAAAACATGATGTTTCTATTTCGGGATATGAACTTTGCATATTATTGATATTTACAATGTGATTTCATGTTTTAGAACTAGAGAATGTAGAATGATGTCATGAAATGAGCATAATAAAGCATAGATTATTCATATAGCATGCAAAATTGCCAGTCTTATCACATAAGCACAACATATTCCCAAATACTGGCAATAATAAAATAAAATGCAATGAGATAAAATAAATGTGCTAAAATGATTGTGTGGTCCTTAGAATTGACTAAGCTTGTATGGGTTTTTGAAGCTTTAGCTTCGAGGGATTATCAAGCTTTCCCCATCGAGAAGTTTAAAATGACAACAAAATTATGCTAGTTTGTATACCTTTGAAGCGTGCTTTGAAAAAGGTAAGGCTTGGTTTGGTGGAAAAGAGATATAATCTCCTAAAAAAAAGATAGTGGGAGAGCAAAAACTATCTAGAAAAGGGTTTTCGGCGCCTTCGATTGGATAAATTTTTCAGTGTGTGTGCTTCCACTTACACCCACCTTAAAATGGGAAGTGGAGGTGTCTATTTATAATGAAAAATGTATAGAATAAGGGGGTATAGGTGTGGTCACATTCACATCCTAGGACAAAGCATGTGACCATGCAAAGTGGGGTGACTGCGCACTTGGTACGTGGCCACACGCGCAGTTATGTGCACTTTCTTGCATTATACACTCCATTTGAGGCTTATGCAGAATTTTCTAAGGTTGGTTTGTAAGGTTTTTAGGCCTTCTAGATGTGTTTCCAAAGTCCGTTTTGTCAAATTCAGCCTCAATTTTAGTGCTTGATAACTAAGGGTGTTTATATGCACTTTTGAGTGATATGCCCTAATCCTCAGGTTATTTTGGACTATTCTAGGACCACTTCTAATGCTTTTAGAGCCCTCTGGATGTGTTTTTGAAGTTGTTTTTTTTTGTTTGGCTTCAATTTTAGCATATGACACCTAGGGGTGCTTATAGTTTTACGCACACTTCTAAGCAACATGCGCTGATTCTTAAGTTATGTTGGACTATTTTGAGACCACTTTTGGAGGTTTTAAAGCCCTCTAAACATTTTTCTAAAGTTTATTTTATCAAAATTGATTTCCATTTTTTTATGAAGTTGGGTCCCAATATAACAAAATGAACACCAGTTAACAAGTTGAGTGTTTTAAGAAATGAATTCTCATAATAAGCTTCTTATTGCTCTGATAATTCATATTTTATAAAGTCTAAGCATAACTTAGTGGTTTGGTGATCGATTTTGCACACTAGTAGAGTTGGTTAGGTTTTCTAAGGTTACACACTTTAGAGGTGTTACGAATGATCAGACTTTAATAATCTTGGAGGTTTGTTTCATCACTGGACCTTTTTGGGGATAGTCAAATTTAAGGTATGATAGTTGCCTCCTGTTTTGAAGTTAGTTCTGAATTTGGTTTTTTTTGTTTGGCTTCAATTTTAGCATGTGACACCTAAGGGTGTTTATGGCTTTATAAGCACTTTTAAGCAACACACATTGATTCTCAAGTTATGTTGGAATATTCTGGAACCACTTTTGAAGGTTTTGGAGCCATCCAAACATGTTTCTAAAGTCCATTTTGTCAAAATTGATTTCCATTTTTTCATGAAGTTAGGTCCCAGTCTAACGAAAGGAACACGGGTCCAACAAGCTGAGTGTTCTGAGAAAGGCATTCTTAGAATAAGCTTCTCATTGTTCCAATAATTCATATTTTACAAGGTCTGAGCATAACTTAATGGCTTGGTGATCGATTTTGCACACTAGTAGGGTCGGTTAGGTTTTTTAAGGTTACACACTTCAAAAGGTGTTACAAACGAGTAGACTCTAGTCATCTTGGAGGTTCATTTTATCATTGGACCTTTTTGGGGATAGTCAAATTTAAGGTATGATAGTTACCCCCTGCTTCACGTTTGTTGGATAACCATCTAGCTCTAGTATCAATACACATGAAGCAAATGCAAAGATGCAAAAAATCATTTTCTAAAGAGAGAGGTATTTACCTGAGTGCTGCATTATTATAATTCAATTGTTGGTATACTACCACTATAACCTCTTTAAGTGTCAAGCCAATAGACAAATGCTATCGCTATAACCTCTTTAGGTGTCAGCGAGCAAAATCATGCCATTATAACCTCCTCTGGTGTTAGCGAACAAATAGATGTTGCCACTATAACCTCTTTAGATGTTAGGCAAATAGAATCATGCCACTATAACCTCTTCAAGTGTTAGGCGAATAGAATCATGCCACTATAACCTTATCAGGTGTTAGTGAACAAGAACATGCCACTATAACCTCTTCAGGTGTCAAGCGAAGAGAATCATGCCACTATAACCTCTTCAGGTGTCAAGGGAATAGATTGTTATGATCATTATGATTGATGTAATGTGTCCTTCTCTTTTAGTCTTGGTCAGTGATGATGCGGTGAGGATGCGGTAATGATGTAGTGGTAATGAAATGATGATGCAGTAATAATGATGTCATTACTTATTATATTGTAGATGTTATTTTGATGATTTTGAGCAGGGTATCCTTTTGATGGTTCTTCCCTATTTTTCTTTTTTCCAGAGGTGTTCAGTTTACAAAAGTGGTGATGCCACACATGATGTCTTTAGACAGATGGAGTCCTCATCAATGTATGTCTTAGCATGGACTTACTTGGGGTGGCCACTCCTATGAAGTATGGTTGTCCATACCTCACTCATTATACTAAGTTTATTTCTTTCATGCAGATGATGTACAATGACAATTTTATTTTAGCAGAGCAATTGGCTCATTGCTTTTTGTTCTACTTGTTGAGTGATGTCATATTCCTGAACGCTTCGAGTGTGGGTAGTCTACGATTGCTACCTGTTCTAAAGGATCTGGATGGCTTGTCGAGGTATTGTTGGGGTACTACCGCTTTTGCCCACATGTACTCAGGCCTTGATACAGCATGTCGAGGTGGCTCAAGGATCTGCATATGCTTGTTCATGCTAGATGTTAGTAGGAGTTCTCGTGTTTGTTCTTCTTGCTCTTTATCTTTAGTTTGCTATTTCTAACTTCCTAGTTATTATAGATCTAGGCTTACCAATTTGGGGTTCTCTTTTATCCAACTGTCAAACTTTTCTTAGAGGATTGTTTTCCTCATTATTCTTGTTGGATCAGGAGGACTACTAATTTGATTAGGGATTATGCAATGGCTTGGGACTACATGTGCAAGTTATCCCCTGATCAGGTATGTTTAACTCCTGCTATATTGGTTGTTTCTCTTTTAGAGATTTTTTATTCATTCTTGCCTATATCTTCCTTCACTGGTGGGTGGCAAGGTCATATTGGACAACAAAGATGGTGATTGCATGATAGCTGATGGAGAGACGAGTGTTGCTCTCTAGCTTTACTGGCAGAGTGTGGTATTTGGGTGAGTGAGTCCATCATTGGTGGGATGGTCTGTTTGCGAGGAGAACCCCTGTTCCTTCCCCTGGTGACATGTTTTGAGGCCATGAGCTTAGTGGTGATGAGCTTGCTATTGCCATAATAGGATACTCCTTTGAGAGTCTCTTAGAGAGTGCAGGCTTGCCTTATGCTGATGTGTTGATCCCTCAGCTGATTAACGCTATGGCTAGTGGCAATTTTCCTCCACCTCCTTAGGCAGATGTATCTTATAGGCGATCACGTGGATCGTCAAGAGTTGCTTCCTCCAATCCGGTAGGCATTTATTCCTATTTTGTACAAGCATGTAACAAACTTTGTTAGTAATAAACTATAATTGACATGAGTTATAAGAGCTTATCTTCAACAGTAAGAATCTCATTATAAGAGATCTAGGTCTCATTTTAAGGAGAATGAGGGCACGTTCTGTACTAAGGTGATTGCCCATGCTAATGGTATGGCTTCTGGTAGTACTATTCTTAAGGACTTAATAGTTTAGCCATCCTTGGCTTTGCTTGGGATGGATATCTTTGGTAGAGTATGCATTTTGATCTACCTTGCCCTTGTTTTCCTTAGTCGGGTGTTACTCCTCCTGACAATACTCATGTTCATATTTTATTTCATTAATTTTTCCTTTGTTTCATTTATTTGGTGAGTGGTGATTAACTTATTTGCTCACTTTTGTAAATTCCCATCTCCTTTGGTAAGTATTGGTATACCATTGCAGGGAGCGCGTAATAGCACTTTTTGGAGTTTGCAACCACTCAGAGGTTATGCCTTATTTATTATACCTATTTATTTTTATGCACATGTTTTATGTATGTGTGTATGATATGCAGTATGTCATACAGGCTTAACACCCATCACGCTAGTCATGAATGGGAGCGGGAGCATATGGCTTATCGTGATCGTATTAGGAGCTGGAGTCATGACTATCCTCCTTTATGATGAATGATGATAAGCCTATATCATATGAGGGAGATGCTTAAGCATGATTGGTGCTTACTTCTAATGGCAACCACAACTGATGTAGTTATTTTAAGAGCTAAATGTAGGACTTTTAGCCTGTGGTTTGCTTTATTGTATAATATTTCCAAAGTTATAGACTCTAGGTATTGTATCTGGGCATTTGTCCCATGTATGCTATATAATACTTATATGATGATGATGATATATGCTTCTTGTTGTGTATCGTTGATGATGTTTGCCATTGCTCTTGCATGCCTCTTTTATTTTTCCCTTTTTTCCTAAGGCGTCTCCTTTCAGAGCTTTTCACACTTAGCTGGTTTTTTTATTTTCTTCCCTTTTATGCCTAGGGTATCTCCACTATGAGCTCTTCAAACCCAGTTGGGCTTTTTTTTTTAGGCTTTGATAATAGTGGCTGATCTTGAAAAGAGAGTTAAGAACTGTGGTAATGTAATGAAAGAAAATGCAAAGCATACTTGATGCAATTCATGATGATAAAATGTGTTACTTTTTTCAAAGACATTTTGCATAAATTGGCAATCATTCTCATTTTTTTAAAGTCATTTAAGAAAGTCATGAGTGTATTCATACAAATTTTGAACTCAAGGTTGCCCTTATCTTTAACTAGCCTTCTCAAGTTTTCTAGTTAAGTATTTTCTCTCTTTCCCTAACTTTTGCTTAGGTTGCCCATGTAGGGTTTTCAACCTAGCAAGAGGTCTTTAAATTTTTCCTGAGCTACCATTTTTAGGTTTTTAACTCTGTAGGATTCTTTTTATGCCTTAGACATCGTACTTTTTCAAGCAGTCTATATTGATAGGTTCAGAGAATTCATTGCCTTTATAATCCATTAGCTTGACTGCTCCTTTTGATAAGACATGTTTGCCCAAGTATAGGCCTTCTCAGTTTACTTTAAATTTACCTGTCGAGTCTGGAATGTTTTGCTTCTTTTGCTTTAACACCCAGTCTCCTACTTTTACACTCTTGTTTTCACTTTCTTATTAAAGGTTTTGGCTAGTTTAGCTTGATATAATTGTGTGTGGTATAGAGCTTTAAGCTTTTGACTATCCAAGAGGGTGAGATTATCATGCCTCTATTGAGCCCATTATAATTTCGGTAGTTTAGATTCGAGCTGAAGAGACTTGATTTCTATTTCAACCAGAAGCACTGCTTCTAATTTATATACTAGCGAGAAAGAAGTTGCTCCGGTTAACGTTCTAATTATTGTTCAGTACCTCCATAAGGCATATAACAATCTATCTGCCCGATCTCGGTAAGTCTGAGTCATTTTTTATAAAATCTTTTTAATGTTCTTGTTTGCAGCTTCAACATCCCCATTTGCTTGTGGTCGGTAAGGAGAAGATTTATGATGTTCTACCTTATAACTCCTTAGCAACTCTCTAACTTCCCCTTGGAATTGGACATTGTTGTCAGAGATGATGTGATAGGGGATCCTATATTGACAAAATATATTTCTTTGAATAAATTTGGCCACTTTCTTGATTCCTATCCTTATGAATGATTATGCTTCGACCCATTTTGTGAAGTAATCCACTACCACCAAGATGAACTTGTGTCTATTTGAGGTTATTGTGTGGATTTTCTCAATTATGTCTAGTCCCTATACTAAAAAGGGCCATAGAAAGGAGATGTAGTGCAGTTTTGTTAAAGGAAAGTGGCTAACATTCCCATAGATTTTCATTAACTTTAAAGTTCATTGCATCATCAGTTTTAAACAAAGAAAAAGTACAGAGAGCATCATTAGTAAAGTCTTCAAACAGGATATCATCAATGCTTAATTCGAGGATGGCAGCAGCTTGAGCATAATTAATAGTCTTACTCATATATTATAGCTTTAAATTTTTCATCAACTCATTAATGTTAGTCTCAATGACCATGTCTAATGAGTGCTTTCCTTAGAGGATGTCATTAAAGATCTCAAACCTTGATTTCTCAATTCCATTGCTTACCCACTTCTCAACTTGTCATTGGTAGACTTGGGTTGAGCTTTTAGCCATAAAAGAGATATGCTTCTTAGCCCAGTGTCCTCTTCAGGATTTTACCCTAGACCATATCTGTTGGTATGTCCTTGGAAGTCAGGGAATTCCGTGACCCTAATGTTCCTTCCTCCTAATCTTGTTCTAAGTAGATATTGCATCTTTTTTATTATAGCAGCAACTTTAGGATTGACATAAATGTCACTGATTATAGAAACATTAAATCATGGTAAGACCACATTCAAATAAGCAATAATGTTGTTTGTTTCAACAGGGATGGTAACAACCTTTCCATTTAGAGGGAACTTAATCTTCTGATGCATAGTGTAGGGTATGCCCCCTAGTGGGTGGAACTAAGGTCTTTCTAGTAATAGGGAAAAAGTTAGAGGGATGTCTAAGACTATAAATTCTGTTATTGATTTGATATCCTCCACTATGACTACTACTTTAAAAGTGCCAATGACTATCTTTTTTGAATCATCATAGGCTTGTATGATCATATTGGATTCTTCTAGGTTTTTAACATTCATCATAAACTTATGTAGCAACCTCAAGGGGCAAACATTAATGGCAGATCCGTCATCCACCATAACACATGGAGTCTTTTTAGATTTGATAATTGCTTATATGAAGAGAGGATGGTTGTGGACCCTTCCCTCGAGGGGCAAATCTTCATCTGAAAAGGTGATTGCATTGGAGGGAGCTTTCATTAAAAAGACTATCATCCTACAAGGCGAGTGATGTGAACCAAGAAAGCACCAAACATGTCAGCCAATATGATGATCCACTCAAGTATAATGGTCCAATGATTAGAACCTACATGAAGAAGTTTAAGGTGGTTTAGGATTATTCTTAAAGCAAAAGATCAAGTTTGGGATAGAAAATCCAAACACAAGTGCAAATGGAGCTCAATTGAGTGAAATTGTAGAAAGTTTGACACAAGGGCAAAATCATCCTTTTTGACCTTATTATCATATTTTCACCCTCAAAATGAAGTATTATTAATTAATTCTGAATTCTTAAGAGGTTAAAGTCCTTTTCTTTTGTTCTTAAAAGAACTTTAGTGAATTTATCAAGTGAAGGCTTGGTACATTCAAACCTAGCTTAATTTAGACTTAAAATTGACTTTGTTAATCTTAGGTTTATATTAAACAACCTTTAATTATTTATAATTAATATTCTTAAGTATAGGTTATGTAAGGGTCTTATTGGGAAATAGAGTTTCTTTTTGCTTGATTTATGAACGATCATTGGCAAGGTTATCAAGATTGAATATGGGTTTGGTACAAGTTAACCACGTTTGTATCATTTGGTATCAAAGCTTTGGCTCATTAATCAAGTACATATCTTTACTTTTCTTTATTGTTTGCATTTAATAAAAAAATAATTATTTTTTCATTCGTTTTTATGTCTTGTTTGATATCAATTCGTTTTCTTTGTGATCATAGAGTTGAAATTCATTTTTCTTTGTTATTTTGAGTCAATTTCATTATTTTCTTTATATTCCAACTTGTTTTTAGTCTTTAAACAAAAAAAATTTTAAAATCATTTATATTCTTATTTTTTTTCCATCTTAAGAGTCTTGTTTGTCACAAATACTTATCAATTTGAAGTTTATTCTTAATTTGGCCATTTTAGCATCTGTTATAAAAAAAAAGAAGTGAATTGATCAAAGTTGAATTCATTCAGCCTATAACTATTCCAATTTGTTGTTTTTTGATTCTAAATTCCATACCTTGCTTTATTTCAATTCTAAATATTCTACTCTTCTTCTTAAGTTATGTTTAGGGTAGTTTAAATACTTATTCCAAAAATTCTTATTTTTGTTTTGTTTTTGGCTCTTATAGTCAAATTTGATTTTAATTTTGCTTTGTTTATTTTGTATTGAACTTAAGTTGATAATTAGTAACTTAAGTTCCATAAGAACTATAAGAAAGGAATTTGAGAGGTAAAAGGTGAGTGGTGAGCTCATAAGAGGGTAAAAGCCTAATTAAGTGAAACACGAGCATTAAGTAACATTCTTTGAGTGTAAACACGTGGGGGAGTGTTACTTGTGAGTTTTTTTTCTTTTGTTTCTTTGTTTATAACATGGCAGATCCAAAGGAGGTTGAGATAGATCCCAAATGGAAGCTCTTTGTAAAGATGATGCAAGAACAAATGAGTCAATTAATAAATAGCCATAAAGAGGTTCAAGAGCGAATAAGGAAGATGGAGCAAAATCACAACACAACAGCCACTACAAATGACACCACACCAATATAAGTTCATAGAGGGAGATGGCATAATGATGATGAAGAATCCACTAATGAAAGAAATCAAGGGAATAGGAGGCAAGATAACAACCTTGGGAGCATAAAGATGAAGATACCTAATTTCCATAGCAGAAGTGATCCAGAAGCATATCTAGCATAGGAAAAGAAGGTAGATTTAGTGTTTAATTACCATTACTACTATAAGGAAAAGAAAGTCAAGATTACAACCAGTGCATTCATGGGCTATGCACTAGCTTGGTGGAATTAACTAATGGTCTCAAAGATGCATTGTGGAGAAGAACCTATCTCTATATGGCAAGGGATGAAGACTATTATGCGAAAGAGGTTTATGCTAAATCATTGTTATAGGGATTTGCATAATCACTTTTAAGGGATTAAACAAAGTTCAAGGAATGTTGAAGTAATTAAAGTGGTTAGGAGACAAGTTAAGAAGAAGAATAAAAGGAAAGAGTGCTAACTTGAAACCTTACCTACAAAGTTAATTTTTGAAGACTTAAGCATCAATCAACAAAATGAAGAGATTCAATCTTTATGTGGGAAAATCTTAGAAAAGGAAACCTATAAAGATAAGAGAAAGGAAAAGAGGGAGTTAAGTGTTGAAATAGGTTTGAGTGAGCAAGGTGAGAAATTTGAAGATTAGGTTATTGAAAAGGATGACAACATTCATGTTTTGGTGAATGAAGAAAGTGCAAATAGTGGTTTTAAAAAGAAAATAGTTAATGAATAAATTATGGAGCTATTGGAGCAAAATAATGCTAAAAGCCTCTATAAAATATTATAAAAAGTTGAAGATAATGGCAAGTGTGTGTAGCCTAGCAAAGAAATTGGTGAGAAATTGCAGATTTTTGAAAGAGATATTAAATCCAATAAAGAGTGTTCATAAAGTTTTGAGCAACCTAGTGAACTTATAAAATGATTAACTAGTCAAGGAGTTGTCAAAAATGCATATTGTGATCATGAAGAGTATATGAACCATGAAGAGGGAAATCTGGAAGTTTGTGCACAAAATAGGAAACTAGAGATTAAAAGCATTACTAAGGATAAGAAGATAATTATTCATCATGATGATATTAACAATTATAATCTTTCTTTTTTTAGTGATTTAAAATTTGTTTTGCAGTGTTTTGTGCCATACAAAGATCCATTTGATGATGTTATTACAATTACAAAGTCAAAAATACCATTGAAGATTTCTTTCCTAGCATGAAGTTTAAGAAAGAGTTGCAATATTTTACTTATTTCAAGGGACTCCATAGAGTTTTTGTTTGTAGCAAGAAGAACTTAAGATATTTATGTTTTAAATTTAGAAGGAAGCAACAAGTACTTAAGTCTTACATGTTCATGAATACAAGTTCTTTATTCCAAATGTGCAATCAAGTTCAAGTTGTTGTATGGATTATTACTTCAGAGAGGATTTCAATTAAGGAGTTTGTGTTTGACCTAGAGGATATATGAATTTATCAACTTTAGAAGATGGGTCAAATTCGAGGATGAATCTTCGTGAGGAAGGATGGAATGATGTGAACCAAACAAGCACCAAACATGTCAGCCAACATGATGATCCACTCAAGTATAATGGTCTAATGATTAGAACCTACATAAAGAAGTTTAAGGGTGGTTTAGGATTATTCTTGAAGCAAACGATCAAGTTTAGGATAGAGAATCCAAACACGAGTGCAAATGGAGCTCAATTGAGTGAAATTGGAGCAAGTTTAACATAACGGAAAAATAATCTTTTTAACCTTATTATTTTGACCCTTAAAATGAAGTTTTATTAATTAATTTTGAATTCTTAAGAGGTTAAAGTCCTTTTTGTTTGTTCTTAAAAGAACTTTAGTGAATTTATCAAGTAAAGGCTTAGTACATTCAAACCTAGTTTAATTTAGACTTAAAATTGACTTTGTTAATCTTAGTTTTGTATTAAACAACCTTTAATTCTTTATAATTAACGTTCTTAAGTACATGTTATTTAAGGGTCTTGTTGGGAATTAGAGTTTCTTTTTAGTTAATTTATGAACGATCCTTGGCAAGGTTATCAAGATTGAATACGGGTTTGGTACAAGTTAACCACCTTCGTATCAGGGAGGCATTAGTGGCAATATCAGCCTTGTCTAGTGCCCTAACAAAGGCATCCTTATGCTTCTTGGAGGCCATGAGTAGGTCCTAGATATTGGTCTATGCCTGTGTCTTCTTATGCTATTTGAGGATAATGTCTTCCTCTTCGACTGAAGCTTGATCACTTATTACTTCTTTTCCTTTAAAGGGATCCTTTTCCTTTTCAAGAGGATGATAGACCCACCTACTATGAGTTACATGATTAACTGCTAGTGAGGGCTTCTCAACTACTTGCTTATTTACTTTTGTACTGTTGTTCTGGTCCTAAACAATAATTTTAGGATCATCAAAGTCATACCATATATTGATCCCCATGACTTATAGGTTCTAAAGCTGAATAGTACTGACCACCTTGTCTTCGTTGTCAAATTCTTCTCCCCATCTTGAGGGTAGTATGTCTTCTAAGTGTGTGTGGGTAGCAAGCGGTGCTTTGTACTTGACTTTGTAGTTGAACTTTCCAGATGATTGGCCTAGTAAATCACATACTTCATAGTCACTGTTAGGATTTTTGTCTATGTCTACTTCTTATGAGTAAGGGCAATCAATCACTTCACCATTTATTGGAATATATTCAAATGTAAAAGGGCATTACTCATCTTCGCTAAAGTCATTAGGTTCAAAAATGAGACTCGAGAGTTTGTTTTTTGAGGGCTTATCTTGGGTTTTTTATACATTATAGATTAATTATTCAACAAGGTTTACTAGTAGATTAGAAGAAATCATGCTAATAGTTGGTGGAGGCATGTTCTGATATTTTGGTAGAGGATTGGTCTTGATGCTAAGTCATTTTTATGGATTGTCAATTTTTTTAGAGTCAATAAGGTCTTGGATTGCATTCTTGAGGGTTTTGCATGTATCAGTGGTATGACCGGGCATTTGGTGAAAGTGGCAGAACAAGTTTTAGTTAATTTGAGGGGATAGTGGGTTTGGAAGAGGCATGGGTTCTTAAGGTTGTAGGAGGTTCTTTTGTTGGAGTCTCTAGAATACTTTGGATAGTGGGAGGTTGAAGTTTGAGAACTTTCTCAGTGGTCTGATGACATTGATAGATGGTGAACTATGGGTTTCGAGTTGGATCATATTTATTTTTATGGCTTGGGTGAAGTTGTTTTAGATGTTTGGTTGGGTATTGCGATGGAAGGTGTTCCTGGCTTGTTGAGGTTCCTTATCCTCAATTTTAATCCCAGCTTGATGGAGACCTCTGAAGTTAGGATAATTAACAACGATCATTTATTTTCTGAAGTGTGGTAATGCCCCTTTGATTATCAGCTCTATTTATTCATCCTTCGGATGATGGTTCTCATTTTGACTACCTTTCCCTGCCATCTAGTGACATAATCAGAGAAAGCTTCACCAGGTTTCTGCTTTGTGGTCTCAAGATCTCTTAAAGTGATGTTTAACTGAGTGTTGTATTTATACTGCTTGATAAACTTCTAAATTATTAGTAGCCAATCACTTTGGATTTTATTTTCAAGGTCAAAGAACCACGCCCTTAGTCCTTCCTCTAATAATGTAAAGAAGAATCAAACAATTTGAGATTCTATAAGCTTTATAGTAGCCATAAAGGTAGCATATTGCCTTAGATGGATCCTTAGATCCCCTGTTCCATCAAACTTAGTAAAGTTTAATTTAAAATCATCTAAAAGTGTCTCATCTTTGAATAGTGCCAAGTCAGTAAAGCTTTTAGAGCCATGAGTCCCCTTATCCTTAAAGGTGAATTCCAACTGAGCCATTATGTTAGCTAATAATTTGACCTCCCTTGTCGATTCAAGCTTAGTCATGTCAATAACTTTTATAGCTTTTGGTGCATTTTTAAGATCTTGGTAGTAGTCATCGTCATCATCTACTTGAACTGGAGTGTGGGGAATTCCCTTTGCCTTATCTACCCTTGGGTGAACAAATATAGAAGCTTCATTCAATGGTGTGTTATTCCAATCTCTAGCACTTTTGGCTTTGATTTGGGCTTGGAGGATTTCAACTATCGGTACCATCAACGAGCAGGTTTTTGGATCACCTCTCATAGCCTATCTTCAAATTATTGACAAGAAGTATCTTCTTGGTCACTCATGTTAGGTGTAGGATTCTTGTACATTTATTAAGGTTAGCTAAATGAATGATGCATGACATGTGCCTACAAAAGAAAAAGTTGAGCATGTATGCATGGAGTGGATGCAAAATCCTATGATGAAAGATGATTATTCTTATAAGAAAACAGTGGTTAGTATGTGCTTATTTGCATGTATTTTATGTATGCATGATTAAAGTTGGTTAGTTTTTTTCTACATAATAAATAAACCAATAACAAGCAAGCTCTCACTTCTGACCTTATTTCTTCATAAGCTTATTCAATCTCTTTCCTAGGTAGGTTTTGAACCTTTAGTCATTGGGGGACTATTGTTCTGCTATCAAAACTAGGCTGTTTTGATTTATGTTGATTAGAACCAAAGGGTAAACTAAAGAACGATACTAAAATATGCTCGAGGTAACCACATGATGTCGATGTGAAGGTCAATTGTCGGGCTTTAAATGATGTCCAAAGCTCGCATTTGCCTGTATACATAGGACCAAGGTCAAACAAAGGGAGCCTGAGTTCTTGCGCCCATATCGATATTCGATATATTTACCGGGAGTCATGAAAGTATTATTCAATAGTTTACAATTTGATTTTATTGACATAAAGGTCCATAATCTAGTTGGATTCCTAACCCATTTATTTGATCTGATAAAGATAAATGGACGACATCTTATAGGTTTCGTTATTGAGGTATGTCGTTATTTATTAGTTTACATAAAGTATTCAAGTTGAGGTACATGATTCTTATCATTCCCCATGCTTTAGGCTCACATGAAGTATATGAGAATCATGTGGTTTTAAGCATGAATATTCTATAAAAATTAACATTACGATGTCATTCAATGATAGACACTGGGAGAGTCATGTCATTTTATGAATATCAGGTCAGACGGACAACATTAAGACAGGGATAACATGCATAACTTGATAGAATCCTAGTGGATGTTACTACTGGTTTATCTACATGAGTTGAGCCAGGGTGAAAGGCTAAGGGTTCCTTTATTGAGAATGCCCCCATATTACTAGGGTTATGAACAATTAGTCAGTCTAGCATTCTTTTGATAACTCAATCCCCCCCCTTTAGGACTTGGGGTATAAACTTTGGTCAGATGAGTCCGGCAAATGCACGAGTAAAGACTAAAGGTGATAATATTATATCTTTGTCGCCCCATGACTTGAGTGGAACCATGGTGGCAATGTCATTTAGTATTATTAAGGCTTTTAGGGAATAATGGTGCATGTGGGATGTGTAGTGAAAATGCAATGGTAAGGGGCTTTATACGATTGAGCATTGTATAATGAGAAATAGTCATTTTTGACTTAATAGCTCTTACTTAAAAGTCCCCAATGGAATCACCACTGTGAGCAACCTTTTAGCACCTTTTGGTTTCTATTTCGAGCTAAATTGGTTCTGTAAGGGTCTTTTCATTTTGTTTCTAAGGGAAATGGCAACTTTACTAAATAGGGACAAAGGATTGGTCTCAAGAGGAACAAGATGCTTTTTTATTTTTTGGAGTCACCACTTAATTTTTAGAAAATCAAGAAAAGAAAGGAACAATATTAGGTCACTCAATAAGTATTACCCCCAGTAGAGATTTTTAGGTTTAGGGAATTACATATACTTTTTTACTATTTCTCATTATACGATGTTTGATGTATAGCTACCACAATACCCTAGTTTTGGTAATGATAATTAGTATAGCATTCACACAATTCATCAAATAGTGGAAGATAATAAAGCTGAAGATATTATTATTACATGGATTTCCTAATAAAATACATATAAAAGAAAAAAAAAGATTGTAGAAAAGTAAATATAATTTAGATATGATGAATCTGCAATTTCAATACGACCATTCACACAACTTGCTCGACCATATGGATAATAGGATAAGTAATGAACACTTGATCACTTGATAGAGTAAGCAAAATGTAGATGATCATACATGTTCACAGTGATTATTTGTGCTATGATGATAATAAAGGGGATGCATGATGTTACCACTGGACCAAAAACATTATGACTCTATTTTAGGATGTGAACTTTTCACAGTATTGATATTTACAATGTGATTTCATGTTTCGGAACTCAAGGATGTAGAATGATGATATAAAATGAGCATAATAAAGCATAGATTATTCATATATCATGAAAAATTTCCAATCTCATCATACAAGCATAATAATATTCCTAAATGATGACGATAATAAAATAAAATGCAATAAATGTGCTAAAATAAATGTGCAATAAAATAAAATAAAATAAATGTGCTAAAATGATTGTATGGTCCTTATACTTAACTAAGCTTGTGTGGATTTTTAAAGCTTTAGCTTTGAGGGATTATCAAGCTTTCCTCATTGAGAGGTTCAGAATGACTATAGAATGATGCTAGTTTGTATACATTTAAAGTGTGCTTTGAAAAAGATGAGGCTTGGTTTGGTGGAAAAGATATCTAATCTCCTAAGAAAAAGATAGTTGGAGAGCAAAAACTATCTGGAAAAGGGTTTTCAGCACCTTTGATTTGATAAATTTTTGAATGTATGTCTGCTTTCACCTACTCCCCCCTTCAAAATGGGGAGTATAGGTGCCTATTTATGATGAAAAATGTGTAGAATAGGGGGGTATAGGCGTAGTCACACATGCATCCCTAAAATGGATTACCTGACTACACAAAGTGCGCATGACTACGTGGTTACACTCATTTATGCACATTTTAATGCATTACGCACTCCATTCGAGGTTTACGCGGGCTTTTCTGAGGTTGGTTCCTCAGGTTTTTGGGCCTTTCAAATGCGTTTGTGAAGTCTGTTTTGTCAAATTTGGCCTTAATGTTAATGTATAACATCTAAGGGTGTTTACGTGCACTTTTGAGCGAAATATGATAATCCTCGGGTTGTTTTGTACTATTCCAGGACCACTTCTAGAGATCTTGGAGCCCTCTGAATGTGTTTTCAAAGTCCATTTTGTCTAGTTTGGCTTCAATTTTAGCGCGTGACACCTAGGGTTGTTTATGGCTTTACACGCACTTCTAAGCAACATACGCTAATTCTCAGGTTGTGTTGGACTATTTCGGGAACACTTTCTGAGGTTTTAGAGCCCTATGGACATTTTTTATGTTTGTTTTATCAAAATTGATTTTCATTTTTTCACAAAGTTGGGTTCTGATCTAACAAAATGAACATTGATCCAACAAGCTGAGTGTTTCGAGAAAGGAATTCTTGGAATAAGCTTCTTATTGTTTCGATAATTCATATTTTGTAAGGTCAAAGCCCAACTTAATAGCTACATGATTGATTTTGCACACTAGTGTGGTCAGTTAGGTTTTCTAAGGTTGCACACTTTAGAGGTGTTACGAACAAGTAGACTCTAGTCATTTCAGAGGTTTATTTCATCATTGGACCTTTTTGGGGATAATCAAATTTAAGGTATGAAAATTATATAAAAGAAACAAGTGGGACATGGACACGTGCTCTTGTGTCTGTGATAAAGAGGGACATGCTCTTATCACAAACACAAAAGCACATGTCCATGGTCAAATTTAAGGTATAACAATTATATATAAGAAGCAAGTGGGACATGGACACGTGCTCTTGTGTCTATGATAAGAGCATGTCCCTCTTTATCATAAACACAAGATATATATATATATATATATATATATATATATATATATATATATATATATATATATATATATATATATGTATGTATGTATGTATGTATGTATATATTATTATTATTATTGATTCCTCTAAACCCCAAGAGGACACGTAGGCTATATATATTTTTGGTAAGAAAATTAAGTTCAAGTCTTTTAATTTTTTCTACTTTTTCATTGTTAATTTTAATTCATTTATCATTTAAAATTTATTCACTTTAATTTTTTAATTGCAATAGTATTTTTTAACTTAATTTAAATTATTTTAAAAATTATTACAATATTTTAAATTATTGAAATATAAATATAAAATAAAAAAACTTTTAAAACTGAAATCTAGTTCAGAACTAGAATTGGTCGTTTACGAACCAGCCCTGAATCGTACTGTTTCCGGTTCATGTTCAGTTCCAAAAACTTTTAAACTAGAACTATGGCCACCCCTAACCACCAAGCTTTGCAAGAATGAAAGTGGAAAGATAGTTTATGAAAATCGATTTAGAGGTATGATCATGTCCCTTATTTACCTTACCGCTAGTAGACTAGATATCATGTTTACTACTTGCTTATGTGCTAGATTTCAATCTTGTCCTAAGGAGTCCCACTTAAATGTGGTTAAGAGAATTTTTAACTTGTCTTAAGGAGTCCCACTTAAATGTGGTTAAGAGAATTTTTAACTATCTTATAGGAACCATGCATTTAGAACTTTGGTATCCAAGGGTGAATCATTTAACCTAGTAAGTTGCTCGAATACAGACTTTACTGATAGTTTATTAGATATAAAAAAAGCACTTTAAGAACTTGTCAATTCTTAAGATAATGTTTAATTTCTTGGTTCAGTAAGAAACAAATTTCAGTTGCCTTGTCCATGGACAAATTTGAATATGTAGCAGTTAGTTGTTGTTACTCACAAGTTTTGTGACAAAAAAATAACTTTAGGACATTGGCATTGAAGTTGATCACATTCCTATTAAATGTGACAATAAAAGTGTAATAAACCTTAGAAAAACCCTATTAAAAATTGTATAGCTAAACATGTAGTTATTAGACATCACTTATTGCATGATCATGTCCAAAGTGGTGATATTTTGCTTGTATTTGTTGACACTAACAATCAACTTGCGGATATCTTCACTAAACCTCTCAATGAATAGAGAATGAATTTTATTAAGTAAGAACTTAGCATGTTAGATGGCTTTAGCTTAAAGTAAAGCTTGTATTTAAATGATAATTATTTACATAAATGACTTATAAAATGCCTATGACTTTATTTCTTTGAGAAACATGTCTATATGCATTCATTTTGCATGTTTATAATTGCAATTTGATAATTAATCTTTGAAATTAATTCATATGCTTAATTATTAAGCGTGCAAAATATGGAAAGTCTATCAATAATTCTTGACCTTTGTATGATAAAAAATGATTGCAAAAATTCCTTTATAAATTGCAAAAATCTTACTTTTTCAAACTTTTTAAGTTGTGTCAATTTAGTATAGAAGGACTTAATTGTAACATTTTTTAAAAGTTTTTTGGACCTAATTGCAAATTTTTTGAACATTCAAGGGTCATTTGGTATTTTGCTCACGACTGTTACAAATTTTTTGAACATTTAGTGTAGATCGTGATACTTGTAATGCTCATATCCTGAGCTCCTCACGGTCTCTACTCATGATTATGAGATGTGGTCATAATGACTGCTCATGATCATAATGGACTCCTCACGACCATGAGCGGAATCCTAATAAACTTAGAAAAATGATTTTTTTTACCTTTTAATGCACTTACACACCTCTTCATTTCCCTAACGACTCTAATCTATTGGCCATTGATTTTTTATTCATCCAATGGCTAAAATAAGTCATTTTCATCCATATATACCTACCTTTTACCTCCTTTCTCTACTTTACTCGCAAAATACATATTTTCTATCTCTTCTCTAATCATTCTCTTCAAAGATTCAAGAACTTACTACTTCTTTTCTCTCTCTTTTTTCTCAATGGCTCTCAAGAAAAGTATAAGAAGCAATAAGCATAATCTTATTCTCAAGCAAAGAAGGCAACTAAAGAACAACCCAAGAAAACCTCTCCTCTCTCTTATACCTCAACCGAAATTAAGAATCACACCATTACTTTCTCAAGATGCAACATCATCCCCTCATGTTATACGTGGAAAGTTGATCTTAAGGAACTTGGTTGTTATGACCAAGTAAAGACCCTTCGTAAGAGAATAGATATGTTTAATTTTGCCTTACCCCTTTTATCTCAAGCCCTTCTTTGGTGTGTGAGTTCATTTCCTCCCTTTGCCTTAAAAGTCAATACATAGATTACCAAAATCCATGGTATAACATGCATTTCAAACTTGGGGGTAGGGATCACTTTCTTATAAAATAAGACTTCAACTCTCTTTTTAGTTTCCACTAAGGAGGTCTTTCATAATCAAACACTCTTTAGATCTATCACTCTTTTTTGATTTCTCACACCTAACAAAATATTGACCTTTTCTTAGTCAACCACTGAAAATCTTCTTCTTTTTCTTCATAGTCAATATAGTACGTTCGCCACTTCATCACCTACTACTTTTATACCCATGGTCTTAGCAATGAAGTTTTTTGTTTTGATGATCTTTTCCTTCTCCATTATATTCAAGACATTGTCATCATTAAGTTGGGTAGATGGTTATAATGGAGATTGTGGTTGATTAGTAATAGTGAGAGTGGTGCTCTATGCATATGAGGGATTGTCACTAGAATAGTAAATCACTTTAACATTAACACCAACACCCAAGATTCCTCTTCTTGATGAATCCTTCATTAAAACCCTAAAATTCAAGAAAATGGGAGATCAATGGTTTTGGCTTTATAAGAAAGAAGAGGTGGATAGAGACATGGATAGAGATCTTGAAGACATTGAATGAATTGGTTCATGGGGCTTAATCACGAAGGTCTTAGTGAAGAAAGATAATTAAGTGAGCAACCTCCTTCCACTATACCTCAACATAAGCATACTAGAGGCCTTTCCACTTCTTAAAGTGTGGAAGTAGTCAAGTGGATGTTCAAATATTTAAGGGGCACAACAAGTCATGGCATCATGTTTGGTAATTAACAAGGTGTTCCTTTAGTTATAGGATATATAGATTCAGATTATGTTGGTAATATGGATGATAGGAGGTCTACAACAGGATATGTGTTTACTCTTATGGGAGGGCCTATTTATTAGAAATCTATAGTTCAGTCCATAGTGGCATTATCTACAATTGAAGCAGAGTATATGGCAATAATGGCTTACAAGGCTAATAAAGGAAATGGGTATTGATCAATGTGGAGTTCAGTTGCATTATGATAGTCAGAGTGCCATTTATTTAGTAAAGAATCATGTGTCTTATGCTAGGACAAAACATATTAATATGAGTTTCACAAGATTAGGGAGTTGATTAGATCTTGTCAGATATTGCTAATAAGATTCATACTTCTGAGAATGCAATTAACATGTTAACAAAGCCAATTACTAGTGACAAGTTCAAGCATTATTTGGACTTGTTGAATGTTGCTAATTGCTAAAGAAGTATGTTCACCCCAACCTATTTGGTATGAGAGAAACTTTAGGATATTTTATCTCTTACAGGGCTTGATATTTGCCAAGGTGGAGATTATTATGTATGACTCATATATAGTAGTAAGTGGATAAATGTCAAAGTGTAAGCAAGGAGCAGAGTGACAACATCTATCCTTTAAGGGGTTTCTCAGTTTAATTATAGGGTTACGATTAGATGGGTTAGGGCCCTTGCAATATAGTATAGGGGTGATTTTGTAATATGTATCATACTTGTTATGTTATATATCCAATATGTATTTATAACCCCAGATGTTGTTTTGAATAATAAGAAAAGCTCCAGCCACTCACTTCCAATGGCATGCACATTGTCGAACCTCATTAAATCTATATTTCTATTTTCTCTTCTCTATTTATTTTTACTCATGTTTATTCCTATGCTATTTTATAACAGTTTTGAATTTAATAATCAAATTTTATCACTAACATTTATATTTAAGTGTGTTTATAAGGTATGATCAAAGGGATGCATTTAGAGGCTTAAGAGTCAAGTTTTCTAATCTATAAGTACTCCTCATCAGCTCCCCTCACAATCATGAGCTATGGTCATAAGCAAGAGCCTGAAGAAAGTAACAATTGAGTCAAGGGTCTGTGCTGCTCATTATTATGGCTCATGATATTGAGCAATTGGTAAGGACCATGTCACAACCATAAAAGTTCATCCTGGTAGCTCTCTAACGGCTAGTCAAAGTTCCAATGGTCATATCTTTCATGGCTCAGGACCATGAGCCTCCCTTTACAATAGTAAGTGGTGTTTCGACTGCAAAATGCTACTTTTCATTAAATGAAGAATGTTGGAGCTTAGGGATGCAATTAATGGCCTCCAATAGCTATATTTCAAATCCCCTTTATAAATACATCCTTGAAAACTTCATTTAAGAGGTTACACACTTTTTGATTAAGCACTCAATTTATTCTTAGCATTTGTAGAGCTTATTAATTCTTTTTTATATTTCAATTTATTGAGTGTGGGTTTTGTTTTCTAGCTTAGGTTCTTCTTTTTCTTATTTCTTATGTTGAAAAGGAAGTTAGAAACTAAGTTCAAAAGGAATTAGTTTAAGTGTTACACATTAAAACACTTCGGTTTTGGTTGTGGTTTGAGTTGAGCTAAAAAAAACTCATTTTTGTGTGAAGGTTTAAGTTGAGTGTTGAAAAACTCTTGTAAAGGTTTAAGGTAAGCCTTGAAAAACTCTTCTGTAATCAATCTTAGAAATAAGATTGAAGTGAATGGTTTGCAAATCCTAACTTGGGAATAAGTTAGGTGGAGATATATGATTCGTTGAGAATCCAAACTCATTAAATCAAGTGTCTTAATCTCTATTGTTCTTAATCTTCTTTAAATTTTCTTTAAACTCCATCAATCCTTATTTTAATTTATTTAGCCCTATTCACCCCCCCCCCCCTTTTTTAGGGCATTTTCAAACTCCTACTTTCCCTTTAGGACTGTGCACGAATTTTGAAGAACCCAAACTATCCCAAAAAACCAAACTGTAAATTTTCAAAATTGAAATTCTTTTTTGATTATTTGACTTTCTCCTCCTAAGTTCTTTGAACCAAAAACAGAACCGAACCTTTCCAAATTATACCAAATCAAAAAACCAAAATCGATAGTTATATATATATCAATCGAGATCTATATAATTTCACTAATAATTATTGTTATTATTTTTTAATGGCATGTTATAAAGTTAATATGTGTGATAAAATTAGAAATTTAGAATTATATGTTACAAATAAAATTTAGTACCATTTTAATAATAAACTATATTTAAATATATTAAATGTTAAATTAACATATAATATTTGACATTTTAAATACTAATTAATTAATTGAAATAAAATAAATACATTTATCAATTCAATCTTTTTATAATTAATTTTTAATATGTGTTTATATCATAAAATAAAATTAGAATTTACAAATACAATTTGTAAAGTAAAATTTATAATCATGATCAAATTATAAAATTATTAAAATATAAATATTAGAATAAAACTTAAAAAAAATTTAATAAAACTTAAAAAAATTTATAAAAAGTACTATTATTAAATACAATACATTTAATATAGGGATTTTTTCATAAATAGACTAAAAACCAAAAATATTATCAAAAGTCACATTAACCAAAAATATTTTCAAAAACCAACTTTTTCTAACTTTTTTCTTTCAAATATAAATCACATTTCTTTCCTTCCTTATTTTTATAGCATTGTCTTCTTTTTTCCCTCAATGATATTTTATCAATATTTTTTTCTACTATCTTCATTTTTTTTCTCAACATTTTTTTTATTTTTAAGGTACTGTCATCATCTTTTTTTTTTTCTTCAACTTTTTTCTCAATAATTTTCTTTTCAAAACTTTTCCAAGGTACTATCTTCTTTTTTTCTCAATATTAATTTTTTTGTGTGTATTTGTAACATCCACAATGCTTATTTTTCTCAATATTATTACTACTTAGGTGTTGTTTATATTATATTCTTCAACATCAATAACCCGAAATATTATGGCATAGAAAATCATTGCAAAATCTAAAGTCATGTCTAAAGATGATAAAGTTAATGATATTCTTCCACAGCTCAAACACTCTAGCAAACATTGCTTAAATATAAGAAATAAAGCAGAAGCTCTTGTCTCATCCACCAAATCCTTAATTACATTAAAGGTATTAACACATCCATTCCAATCTCCTTCAAGTACTTGTGACTCCAGCAGTGCAAAATCCACAAATTTGTATAAAATCCAGACTCTAATTCCAAACAAGAAGTAGACTTTCCATAACCCAATGAACAAAGGCTTTAAATTATAACTCTTTTGAATTCATGCCATTTAATTAGACCTTTTGTACCAATCATTGCATCTGAATTCTCCATCAATACCTTATTTCACAAATGTTCATAAGTGCCTTATCTCCATCATAAATTACCATTAACCTAATTCATAATACAAAAATCTGAACTTTCTAAGTAGTAACCTCAACACAAAGAAAACAAAGATCCTATTAAGTAAATAACAAAAAACATACAAGAAACAAAGCAACACGTACACACAAAAGAAATAATCACCAAGTAAGAAACTTTAGCATGAAAGACTCATTACAAAGAATACCCACAAGCCCTTGACCTTGAAAATGATCATTCAAATGCATTATTAAAGAAATAAACATCAACAAAAAAAAAAAAAGCTTGGAGCTTCTACAAGTAAAAATACAGTAAACAACAAAAAAATACAATAAATGAAAATAAATTTAATTTATAGAGTAAATATGTATCATGTAAAACATAATTCTCTTATCCTTTTTTATATGAATGCAAACTTGTTTCATCCTTCAAAGATATCATAAGTTAAAAGAAAAAATATTTAACAAAAACATTAACTAAAACAAAACTTATTTGGCATATTTAAATTAAAAAAATTAACTAAAATTTTTTACAGCATATTTGTAATATCCACAAAAAAATAAAAAAAAACCCAAAAAATAATAAAAGCAACAACACTGAAAAACAACAAGCAATAATACTAAAAAATAAAAAAGCAACAACATTGAAAAAATAAAAGCAACAACACTGAAAAACTAAAATAATAAAAAGCAACAACACTAAAAAATAGAAGCAACAATGAGAAAGCAACCAAAAAAAACAACAACAATAAACAAGAAACAACAAAAATAAAAACAAAAAGACAATAAATAACAACAACAAACAACAAAATTGTGTCTTCTTTGAGCCACATTAGGAGAGGAGCAAAAAAAAAACCTGAAGAAGGGATAATTGAATTTATGATTCTCACCATAATACAAAAATAATTATATAAGACTCTAATAGATAAAAATAATAATAATAACAACTACTACTACTTTTGAGACAAGTTATATTCACTATTTATAAAAAAATTAACTTATATATAATTTTTAAATAAAAGTCATTGGAAGAAATATACTTGAATTAATTAATAGTGTGCATTATACTAATAGTGTTATTACCCTCTAGATTTTGTGCATCCAAAGGCTACACTTGGCAACAAGTCAACTTCTCTAATTCATCCTATAATTCTCCCAACTTTGCCCAAAGGTCTTTTACTATTTCCTCAACTTCCCCAAGTTGTGCTTTTAGCTCATTAATCCTTTTATATTGATTCAGGGATGCCATTTTTTCTTTGCTAACCTAAAAATGTAAGAAATTGGTCAATGTATAAGTGCTTAAACTAATTATATTGAAAAAAAGGGACATAGCTTAAGATAGTGCAAGAACCATAAGTTAAAAAGAATCCAAGACATGTGGAGAACAATTAACTATGATTACCTCACACAAATTAAGGAGAAAAAAAGTCTAACTAGTAAGAGATCTTTAAAAGCATTAAGAACAGTTCAAATTGCATAAGTTGGCTATTACTTATGCCCTATATAAACCAAGGTTCATGAAAGTTCCTAGTTTTACAAGATATAATATAAGTTGGAGTTTCAAGTCTACTTTCAACAAATTCTTTAATAATCTAAAAGAACCAATCACAAAGGAATGAAATACCCTGGAATAATAATGAATTTTTTTTAATTTTGGAACCTAAGATCATCCTTTTCATAATCCTTTCCTTTAGCACATTAGCAAGTATTGAGAGTATTGCTTACAATCAACTTTATAAGCTAATTGTATTCTTTAACTCATCTTTCACAGGCGAGAAACTACAATCACAGACACTATATCTTAACGAGTGCTTTGCTGCATTATACAAATAAGTTATGGTCTTATATGTTTTCGAATTTAGCATGCCCTTGATTATGTGTGTAATCTCTTAAACAGAACACCACAAACATATAATCAAGGGCTTTAGTGTTGGACAACCAACTGACCTTCCAGTACTAGCAATAATAATCTTTTGCTTTGGAAAGTTAATCATTGGCTTGCCTTGTGCCCTTACAACTCCTAAAAGGCCAGTTACAACCCCTGTTGTGCCTTGTACATTAAAATGAATTGACAATAGATCATATAATTTGGTGAAAATATTTATAATTTGTAATGGTAAAGCAATGAAAAATTTACATGCAAAAATACCACAATAGCTAATTGATTAATAAGTTAGATGTTGTAATGGAAATAGATAAACTTAATTATTACCTGGACATCATTATTAAACATTATGTATGTATGCCTATATCGCTGCAATAGCTTAAAAGCTCACTTACTTTGGAAATCTTCAAACTGAATAACAATAGTATATAAGAATCTCAAGTAAAAAATTATAATAGAAAGAGAGAATCCCCAATGTTCTAATTTAATAAATAGGAATACATATTAATTACCTCAAGAGCAACAACATTATCAGAGCTAAGTTGTCGACTATCAAAATCAATACAATTGTCGGGCATGCCCTCAGATTATTTGTCAGTGAGGTCATTGCCTAGAGCTTCTAAAAAAGCAAAGGAGGTGAAGTTTTCAGACGCGATAAGTTCGATTCTGTAGCAGTGGCAGCACTTGTTTTTATTAATTCATGAAATTCTAGGTCTACTGTCTATAATGGAAAGTTGCACTAAATGTCAAAAGATTAGAAAAATAACAATAAATTCATATCAATATTGTACAAAATGAATCACTGATCATATCATTAATCAAAAAAATCAAGAAAACTGAAAGAAAGCATAGAGTAAAAAAAAAAGAGAGAGAGCAAAATATTATATTGAACATAACATCCACCATGAATTGGTACTCCTCTCACATTATGCTCGCCGGAGCCAGAGCTTGACTCTATTGATCACGACTCAACAATAATTACTAGGATTCAAAACTGAATCGATAGATAGTTGAAGGAAGGAGCTTACTAATAAACTAATTCAAGAATGAGAGTAAGGATCTAAGACTTATGTATATGATAAATTATTTTTAAAACTCTTGAGCTGGAATCCTATAAGTGATCAATGAAGGAAAAGGGGAGACGTGGGGGAGAATTCCTACAAACCATTTAATGTCTAAGTCAGAAAATATAGAGAGAGAGAGTTTAGAGAGATAAAGAGAGTATAAAAAGATAGAGAGCAATGAGAATGAGAGAATAGAATGAATGAGAATGAGTGATATGAGGTCTTATTTATAGGGATAGTGATGCTTAAACCTGAGAGGAATAGAATTCCTCTTTGATAAAAGTCCTATGCCTACTAGGAGAGTTTTTCTTTCTATCTGGGATTCTCCTTAATTGAAAATATTTTTCTATTTGTCTTGGGTTTCCTTCTCCTACAAGCAACCCTGTATCGAAAAATAAAAGCCTTAATTAAATAGGAATATGCATATGGGGTATCAAGAGTCCCCCCCAAAAGTGTGTTTGAATATTTATGTTCGATGTGTTTAGGTTTGGAAGGTAAGGATAAACATTACTGCGGGTGAACTGAGGTGGCTAGCCTTAGTCACAGGAAAAGATAAAGCTCAATACCGAGCCTTAAGATCATCATATAAGAACATCGTTGAAGTGCTAACTGGACTTGAGTGACCTGCAATAAAAAATGCTTAGTGTAAGGGATTAACCTGCCCGTATGGGAATAATATGATAGAACCAACCATCATTAGAGTTTTGATGCTCGGTGCATTAAAAGCGTGACTCGAGTGCCAAACCTTAGTATTATTGAAGTGACCTAAGGGTGCCAGCTTTAATCACTAGACTTAGACAATCGAGGCTTAGATGCTCGGTGCTAGGACTTGAGGCTTAAATGCTCGGAACCTTAGTACTATAAAAATGACCAGAGGGTGCCAGCTTCAGTTATTAGACTTAGAATCTTGGAGCATTAGAAGTGCAGCCTGAGTGCTAGTTAGCAACCACTAAGTCTTTTCATTTTCCTTTGAATTTTGAATTATATAACTATCACATCTATTCATGTGTCAAAATATGAGATGTTTCAACTGCCATAATAATAACTGCTCAATTAGTAGGTCTTTTTCATTTTTGAAATTGCCTTTGATGCTGTGAGAAAGATAAAAATGTTCATAAGGGCAATAATGGTTGTTCCAGAACCTTCCACTGTGCTATAAATAGATCAAACCCATTTGTTTGTTGCCCTTTTGCTTTCTTGCTATCTTCTTTCCTTTCCAAGTTTTCTCGCTTGTGTTTTTTGTCTTCAGAGCCTTTAGCAAGCTTATATTCTAGTTCTAAGTGAAGCTTTTTTTCTTTTTTATACTTCTTCATATTTTCTTAATAGGATTTATGGCTCCTCGAGAGCAAATTAGTTCTTATTTATTTATCTCTAAGATTAATGAGGAAATGCTAAATTGGTACCGGAGACGTTTTAGCATTCCTACAAACTTCGCTCTGTACATTGTAGATAAGAACTTTAAAGCCCATACCATTATGTTGGATTTTGATAGGTTAGTTATATACTTTGATCAATTAGAGGGGGAATTAAAGTTCCCTTTGGACCCCTTCATTAGGGATTTTTTAAATAGGTACAACATAGCTCCTAGGCAACTCCATCCTAATAGTTATTGAATCTTAACCAATTTTATAGAATTGATGCATAAGGAGGCTAGAGAGCCAAACCTGGATGTCTTGTGATACCTCTATAATTTGAATAATAAAAAAGGAGAGCTAATGTTCTTTTTGTCAACTATTCCAAATCATAGCCTCTTCGTAAAGCTTTCAGATCTCCATAAGTAGTGGAGACATAGGTTTTTTATCTTCGAAAACCATTCTGACTTTATAAATATTCGGTGGATGTGGTCTAATGATTGCCATAAGGTAAAGCAACCCTTAAGGCTATTTGATAAGGATACCAAGATGGTCATGAAGCTTTATTTTCATGGCACAGCTGATGCAGGATCTACCAAAAATCTATCTAGAAGATACCTTTTGAGAGTTTGTCCTAACCACATACTTCCTAATAGTAAGTTTTAAGATTGTGAAGGTATCATTCTGACTTCTATTTTTTCCTTTTTGTTTATAGATGGCTAACTTTTTTACTTTTACATACGGGATTAGACTTGTAGATAACAAGTTAAAGGCTTAAGAGGACGTGCAAATCTCTTTTCCCACATCTGAGCCTCTTGCTCTAGAGGTCCCAACTGAAGCCATACCTAGCCAAAAAGGGAAAATTTATGGCTAAGTCTTCTCAGGTGGAGAAGGCTGAGGGGCAAAAGAAAAAAGCCTTAGACAAAGACTCAGATGCTGAAGAGCTATGTGAAGAAGTCTTTATTAAGCGTCTAAAATTTTTCGGGTGTCTGAATATGAAATTTTGGATCTAGAAAAAGATGAAGCCTCTGAGTGTCCTGAATGCTTAAGTGAGGGACCAATATGTCGAGTCTCTAAGGCTTCTAGCAGATATTCAACGCTGGATGGATATGAACCAAAAGGAGATATACAAATCTATGATTGGGCATTCATTTGAGGTAATTATTTTCTATTTTGTTCACTTCATGCTTATGTTTTTCAAAGTTAATAACATTTGTCTTTCCTTTTAAATGACTTAGGCTTTGATGCTAGCAAAGGATAACTACTATTATCTCAAAAGTCAATACAATTTGAAAGAGACAGAGGATGGCACCATAGCCATCAATTTTAAGAAGAAAGTGGATAAGGCTAAGTTAGCACTGGAGATCTGCCAAACTAAGCATGTAGCATTGGACCCGATATAGCCTCAATGTCCGAGTCTTATAATATGAGTCTCCTTTCTTCTGAGCTTCTCGATACTTAACTGTAAATTACTTAGTTGATAATCTTTCTTTTATTTTTGGAATACTCTGTAATAAAATATTTCTATTGATAAATAAAGTATTTTATTTCTCCAAATTCTAAGTACATTTATTGATAATATCTCCAGAGACTATCTGAGTTCCAATATCGCTACCACTATTTTCCTTGTCTGTCTTTAATCTTGTATGCCTCATTGGTTGTCTTTTCAATGACTTGATAAGGACCTTCCCAATTAGGTCTAAGCTTACATATACCGGAGTTACCTTTGCTAATGTCAACTCTTTTAAGTACCTAGTTTCTGACTTTAAAGTGTTTTAGCTAGATGTGTTGATTGTGATATTTGATGACCCTCTGCCTCTGAGCTTCTGCAATAATAGATGCCCACTCTCTCCTCTTTTCAAGTAAGTTCAGACATATCTGAGTGTTGATGTTATTGACTTCCTGATCCAAATCCTCGTAGATTCAGTAACTCGATAATCCAATCTCTACCAGGATTACCGCATCCATCCTATAAGTTAGTCCGAAGGGCGTTTCTCTAGTGGAGGTTCTGGGTGTAGTTCGGTAGGCCTAAACAATGTTGTTGAGTTCATTGACCTAATTCCCCTTCTTTTTATCAAGTTTCTTTTTTAGCCCTTGTATGATGATTCTGTTGGTGATCTCTGTCTGTCCGTTTATTTGTGAATGAGCTAGTGAGGTAAACCGAAGCTTTATTTTAAGATTCAAACAAAAATTTTTGAACTTCTCATTGTCGACCTATTTCCCATTGTCTATTATCAAGGTATATGGTATTCTGAACCTGTAAATGATTTCTTTCCAGAAAAAGTGTTGAATATGGGCTTCAGTGATGGTTAGTATAGCCTTAACTTCTATCCACTTGGTGAAGTGATTTATAGCCACAATTAGAAACTTCTTCTGAGAGGTTAAGGTAGGAAAGGAACCTAAAATGTCCATCCCTCATACTGCGAAAGGCCAAGGACTCCCAATCGGTAACTGAGGATTAAAAGGCTTTTGGCTGAGGCAAGCAAATTGATGACATTTATGGCATTCTTGAGTCAGTTTTTTAGCATCTTAAGATATGGTGGGCTAATAGTATCCCTATAGCAATGCCTTTTTGATTAATGAATGATGAGATTCATGTGCTTCACAAATTCCTTCGTGGATTTCCTTAAGCACGTAATTTTCTTCTTTTGGTGATACACATTTAAACGTAGGTGTAAGAGAGACCTTTTGTAGAGTTCCCTATGGGGAATGAAGTAGTGCACAACCTTTATCTTTAACTTTCTAGCTTTCAACTTGTCTTCTGGAAGTACCATATGTTCAAGATATTAAATGATTACCTTCATCCATTCTACTACTTTGTGTATGTCGATGATCTTTGGGTCCTCAATGCTTGGCTTTATTAGTGCTTTAGTAAGCTTAAGTTTTTTAAATGTTTGATTATCTTTGGCTACTAGTTTGACCAGTAGATCAGCTTTAGAATTTTCATTTCTAGGGATTTAGATGATCTCCCATTGTCCCCCCTCTTGCTTGAGCTTCTTCAAGAGTTGTTTGACTTTCTTAACATACTTGGTGATACTCAGGTCCTTAATCTATAATGTCCCTTTAACTTGGTTTACCACTATTTATGAATTTGAATATATCTTAAGATGCTCGGTATTAACCTTGACAACCAACTTTAGCTCCATGATGAGTGCTTCATACTTGGTTGCGTTATTAGTGGCATTGTACTTTATCTGGACTATATATCTAATAGTGACTTTATGTGACCCTTAAGAATGATTCTAGCACCAGATCCTTGGATGGATGAAGCTCTATCAACATAGAGGTTCCATTCGGGACATTCAAGAGGAACAAGATCTACCGCTGTCATCTCTTGTATGAAGTCTGCTAAGGTTTAAGCTTTTATCTATTCCCAAATTTCATAGCTAATGTTAAATTCTCTGAGCAATATTGACCATTGAAATAGGCTGCCAGATGTCTCAAGTTGTTGCAAGATTTTCTTTAGAGGGAAATTAGATCTTACAATGATTGAATGGGCTTGAAAATAGTGCCAAAGTTTATGCAATGTGTGGATGATAGCCATAACTAACTTATCCAGTTTAGGATACTAGATTTATGAACCTCTGAGTATCTTATTAATATAGTGTATTGGACTTTGTTGACTTCCTTCTTTCTTCACTAGTACCAAAGTAATCGACTCCTAACCAATTAAGAGGTATAGGTATAGTGTTTCTCTAAGAATTAGCCTGCTGAGTAGAGGTAGTGAGGACATAAATTTTTTGATGTCTTCAAAAGCTGCTCGGCATTCTTCATTCCATACAAACTTTTTGGAATTTTTCAAGGCTTGGAAAAGTAGTAGACACTGTTTGGCTAAATAAGAGATGAAATGCCCTAAGGCTATTATTTTGCCATTTAGCTTCTACAACTCGTTAGTTATTGTTAGAGCTTTCATCTTAAGAATGGCCTCTATCTTCTTTGGGTTAGCTTTGATTCCCTTGTGGGATATCATGAATCCCGGGAATTTACCTGCCTTTACTATAAAAACTCACTTCTCTGAATTTAGCTTGATCTAGAATTAGTTTAGTGTTCAAAATTTTTGGTCGAGGTCATCAAAATACCACTCCACATGTTGATTTTTAATGATGTTGATGTCCACATATACCTCCACATTCTTACTAATTTGATCCTAAAACATATAGTTCATCAGCCTTTGATATGTTGCTCCAGTAGTCTTTAGTCTAAATGGCATAACTTTGTAGCAATAAAGACCTTTATGGGTGATGAATGATGTTTTTTCCTTATCTTCTTTCTTTATTAGTATCTGATGGTACTCTTGTGCAACATCCACAAAGCTATATAAGTAGTAACCAGCAGTGGAGTCTACTACTTGATCTGTCATTGGCAATGGATAACTATCTTTGGACATACTTTATTAAGGTCAGTATAATCCACATACATCATGTATTTGCCATTGGACTTCTTTACCAGCACCATGTTAGGCACCCATTTTGGGTGTGTGACTTCTTTGATAAATCTGGCTTCTAGCAACTTCTTTATTTCTTCAGCAATTATCTTTTATCTTTTGTATGTGAAGGTCCTCTTTTTCTAAACAACTGGTTTTACTCCATGTTTAATGTTCAGACTATGTGAGGCAATCCAAGGATCTACTCTAGTGATATCAGAAGCTTAAGAGGCAAAGCTGCCTGAGTGTTTAATAAGGACCTCGCTTATTTTGTGTATAACTTTGCTATCGAGCTCATTGTCGATCCTTACCATTTTTCCATTAGCGATCTGTAATGTCTGAACCCCATCAACTAACTTAGGGTTGGCTCATTATTTCTTTACTTCCTAAGATTCTAGGGGAATGCCTCCATTTAAAGTTTGATTGCCATCTGGTAGCATTGCATGGCCATGTGCTGATCCCCATGAATTGTTAGGACTTGGCCTTCAATGGGAATCTTCATGGTCAGACATCAGATACTTGTGACTGCATCAATCTCGTAAAGTACTGGTTAGCTTATAATGTCATTATATGCGAGTGGGAGATCCCTCAAATTGATTAGGGCCTTAATCACTTTCATTTCTCCAATATCTTGGTCTCTGAAATCTAGACTTAGCTTTACTAATCCCATTGGTTATTTAGTTCCTTCATAAAAGCTTGTAATGGGATTCTGAATAGCTTTTAAATTAGTAACAAAACCTCCCATTGCTTTATAGGCATTCTAAGAGAGTGCATTAACAGTGCTCCTATCATTGATCAACAATCTTTTCATTAGGTAATTGTTAATGTAAGTGCTTACTACCAATGCATCATTGTGAGGGTGCTAAACATGTTTTTTATCTTTTAGACTGCACATGATAGTATGCTTTTCTTAAGGGTAAACCCTTTTTCTTTGTGGAATCTCTTAGGCCTCTTCTCTGTAACTTCTCCTCCAATAATCATGTTAATAACATCAACTGGTTCATTTCAGGCTTTTTTTGGTTTCGACTTATCCTTATCTTGACCATTCGAATCTCTACTCCCTCTAGATGTGTCAGTGAAGTTGATGAGTCTACTATTTTGTATCAATCTTTCTGTGGCATTTTTTTTAATTCACCGCATGCCTTAATTTCATGCTTATAATCCTGGTAATATTGACAGTAGTACCTTTTATCCTGCATGACTCTCTTGATCAGGCTTAGTCTTTTAGTTGGAGTAATGCCCACACCATTTTTCTTGACCCACATAAGGATCCTAGATCTGGAGGTATTTAGTGGTGTATATTTCTCAGCTTCCTTCTTAAATCCTTCTACAGGGTTTCTGAAGTTTCACCATTAGAAGCTCGGCCTTTTGAGTCTTGACCTTTAATCTTTCTAGGCAGGTGCTTTCTCGTCATCCCTTCACATCCTCTTATCTTCATCTATCTTTATCATTTTGATTGCCATTGTCATTACTTTAGTGAAGGTGCTAGGTTCTTTAATTATTATCTTATCTTTAAGCTTTCCAAGTCAAGTCCCATTCTTCAAAGCCTTTATGACCACCTCGTCAACCAGATTTTCAATTTGCATAGCTACTTTATTGAATCGATCCATATAGCTTCATAGTGATTCAGTGACCTCATGTTGGCACATCTAGAGATCGTTGATATTTTTGGCTAGAGGGATATTGGTGATGAACTGAGTCTAGAATTTCTCAGGTAACTCTTCAAATAAGGAGATAGAATTCTCAAGGAGTCGGTGAAACCATTTTTAAGCATTCTTGGTGAGTGTACTTAGAAAGACTCTGCATATAATTTTGTCATTCATATTATAGAGTAACATTTTGGTTTTGAAAGAGGATATGTGGTTAATTGGATCTCCGGTTCCATTAAACTGATCTAACTGCAACATTCTAAATTTGGTTGGAATTTTCATTCAGATTATTCTACTTATAAAGGGTGTCTTCCCTTCCATAACGTATTCATCTTCTTTCCTTGGCTTAGTACAAGCTTTATGCATGACCTCTTCAACCTTTTGGGCTAACTTTGAATTGTCAAAGGCTAAGATTGTCGAGCTGGATTCTCCTTCTAGAGCTTTATACTTTTCTCTTTAAATACCTCTAGAGTTGTTACCAATGGTGTAATATTATTTCCCATGTGAGTTATTTCAGGATTGCCATTTTGAATCAAGGCATTCAACTGTTGTTGCATGAGGGTCATCTGAGTTTGAATGTTTTGAATCATTGCATCTTTGCTCATTGGGGATAGGTTGAGTGTTTGAGCTACTATGTTTAGGTTAGGTGTGTTTATGATAGGTTCGAAAAAGGTATAGAAGGTATAGGTCTGTTATGGTATTGAAGAGGAGCATAGTAAGGGGGGTCGGTGCCAAGAGCTAGCCACTTTTAAGAATTACTAGGTGAAATGTATGTACCGGTCAAAGCTTGAGATGAAGGTTTGACATGTTGAAAGGGGGTTGATAGGATTATTGTCTGAGTAGGTGATGACAAGTTGATTGGAGGAATGGGAGTAGATGGGTTGATATGTGTGTCGAGAGTTAAGATTGATGGTGGACTAGAAGTCATGATGCCAAGGTCTCGATTGGTAGATGCTTGAATGACTTTTAACTTAAGAGTTTCTCACATATGATGTCACTTGATAACTTGTTTCTGAAACTCTTGAGTTGGAATCCTACAAGTGATCAGCGAAAGATAAGGTGAGAAATGAGAAATATCTCCACAAACCTTCTGATGTCTAAGTCAGAAAATATAGAAAGAGTTGAGAGAGATAAATAGAGCAATTAATAAGAGAAAATAGAATAAATGAGAATGAGGGATATATAACCCTATTTATAAGGATAATGATGCTAAAACCTGAGAGGAATAAACTTCTTCTTTGATGAAAGTTTTATGCTTATTAAGAGAGTGTTTCTTCATATCTAAAAGTCTCATTAATTAGGAATCTTTTCCTATTTATCTTGGGTATTCTTCTCCTATAAACAACTCTACATAGAAAAATAAAGGTTTTAATTAAATAAGAATATACATATGGAGTATCAGTATAAAAAAAAAAGGAAAAAACAACTTTCTCACTTATCTTCTTCCTTGCTTTATAGAAGGAGAACATGAAAAATTAAAAATTAAAAATGCACAAAATATGGTAGAAGTTATTTTTGAAAGATAAAAGAAAAAAAGGATAAAGAGAAAATGTAAAAATTAATTCTGAAAAAAAAAATAATGAATTAGATTATAAAAGAAAAAAGTCTGTTCAAACATATTATTTTTGAAATTGTCTCTTTAATATAATATAAAAATATATATTTCTTTATTATTATGAATTTATTAAATATTAATTTTAAATATATAAACTTAAAATTTATATAAAATTTTAAATTCTAGTAGGCTTAATCGATTTTTATTTTTTATTTATTCAAATTTTCGCTCTGAATTGCTGTACGAATTAATAAGAGGAATTGGAGACAAATTTAAATTTTCTTAGTTAGGTTCGTCTTTTAACTTTCTGATAGAATCCAGAAATTTTGCATTTTCTAGACTGTTCCGCGTGCACAACCCGATTACCCTTTTGGCCTTAGTTCGTTTTTGTTCTTTTTTTTTTTCAAGTGTGCGTTGGAAAGGGTTGATTGGTTGAATTAGCTGTTACGTCATTGTTACGAACTTGCAACCGTTTGACCTAAGCAATTGCCTCATCAAAATAGCTACTGTATCCTCCAAAACGTCATCTATCGCGCAATACGGACGTATTACTTTGTTACTACCCTGTACCATCTATTTATAGAACTCATCGGACCCCATCAAACGCACGCTCACTCGCCTATCCCGCTCCATTCTAAGAGAATCCTGAGTGCTTCTCTTTTGATCCGGTCTGGTTGTAAGATTGAAACATATTCAAGAATGGCATCATCCGGCGTAGCAGTGAAGAGAATAAAGCTAGGAACACAAGGGCTAGAGGTATCAGCACAAGGGCTTGGGTGCATGGGCATGTCTGCATTTTACGGACCTCCAAAGCCTGAATCAGAAATGATCGCTCTTATCCACCATGCCATCAACTCCGGCGTCACTTTTCTCGATACGTCTGATATTTATGGTCCTCACACCAATGAAATTCTTCTGGGCAAGGTTTCCTTTTTATTGATCCTGGTTTACTTTGCCTATTTTTTTTCTTTTATTTCTTATTATCCTCGTTCTCAAATAAAGATCATGGCTTTGAACAGGCTCTTAAAGGAGGGACAAGAAAGAAAGTGGAATTGGCGACCAAATTTGGTTTATATGTGGAGGGTGATATTAGAACGGTTAAAGGTGATCCGGCTTATGTAAGGGCAGCTTGTGAGGCTAGCTTGAAGCGTCTTGAAGTTGATTGTATTGATCTTTATTACCAACATCGTATTGATACTTCTATTCCTATTGAAATAACGGTTGGTTTGCCTCTCTGTTTCTCCTCCCAATTTTTATGAATTCAATGTATTTTTTTAATTAACTCCTATCATAATAGGTGACTTTACTTATCAGAATTGAATTCTAACCATGATCTGTGTAATCGTCTAACTAGGCATCAGAATGTTGTTAAAACATATGAAGTTTTAGTAAAATCTTTTCTGGTTAAATGCAAAATTGTTGTTCTGCTGTACCCTTTATTTATTTTTTACATTATATATATATGCTTATTGTTAAGCAATCTTTGGACTTAAAATCTTTTCTTCTGTCTTTTGCAAGATGGGGGAACTCAAGAAACTGGTTGAGGAGGGTAAGATAAAATATATAGGTCTATCTGAGGCCTCTGCATCGACAATCAGAAGAGCTCATGCTGTTCACCCAATAACAGCAGTCCAGTTGGAGTGGTCCTTGTGGTCAAGAGATGTGGAGGAAGATATTGTTCCCACTTGCAGGTGACAAAAAATCGGTTGTTTATGGAATTCAGAATAAATAAATTTGACATGTTTATGGAATGCACGTATAGGGTCCTGATTTTGGTGTCATCTTTCTTCTATTTTCAGAGAACTTGGCATTGGAATCGTTGCATATAGTCCGTTGGGACGAGGATTCCTTTCATTAGGTACTAAGTTGGTTGAAAATTTTGCAGATGATGATTTTCGAAAGGTGGGTGTGACATATGAACATAAAAATTCTTTATTGCTTATGCATTAGTCATGCCTAGCACCAACATATATCATTAGGGAAATACAAATAACATAGAGGTTATCTCCTCACACGTGCAGTTAATCCAATAGTTAGATAACAGTCAGGTTACATACCTTGGAAACCTTTGCACATCCAATCTTATTGAGTTGCTCTTCTTGCTATAATCTTGTAGTTAAGTTTTCCCTTACAATTGTTTGTTTCTCAAAAAAAAAAAAAAAAATTGTAATTTGTTTTTATATCTTTAACTCAATAGAACAGCTTTAACCCTTGATTGATCAAAACTTCATCAGAACAAGTTCTGGATTTTTATGATTTAACCAACTTTAGCACAATATTTCACAAACATGGTTTTTTTTTTTTTTGTTTTTTGTTTTATATATATATATATATATAACTATTAACTAGGGTCATTTCTTTTACTTTTAGCTGTTATATATACTAATTCGACATTGCATGGACAACGGTCAGCCCCTCACACACCAAAGCACCCTAGGTGGTTCTGGACTACTTGTACACTGCTGCCAGTTGTTCAAATTTATTTAAACTTGCTGCAAGGCAGCATTCAAAATGTTCACAATAATAAGACATGGAGGACATACCATATGATTGTCATTAAGAATCTGGTGAATTGGAGGGCTCCTTCCTCATCCTCTGCTATTTCGCAAGGCTAAGCTGATCCTAAATTCTTATGCGCAGAATTATGTTATGAGTCCTTTCTCTTGCTTTGTATAGGATATGACGCCATTGTGGTTTCCTTTTATTGAGTTGGTTTTACTTTGAGACTGAAAGGAGCATTTTTATTTTTGCAGTATATGCCTAGGTTCCAACCTGAAAATCTGGAGCATAACAAACACCTTTTTGATCGGGTTAATGAAATTGCGAAGAGGAAACAGTGCACTCCATCACAACTAGCACTGGCTTGGGTTCATCACCAAGGGGATGATGTATGCCCCATTCCTGGAACCACCAAGACAGAAAACTTCAACCAGAACATTGGAGCTTTGTCTGTGAAACTCACAGCAGAAGAAATGGCTGAGCTTGAATCCATTGCCTCCGCAGATGCTGTAAAGGGTGATAGATACGGCAGCAATATGTATACATACAAGACTGCCGACACTCCACTGATATCTTCATGGAAGACTGCATAAAGGCTTTTCTTTCAGAACACGTGTGATACTTTTAGCTCTTGTTTTGGAGTTCTCCATGCCAATCTGGACAGAAAACATAGATCACTATATATCTGCTCTGCTAGCAAACTCTATTGAAACATTATCCTATATTTCCAATAAGATTCTGACCAACTGGCATCTGCTTACCTGTTATTGCTTGTGCTTGCAATTTTCTTGATAGGTTTATGAGAAGTATGGAAATAAAATTTTCAGCCGCTTTGCAATATGCATATGTTGATTTATAAGACATTCAGGTAACGCTGTAGCAAAGTAGAGGACGGTGCTTCCCCCCTGAATTTATAGTTCTTAGGATTTAAACGGTATTTATCGAGGAACTGTGACTCGGTTTTAGGTTAAAACCGTCCATCATATTATCAGAGAAGACCATTGAAAATTTTTTGACGCACGTTTCAAGGTTTTAGATGTTAGTAGCTGTGGAATATAATTGGATGGCCTCTAGATCTCAGACAAGCCCTGCTATTGATGTTTAAAATGTTTGTACAAAGCGAATCGTTGAAATGAAATGGCAAAAAGAGATGTCACTGCTGTACTTACCAAGGAATTCATCTTGTCCAAAATGCTTTTACCGCAAAACAGGGACTGGATTGCTACAAATTGATATTCTTAATTTATGCAGGAATGAAGTTCTGTGATCAAAGAACAACATACAACTCTTATGTGGCAAGAGTCTTTGTTCTTGAGTGAAGTTTTGATTTCATTTTCTCTCTTTTTCACTATGATTTGTGAAATTCAATATTGGTGGTAACTTATGAAAGTGGTTCTTTTAAAAAAAATATACTAAATACTAACTGCTAATTGCTTCATTCCCATTTTAAGTATCAGGTTAAAAAAAAAAACATATAAATGCTTCCACATGTTTAGTATAGTGCCTTATTTGCACCTGGAGTGTGGGTAATTCAAATTCCACTTCCTTTGCCCCTTCTCATTAACTACTCACTCACTTGCACAGCTTAGTAATATATATATATATATATATATTCCATTCACACGGGAAGGTAAAATTACAAATAACTCTTCATTTATTATCATATAAATATTAGATAATTTAGTCATTTACTTAATATAAATAAAATAAATAATAATAATTTACAGTCATACATTCCAAATGAATGGAGAAAATGATTATGGATTACTATACGTTGTTTAAAAGAAAACATAACATAAATCAGAAATAAACCGAAAATATACTAATTAATTAAACGAATAAAACCTCTCAAAAACTAATCAATAGAATAACTATTTGATGATTAAAAATCACCAAACAATCTCTACAATAAGCACAAATTAGTTATTTCTTACAAAATAACTAACAAGTACGATTTATAGGAAATATAAATAAAATCACAAAATATTCCATAAATAATATAATAATATTAAACAACATAGTAATAATGTATAAAATCAAGATATATAACAAAACAAACATAGGAATCATGCAAAAATATTCAAAATATACATTAAAGATGAAAGCAGAATTGTTTAGGATCTTGATAAAGCGGCAATGCCTCTTCAAAGAGATGTTGCCTCTTGACTAGGAGGCAATCTTAGATCGCTGCAGTGCAAAGGGGCAACGTCTCTTCAGCAAATCTGAAAATAGATTACATTTCTTAACTTTTAAGAAACTTCAAAATCAATACAAACTAACAAAAACTTATGCAAATACACAAAGATCAACAACCAATACTCCATGTTTCACATATTCATGCTTCCATATGACCTTAAATAAGCAATAAAACCCAAGAAAATAAGCAAGAGAGTAAGAAAATCAAAAGCTTTAAATTAAATGAAGAACTTAAAACTTGAAAATAGAAATTATCACTTATTTGGACGAGTTGATGCTCCTAACCCTTAGAACTTGGTTTGTTAGTTTGAATGCTTTGAATGTAAGAGAGTCCTCCTCTTTCTCAAAAAAATCAAGTCTTTTAATTCCAAAATCCCCTTTTTCTTTTTCTCTTATTTCTTTTTTTGTTCTCTCTTTTTCTCCCCCTCTATTTTTTTTTTCTTTCCAAACATCCTCAATTTTTCAAACCCAAAAAAGTCCCTCCCCCCCCCCCCCCCAATTTTCTTTCCCTACACTTCCTTTTAAGCATCTCCTTTTTTTTTCTTTTTTTTTTCAATTCCCAACAAAATCGCTCTTACCCTCCCTTATCCTTTTTCTATCATTCTTATGCTTTTTTTTCTTTTTTTTTCCCTCTTTTACATCTAAAAATGCCCCAAATCAAAGGTAGGTGGGCCTCAACTACAACCATTAATGGCATTTAATATTGTAGATTGTGGGTGTAAAGAGATGCCACCTCTTTGGTGAGGTGTCACCTTACTGATGCTTAAGATGAAGTGGTCACGCCTCTTCAATGAGGTAATCACCTCTTCACCCAAGCCAGGTCTAGGCCTTTAGGCCATAAGGCAATGACCTTGGGCTTTGAGACTCAATTTTTGGGCTTATGCTGGGTGTTTGGGCTTAAAGGCTTGGTGTTTGGGCTTTCGAGTATATTTTAAAGAAGTTTCAGACTTTCCTTACATTCAAAACTTCTACTTTCTTATCATTGGGCTTTCATTATGAGCCAATCAAACTGAAGGTGTCCACAATTTACCACCTTGATTTTTCAAAAAACTAAATTTTTGAAAATCAATTTTTTGAAAAAGCAACATAGACACAAAAGCATTAAAGGACAAGAATGACATACCTGAAATTTAAGTTTCACTTAGGCTGTCAGCCTTAGGAATTCAAACTCAAGAGGTTAAACTTTAACTCAAATTGTGACCATGATCCTTAGGGTTTTTTTAATCCAGATAAGCTACTCATTATAGTTTTACGTGATTCTTAAGTTTTCTTAACTCGAGAAGTCACTCAGTAAAATAAGATAAAACGTAACCATATTCCTCGGGTTTTCCTGGCCCAATCAATCAATCATTATAGTTTTACGTTATTCTTAAGTTTTTCTAACTTGAGAAGTCACTCAATAAAAGACAGATGAAAATGTAACCGTGTTCCTCAAGTTTTCCTAGCCCAATCATTTACTCATTATAGTTTTACATGATTCCCAAGTTTTCCTTGCTCAAGAAGTCACTCAGTAAAGGAAGATGCACTTTGGGGATTCAAACTTGAATAGAAATTCCTTGTGATGTGCACTTTAGGAATTTAAACCTGACCAGATGCTCCTTGTAATGCGTACTTTGGGGATTCAAACCTGACCATATGTTTCCTATGATGTGTACTTTAGGGATTCAAACCCAACCATACACTCCTTGCAACATGCACTTCAAGGATTCAAACCCGACCACAAGCTCCTTAAGAAAAGAAGATGCACTTCAGGGTATCAAACTCGACTAGACGCTCCTTAAAAAAAGATGCACTTTAAGGATTTAAACCCGACCAGACATTCTTTACGATATGCACTTCAGGTATGCAACCCAACTAGTCACTCATTAATACCTTGATAAGCAAACATGGGACAAGAGTAAAGAATAACAAAGGAAGTCATATAGCCATGCAGGTGTCAAGCGAAAAAACATAAGAGAAGCCATATAGTTATGCAAGTGTCAGGCGAGAACCATAAAGAAAAGCCTTATAACCATGCAGGCATCAGGCAAAGAAACATAAGAGAAGCTATATACCCACGTAGGCATCAGGCAAAAACAACAATAACGAATACCATATAGCCTCAAGGGCATTAAGTAAGATAAAAAAAATAAACAAAAACATGCATTAAGTAAAATAAAACAAAAAGCACCATATAACCTTTAAGCTGTTAGGTAAAGGAAATCACAATAGGCCATATAGCCATACAGGAGTCAAGCGAAATCAATCAAAACAAGCCATGTAGCCTCTGGAGTATCAGGTGAAATCATAACATGCCACTATAGCCTAAGGGGTCTGAGGCTAAACAAATAACAAATAAAACATGCATTAAACAAAGACAAACAAAAGGTGTCATATAGCCACTGGGGCATTAGGTGGAGATAATTAAACAAATCAATTTAAACACAAGTCGTGTAGCCTCATAGGCATCAAGCTAAATAAAAAACAAAAAAATGTGTATCAAACAAGACAAACAAAAGGTTCTATATAGCCTCTGGGGCATTAGGCAAAGACAATTAAATAAGATCAATTCAAAATAAGCCATGTAGCCTCACAGGCATCAGGGGAAATCAACATAGCAAGACTGTATCCTATGCATCGGAGCTAGCCCACCTTTTTTTTTTAAAAAAAAAACACATCTAAAAGATTCAATGCTAATGTATGCATGATCGTGATCTCTGAAAGTCCTTAAAAATAATTTGCCAACATAAGCTCATGTGGTGTGTGCAACATTTTTGTAGAAGACATGCATTATTCTAATGTGCACATGTATGAGATGTCAAAATAATTCTTGTAAAAATTTTATGTATGTGTGAGCCAAGAGAAAACAAAAAATCTTAAATGATTTAGCTAAATGTCTTTTCTATTTAAAGCTAATCTTTGGGAACTGGTCCTTCCATCAAAGAATTCGAATCCAAAAGTTGAGTCTATCCAAATGGAATAGAAATTAAGAGCTTCCCATGATCAAATTAGGATTATGATAACAACACATGCCCCTAGTGTAGTTGCTTCCTTAGAATGCTTTATTGTCATATGATGGTTGTGCTTTACCCTTAGTGTAGAAGAGACTCTGTTTGAAAACTCTATTACTCATGAGGCTCAACTCATCTAAAAAATTACCCCCCAGTCAAGGACTTGATAAACTCTCTTACTTTTGCACTACCAAGTAGAATCTTATGATCTCTAGAACTACTCTTCTTCAAATGAAAATGCAACCAATTCTATTTTATATTCCCTCTTTTGCCTAAGTTGCTCATTTTCTAAGATTTTTTTAACCTAGCTAAGTCTTTCATTTTTTTTTCCTTTTTTTTCCTAGGTTACTCCCTTTTTAGGAGTTTTTAACCTAGTTGGATGGTTGTAAATTCATGGTGATGGTTAATCACTTTTGTTATGCTCGATGTTCATGTTGTCATTTTAGCTCTTGACTGCTCTTGCTACTAATCGTCGAACATTGATGTCACTTATGTTGTTGATTGCTGTAAAACTGATGAGTCCATGTCTGATACTTCACATGCTAACAATATGTCAGTCATGACTATCTTCACAGGATTACTCATTTGTTATAGTCAGGCATGCAACATTATGCTTTTTATTGATCAACCTTTAATAGGTTTTTCACCAACTATTTTTTAGCTCACAATTGGTGGGAGTTTTATTTAAGAATAAGAAATTTCCAAGGATTACTCAAAATTGACTTTTCAAATGTTTGTGGCATAAATAAAGATTTCCCTTTTTCTTTCCCCACACTTTCTTTCCTTTTTTTTTGTTTTTTTTTTCTTTCCTTTCTTTTTCTTTTCTTTTCTTGATGAATATGAGGAATTCATTTCAGGGAAAATTGAATTTGAATGTGCCCGAAGGAAAGTTTGAAAGTCAATTATGATATTTTAGCCCTCTCATTTTATGGTTTCTTTTTCCTCTAATCTCTTTCTCATTCAAGCATAAGATTGCAACAAATTCATACTTATTTAAATTAGACAATCAAACATTCATTAGCACTAAAGACAAAATGGTGCAACAAAATATGGTTCTAAGTTATTATAATCTCAATTGACAAACAACTACTCATGAATGTCCAAATTCAAGTTAGCTTCAACTTGCACTTTGAAGCGGTACAACTCTTTGAAGTCTCTTATGCCTATGTCCTTCAACTTGTTAGCCATAGGTGAAATGCAGGCTTCTATGACTATTATCACATGGTATAATTCTGTAGGTCTGTGCGTCATTTGAGCTAACTTTCCTCTCTATCTGTTTAAGAAATTCACGAAGGACTTGTTAGGTCTTTGCATTGTATTTTGTAGCTTGTGAAAAGAAACTTCAAATTGAGAGTTTAGCCGATACTGTTTGATAAAGATTAAGCACAACTCCTTCTAGCCTTTTTAGACCTATACATCCAGAGTGTAGCACCAATTAGTAGTAGCTCCTTCCAAGGACATTGGAAATTGATTGACAATTTGACCTTTTGACAACCTAGTGGCCTTTATGTAAGTGGCGTTATACTTCAAATGCAAATAAGGATCATCAATGCCAGAGTATTTTTTTTTATACTTAAAAATTTGTACTTTGAGGATAATAGTTCTTCCTCCTCCAATCCAAATCCAAGTTGAAAAGGTTAGGATTAAGCCCATGCTTCTTTAGTGCAATCTGCAGTTGATCAATTTGCCTTTGCATGTCTTTCATCCATTTTGACCTTATTATATCTACCAGTGCTTTCAATTTTCTTTAAATGGCTCACCAACAACAGTTCTATTTAAAAAGTCTTCTCCATCCATGGTCATCTTTCCTATCATCTCAATAAACATTTCTCTAATCATTTGTCACATATTATACCCAATATCTTTCAACAGTTCTTTCTTGAAAGCTTCAGCATTAAAATTATAGGGTCCTGCCATCTTGCTCTCTTTGTCAAGTGGTCTCAATTGTTTAATTAGATCCTTGATATTAGTGGGTCAAATTCCTTTGATCTGCTTCCAAATAGGAAGAGGTTTATGGCTAAGAAAATGTATTTTTAAAAGTTGCAATGAATGTCATATATGCATGAAATGCAATATTTTTTTAAAATTAAAATGAATGTCATGTATGCATGGAATGCAAGATTTTTCTTTTTAGTTAACATGAATAGAAAGCGACAAACAAATAAATAAGCAATGAATTTAGGTATAATTACTTCTACCCTTATTCCTCCCATACATGTATTTGATAGCGAGTTTCTTGCCCTAGGATTTTGGCTTAGGTTTTAATTATCAACGGGGGATAACAAAATCGATGTATGCAAGAAACTCTAAAAATAGTGCAAACAAATAATGGATTCTCTAAATAAATCTAAATTATATCTTTAACAGGCCGAGAATGGCATTAAGGCCTTATCTTGTCAAAACCTATTTCAATGGGCCACAATAGGAATGAGAGGCCCACTTTAGCAACATCCACTTGAAACTGGCTAAAAGTTGGCAAAAAAAAGGCCCATCTTGACAAGGTCCATTTATAATGGGCTTGGGTTTTATTTTAAGTATCCATTAAAGGGCATAAAACACATGCATTTAGGAGAATTCCTAAGGAAAATTGCTAGGTCAGTACATGAGCTTAAGTCTGGGGTAATAAACTTCGGCTCCCTCAATGATATACATCCATATACATCTCCCTACTCAAGGGTCCATATGGCATGGATAAGTACGCGTTGTGAGTGACAATAATTAAATATTCCACCACTAGGTTTAAGTGAGATGTAGGTAGCAAAATAATGACCATTGTTAGGTTAATTTTGGACTGAAGTGCTTATTGTGTACAAAAAATATAGTGAATGCAATAGAAATGCAAAAGAAATAAAGGAATAATTAAAGATGATAAATTACAAAACCCTTGGAATCAGTTTCTTTATCCCTAATAGAGTCGCCACTGTAGGTGGTAGGATTAGGCATGCATTCAAGTGTTTGGCAACTACAACACTATGTGAGCTCAGGGCCAACTAAGAAATAAAAAATGGGCTTATGGCTCAAAATGGAGATAGAGTTGCCACCCTTATAAAACCTGAGACACAATGTACAACAAATGGATTCCATGGAGGTTTCCAAAAGCCATCATCAGAGATCGGGTTCAAAAACTGGATATGGGATTTTGGAATGCCCACCTAACCTTGCAGTTGGCCTCTATGTTTATTTCATATTTTATTACGTTTGACTATATAATTATTTTCTTATTTTAATGTGGATCGCAATGACTTCTAATTTTATATTTTAGTCTGAGTTTGCACATTAGTCCTATTTTCATGCTTATAGCCCAACATTCAATATAAATAAAACAAATAATAATAATTTACAACCATACTTTCCAAATGAATGGGAGAAAGGATTAGATATTATAATACTTTTTTCAAAGAAACATAGAAATAAATAAAAAATATACTAATTAATTAAATGAATAAAACCTCTTAAGAACTAATTAATAGAACAACCTTTTGATTATTAAAAGTCACTAAACAATCCCTGCAATAAGCAAAAATTAGTCTTTTTTCATAAAATAACTAACAAGTATGATTTATAAGAAAGGGAAATAAAATCACAAAATAGTCCACAAATAACATAATAATATTATACAATAGTAATATTAAACAACATAGTAATCGTGCATAAAATAAAGATATATAACAAAACAAATATAAGAATCATGCAAAAATATTTAAAATACATAATAAAGTTCAAAGCAAAATCGTTCAGGATCCTGATAAAGCGGTGGCGCCTCTTCAAAAAGGCATCACCTCTTGACCAGGAGGCAATATTAGATTGCAGTAGTGCGAATGGGTGATGTCTCTTCAACAGATTTGGAAACAGACAACATTTTTGAACTTCTAAGAAACTTTGAAATCAATACAAACTAACAAAAACTTATGCAAATACATAAAGATCAATGACCAATACTTAATGTTTCATATATTCATGCTTCTATATGACCTTAAACAAGCAATAAAACCCAAGAAAACAAGCAAAATAGTAAATAAAAAGCTTTAAATGAAATGAAGAACTTAAAACTTAAAAATGGGAATTCTCACTGATTTAGATGAGTTGATATTCCTAACTAAGCCTTAAGAATTTGGTTTGTTAGTTTGAATGCTTTGAATGCAAAAGAGTCCTCCTTCTTCTCAAGAAAATAAATTCTTTTAATTATAAAATCCCCTTCTTCTTCTTCTCATCTTTCTTCTTTTTTTTTTCTCTCTTTTTCTCCCTGTCTATTTTTTTTCCTTTCCAAATGTCCTCCCTTTTTCAAACCCAAAAAAGTCCCCCCCTTTTTTTCTATTCCCATACTTCTTTTTAAGCCTCTCCCTTTTTTTCCCTTTTTTTTTCCTCAATTCCCAACAAAACCACTCTCACCCTCCCCCATCTTTTTCCATTATTCCCCATTTTTTTCCTCTTTTACATCTAAAATCCCCCAAATCAAAGGCAGAGGGCCTCAACTGTTGCCATTAATGGCATTAATATTGCAAAGGTGAGTATAAAGAGGCATTGCCTCTTTGATAAGGTGTTGCCTTACTAATGCCTAGGATGAAGAGGCGATGCCTCTTTATTGAGGCAATCGCCTCTTCACCCAGGCCAGGTATGGGCCTTTAGGCTATAAGGCAATGGGCTTAGGCTTAAAGGCTTAATTTTAGCTTCAGTTTAGTGTTTGGGCTTAGAGGCTTAGTGTTTTAAGTCTATTTTAGAGAAGTTTCTAGGTTCCTTTACATTCAAAACTCGTACTTTCTCATCATCAAGCTTTCATTATGGGTCAATCAAACTGAAGGTATCCATAAATATCTCATAATTATTCAAATAAAATATTTATGAAAATTATAATGAATTATAACTATATTAAATGAATATTAAATTGTTATATAAATGAATAATACTTTTTTAAATGTTTATGTGGTAGTAATAATAATAATAATAATAATAATTTATAATGAAATTGTCATGGAAAAGAATTAGAAGGTGCACCTAGGCATCCTAGCTATAGTAGCACCCCTTTAGCACCCAAATCATGCTCCTAAACCATAACCTGTTAATAATAAAAAGAATCATACAAAGCAGCCAAAGAGGCATAAAATAGCAATCAATAGAACCTAAAATTCTTTAGACCCGTTGCTTCATGAGCCATGAGATCATTACAATTAGGAGGATAAGAACCCCACCAAGTATTGACATTAAGAGAAATACCCATGGAAGATAATTTGTCTGTGACAACATTGCCTTCCCTAAAAATATGTGAAATATGTAACTACATATTGTCCATATACTACAAACACCATTCCTATTACTTCCATAAACACCAAGGAACTAATGAGCTTCGGGATTGAAGGAGTCGGACGACAAAAAGAGAATCGCTCTCAATCCACACCGAGCCTAAATGCAACTACCAAGCTTTCTCTAAGGAAAGAATGATAGCAAATAACTTTGCCTCATGCATAAATTTAGTACTAGAGGAGCCACAAAAGAGGAAATAACTAAACCATCAAAAAATCAAAGAATTCCACTTGCTCCAGTTGGACTTGGAGAACCTTTAGCAGCACTATCTGTGTTTATTTTCACCCATCCCAAAGGAGGGGGAACCTAAACAATAGAATAAATACAATGAACTGGCTTATGAATTCCAAAAATGCTAAGGCGACGTAGAGAAAGGAAGTCCTTTTGAGAGTTATCCATGTACCCAATATTAAAGACCTCAACTTTTGTAATGCTAAGACACGGATTTCATATTGCAATGTTAATAGAATGAAAAAAATTATCAAAAGTAGTTGAATTTCACACCTACCAAATAATCCCAAAATAAAAGATGACACCCACTGTCCATAAAGCTTGTAATTGGGAGGAGAAGGGAACTTTTAATGCATCCTAAAAAATTACCATAGGATTGTTACCTAATATAAAGCTAACTTCAAATAGATTCATTAAAGCCGACCACATTATAACTGCATAAGGGCAAGTTGTGAAAATGTGATTGACGGAATTGATTCCATGATGGTACATTCTACACCGAGAAGCAAAAATCATACCCTTTTGCTACAATATCTCATATGTAGGTAGAGCATTATACATTAGATGCCAAACTAAAAAAGATCGAGACATTGGAAGGAAATATCGCCATAATTCCTTACCCCACACCACCTTAAACCCTTCATCTCGATAAAAATTATAAGCTGATTTGCATGAAAACTCACCCGAAAGAAGCTTATCAACTTTACTAAAAATAATATTATTAATATCCAAAGCTATATCTGGGAAAGAATTAGTAAAAGCATTTGAAAGATGCCATTTATCATTCTAGAAAATATCAAAGATAGAAGTGTCTAGTTGGTTCCAAATAGCAATAGGAATATTAATAGAATCAATAACAGATAAGCCTAAGAAATTATCATTTTAGAAATTCAGCGCCGAAGAAGATGAAGGAAACCATACTTAATGAGTTCAAAAATCTAAATAAATATGCTTTGTAGGTGGTTAGATAGAAGAGTATATGTGAGAAGGCTGACCAATCTTAGTAGAAGTCAAATACTAGGCATAAAGAAAAGAATAGATAAAATCATCATTAGCATAAAAATGCCAGGCAATTTTACCCAGTAAAGCTTTATTTAGAGAGTGCAATTTTTTAAACCAATTCCGCCTTCATCTACAGGCCTACAACATTGATCCCATTTAATAGTAACCAATTTCTTTTGAAAAATTGAACCAATTATGGATAACTTTCTCCAAATTTCTAAGAAGTGTAGTTGGCCATCTGTATATCATAAAAGAGTGTAAAAAGGTCTTGTAGACCACTGAATTGATCAAGGCCAATCTACTCGTTATAGAGAGAGTACTAACCTTCCAAGTGACAAACTTTAAAAGAATGTGATCCACAATAGGCTTAAGCCAACAAGATTTTAGAGCACCATGGAAAATTAGAACCCCTAGATAAACAAAAGCCATCAACCCACTCTAAACTCTAATGCAAGAGCAAATGTTCCTAGTACGAATAGAAGAAATAGAGTCACCTAAGAATAAATCTGATTTATCCAAGTTAACATGTTAGCCAGATAACTCATCATAATGAGAGAAAACCTTTGAAAGTAAGGTGACATTAGACTTAGTAGCTTTATAAAAAATAAGGACATCATCAGCGTATAACAGATGAGATGGACAAAGCACACTAGTACCTCAATACATTAGGACTAAGTCATTGAAATAAAAAAGAGAAGCCAATTGATGATTTAAATATTCATCTACCAAATAAAAAAGAAGAGGAGAGAGGGGCTCACCTTGATGAACCCCTCTAGAATAGCTGAAATACCCCTTAGGAGATCCATTCAACAATACCGAAAGCTTAATAGAGTGTAGAATTATTGAAATCCAATCATAAAATTGATTTTAAAAAACCAAAAGATAACAAAATAGAGTGAATAAAACCCCACTCCATGGAATCAAAAGCCTTGCAAATCTTTACTTTAAGAGCCATGTTTCCTTTAAAAAATTTGTAATGAAGAAGATTAAAACACTCAAAAGCTGCTACTATACAATCCTTAATGTGTCTCCCCTTTATAAAGCCAAATTAAGATAAGCTTAGGAGCAATCAAAGAAGTTGATCAACAATAAGTTATTAACTGAAACTTATCAATGAAATTAGCTTCGGGCACTTTGGGTAATAAAATCATGAAGCTTGAATTTAACCCATTCATAATAGTACCTGATAAAAAGAAGCTATGAACTGTAGAATAGAATTCATGCTTAACAACTTCCCAATAACTATGAAAGAAAAGGCTAGAAAACTCATCAAGACCTAAAGAACAGTAAGGGTCCATATCAAAAATAACTTGCTTAATAAAAAAAATTATAGGGATATGAACAAGCAACTCATTATCATTAATAGAAACAAGTTTAGGAATAATATCAACAACACCCAAATAGTCTATAGGAGAAGAATTGGAAGAGAAAAGTGAAGAAAAATAATGAACCATATGATCTTCAATCACATTCTGATCCTAAACCAAAACTCCATTAATTAAAAGAGCACCAATACTATTTTGAGTTCTTCAACGAGCTAAAAGATTGAAAAAATTTAGAATTTTTGTCACCTTCTTTAAGCTAGTAAGTTTGATTTTTGTCATGAAGCAAAGATTCTTAACGAGCAACCTGAATAGAAAAAGCAGCATTAACATTTAACTCTTAAGAGTGCAAAGAATCTAAAATACATGAAGTATTGATCTCAGGTTGAACACATAACAATTCCAAATTAGCTTGGGAAATTAAAGAATTAACATTCCCAAAAGCCTCTTTATTCCAAGTTCTCAAATAAATATGAAAAAGATTTAATTTTTGCATCATAACAAACATAGGATGCCTAAATATCTAAATAGATTTCCAAAAAGAGCAAACATCCGCTTTGAATTTCTCATGACTCACCCACATAGAAAGAAATCTAAAAGGCTCATAGGAAGCTTGAGATTGCTTATAAAAAAGTAAAATAGGATTATGATTAGACTTATAGCATGCCAAAGCATGACACTCAATAGAGTTCTAAAGTAGAAAAGCTTAAAAACTTGGAAAGCATTTCTCCAAAGAAGAGGTGAATAACAAGATTATAAGAATCCTACTTAAGAAGGATTGAGAATCTTGAGTCACTTGAATTGCAGAAGCTTAAGACCTCTCTATCCTATTAATCAATGTGCTTGAGCTTACAATTAAGCAAAGAGGCAAAGAGCAAGAAGAGAAGGAAGAGAAGAAAAAGTGCATTACCTTAAAAGCTTTAAAAAAAGATAGTAAAAAGGAAAGCATTAAAGATTCTAGTGATAAAGATGGTAACATTGCCATTCTCATTAGGAACTTCAAGAAGTTCTTAAGAAAGAAAAATGCCTCAAGAATAAGAGACTTCAACAAAAAGTACAAAGGAGATGGCAAAAAGAAAAAAAAAGAGGTTACTTGATATTAATGCAAGAGACCGGGTTAAATTTGAAGTGAGTACCCCAACCTAAAATTCAAGAACAAAGGAGCAAAGGAGAAAAGGAAGGCCTTCAAAGCTATTGGGATGACTTATATGAATCCAAAGAGGAAGAGGAACAATAAGAAGTGGCCAACCTATGCTTCATGGCTCTTAAAGATGAAAATGAGGTACTTATCAGTATAGATATGCCCTAGTGCCAGTTCTTATAATATAAATGACATTGTACTTTTATCCTTATGGCAATAAAATATTCATTTAAATAAAGTTTGTTTATTTGAGTATTTACTCTTTAGCACTATATTAAAAGAGTTTATTATCAAGAGCTGATAATATGAGTGACAAATGCTTTTAGTATATACGCTATAAAATGTTCATAGTCATAGGATTAATAAATGGGTAATATTAATCCATAAACTATCACCTCTATTGATTTTTCTTTATTGGTATATGATATCGATGGTGGGGGGTAGTGAGTCTTATGCTACTTGATATAAGATGTCAGAATAGACATGTGGATGCTACTGTGGTGGATGGATCAAACAGTGATGTAATATAAGTGATTTTTTGGAAATTCACTTTTGTTAACAATCACTTTCTTGGACATAATGGTGTATATGGTCCTTTGACCTGAGGTAACATGGTCATCCACATATGGGTGGTTAGAGTTTGTTACCACTTACATACTTGTGCTAGCCATGTATGGATATATGGCATGTGATGGCTCTAGTTAGTTATATATAGGGATGAGTGATCGACTAAGATGGAATTCATTACCTAGAGTAAACCGGGATAAGATCTTATGCTATCTAAGTTGTTCTTGATGAATAAGTATCTGGCCAGTTCAAAATTGACTTAACCAAAAGAGTTTTCTAGAAAGCATTTCTAGTAGAAGTCATGTTTTATTAAGAATTGAACTCAAGATGAGGTCATATGATTGAGGCAATTAGATTTTGATTGACCATGACTCTAGTCGATTTTGGGATCTTCAAATGAAGGGACATTTAGTGCATGGTAATTATGTTCTATGGTTCATGTGAATCTATTGAAAGCATTCATTTCCAATTGGGTAGTCATGACATCTATGCTGGGGGTCACTTCCGACTTATAGAAACTAAATGTGATCAATTAGGATTTTCATATTTAGCTAGGAAAGAGTTTCCAATGATATTAAGAGATAATATTATTTATTTCCATTGCCATTTGGACTTGACCCTAGTAAGTCACACACATAGGAGCAGCACAAACAATGATAATAATTAATTTGATTATTAATTAAAGTGTTTAATTAATTAATTAAATTAAATTGAATTATATTTTCACTTGTGTAGGGATCTAGCATATCCCGAAGTCTAATTCAAAGGTTAGGACTATTAAATATTAATTTGGCCTTAATTTAATATATGATATTAAGTTTAAGGACCAAATTGATATTTACCAAAAATATTAGTTTGGACATGGACCATTATGTAGCTTAATGGATGATAAATGGGCTTGGACAATTAAGTGTATTATTAATATGGGCCTTCATCAAGTGTTAAATAAAGCCCATAAGACTAGTTAGTGGATATTGTAGAGATGGGCTCATTTAAGAGTTAAATAATTATAAATCCCACTTGCTAATGGAGGTGCCATTTAAGCAAGACCATATGATGATTATGCTTGCATAATGGCCACCTAAGCATAGCTTTACATGCAATATGATTGCATGGTTGATAACATGGAGATGCATTTTAAGCATGCACCTTGAGTTTGTGGTCAATCTATACATGCATGAGTTAGCTTATTTTATACTCAAAGTGAAAAAGTAAGCACATGCATGAGATTGTATATCCTAAACTCCAGCTTGAGTTAGTGGAGAATCTTTACATATGTATATTAGTGTCTTACATACATACACCAAGTTAGTGGAAATCATCTACACTTAATAAAAGACTTACCACTTACATTGGAGAGAAAACACTAAGAGAAAAAATAATAGTTGACTCTTCTTCTTCATCTTTCTTCTAAGTGATTGTGAGTGTGTGAGTAAGAGATACAAGAGTTGTGTTTCTTCCTAAGTCCATTGTCATCATCCTTTGTACAAGAGTTTTGCAAGTGAAGACTATATCCAAAGGAGGCTAGAAGTCCTACATCATCCAAACAAGGAGAGGAACCCTAGAAAGCTTTTGGGTCACTATCAAGGAGGAGTTTATGGGTAGAGGTCCATCAAAGCTTAGAGTCATTTTGGTGTCACTTGCATGTTTTAAGTTAGAGGCTTTACACTTGGGAAGCTAGGAGCTTGTAGATTTGCATCGACCATTTTCTAAAGCTTATCAAGCATCCTATTGACATTTGGAGTTTACAACTGTTACTAAACTATAAATGTAGGTCTCATGCCATGCTTTGTGTTTGGTTGTTTTATGAATCTTTGATTTATATTATTTATTAAGCATGAAAGTAATTAATTATGTAAATTCAATGTGTTATGATCTTGGTAATTTTAGAATTCTTGCATTCATGCAAGGGTTACACACTAGAAGAAATTTTTGAAATTTAGACACTCATGCCATGCTTCCACTCTTATTCTGATATGTGTAATTGATTCCTTCAATACCATATACTTCTAACTCCTCTTATGATGATTATTGTGATTATGATGATGATGATGATGAGAGCTCTATTATGAGCAAGCTCTTAGTTAAATGCAAAAGCTTACTTTGTAAGAAGAAACACTATAAACATGAGCTAGCTAGCTTGGCTAAAGAATTTGAAGTTTTGAAGAATGATTTTACTAAGATTCTTAAATCAAATGAAAAACTTGTGATTTAAAATCTTCAAATTCCTTAGAAGAGTAACTCAAAAAAGAAAGTGATGAAAATCATAAGCTTTTTAACGAGATATTAGAGCTAAAGAATTTCATTTCCAAATTCAAAAAAGGAAAAGAGAGTTTAGATAATTTACTTGACTCTCAAAAACTCCATGGAAATGCACATGGACTAGGTTATGTAAATGGAATGCCTTCTTCCTCATCATTATCGCATATCAATTTTGTTAAAGCATCATATAATTCCACTCCTTCTACTTCTAAACTGATTGATATTGAAGCTTTCAAAGCTAATAAGTCTCATGTGTCAAATACTAAAGGAAAATCTCATAAGACCTAATTCTATATGACATAAAGAGGTAGGTTTCATGCTAGAAAAGCATAGCCTAAACATGCTTATATGTACACTAAACACAACACTTATAAGTATGTTGCATAATATAATGCACCTAAACATGTTGTGCAAACCTTTTAACATACACATTGTTAGTGTCAATGCATGTTTCATACTATGACTGTCATACCTCAAATTTAACTATCCCCAAAAAGGTCCAATGATGAAATGAACCTCAAAGATGACTAAAGTCTACTCATTCGTAACACCTCTGAAGTGTGCAACCTTAAAAAAACTAACTGACCCTACTAGTGTGCAAAATTAATCACTGAGCCATTAAGTTGTGCTCTGACCTTACAAAATATGAATTATCAAAAAAATGAAAATCTTATTTCAAGAATTCCTTTCTCAGAACACTCAACTTGTTGGGTCGGTGTTCATTTCATTAGATTGGGACCTAACTTTGTGAAAAAATGGAAATCAATTTTGATAAAATGGACTTTGGAAACACATCTAGAAGGCTCCAAAGCCTCCTAAAGTGGTCTAACACAACCTGAGGATCAACACGTGTTGCTTAGAAATGGTCGTAAAGCCATAAACACCCTTAGGTGTCACATGCTAAAATCAAGGCCAAATTTGAAAAAATAGACTTTGAAAATGCATTTGGAAGGCCTAAAAACCTTAAGAACCAACCTCAAAAGCCCAAGTAATCCCTGATTAGAGAGTGTAACACGCAAAAGAGCACTAGAGCATGTGTGTGCATGTGTGGCCACATGCCAAGCGTGTGACCACGTGCACTTCATGTGGCCATGCACTTCGCCCTAGGGACAAGCACATGACCATGCCTATACCCCCCTATTCCACTTATTTTTTCCTATAAATAGAAACCTCCACATTCCATTTTAGGGGGGGAACAAGTGGAAACACACACACAATAAAAAATATGTTCGATTGAAGGCACTAGAAACCCCTTTCCAGATAGTTTTTGCTCTCCCTCTACCTTTTTCTTAGGTGATTAGATCTCTTTTCCATAAAAACAAGCCTAATCTTTTTCAAAGCATGCTTCAAAGGTACATAAACTAGCATCATTCTATCATCATTTTGAACCTCTCGATGAGGAAAGCTTGATAATCCCTCGAAGCTAAAGCTTTAAAACCCATACAAGCTCAGTTGAATATAAGGACCACACAATCATTTTGTCACATTTATTTTATCATATTGCATTTTATTTTATTGTCTCCATCATTTGGGAATATTGTTGTGTTTGTATGATGAGACTGGCAATTTTGCACACTATATGAGTAATCTATGCTTTCTTATGCTCATTTCATATCATCATTCTGCATCCTCTAGTTTTGAAACATGAAATCACATTGTAAATATCAATAATGTGAAAAGTTCATATCCTAATATAAAGTCATCATGTTTTTGGTCCAGTGATGACATCATGCATCCCCTATATTATCATCAAAGCATAAATAATCACTACGAGCATGCATGATCATCTGCATTTTGCTTACTCCTTCAAGTGATCAATTGTCCATTGCTTATCCCATTGTTCATGTGATCAAGCAAGCTATGTGAATGGTCATATTTACCTTGTAGATTCATCATATCTAAATTAGATTTACTTTTCTGCAATCTTTTTTTTCCTTTTATATGTATTTTATTAGGAAAGCAATATAATAGTAATATTTTTAGCTTTATTATCTTCCACTATCTGATAAATTGTGTGAATGTTATACAAATTGTCATTACAGAAACTAGGGTGTTACAGTAGTTATACATAGAACATCATATAATGAGAAATAGTAAAAAAAGTAGATGTGATCCCTCAAACCTAGAAATCTCTGTTAGGGGCAATACTTGCTGAGTGACCTGATGTTGTCCCTTTCTTTTCCCAACTTTCTAAAAATTGGATGGCGACTCCATAAAATGAAAAAAGTGTCTTGTTCCTCCCAAGACCAATCATTTTTCCCTATTCAGTAAAGTTTCCATGTCCTTTAAAAATATAAACTTATAGAACCAATTAGCCTTGAAACCAAAAACATGAAACAAGTCACTCACAGTGGTGACTCCACTGGGGACTTCTAAGTAAGAGAGATCAACTCAAAAATGACTATTTCTCAATATGCAATACTCAATCGTATAGAACCCCTCACCACTGCATTTGCACTACACATCACATGTGCACCATTGGTCCCTAAAAGAATTAAGAATACTAAATGCCATTGCCACCATGATTCCACTCGAGTCACAAGGCGATGAAGATAAGGTATTATGACCTTTAGTCTTTACTCGTGCATTGGCCGGTCTCATCTAACTAGAGTCTGTAGCCCAAGTCCTAAAGTGGGGTGATCAAGTTATCAAAAGAATGCTAGACTCATTGACCGAAGTCTGTAACCCTAGTCATATGGGGGCATTCTTGCTAAAGGAACCCTTAGCCTTTCACCCTAGCTCAGCTTATGTAGATAAACCAGTAGTAACATCTACTAGGATTCCATGAAGTTGTGCATGCTATCCCTATCCTAATATTGTCCATTTGACCTAATATTCATAAAATGACATGACTCTCCCAATCTTTATCATTGAACGACATCATAATGTCAGTTTTCATAGAATATTCATGCTCAAGACCATGTGATTCTCATCCACTTCATGCAAGCTTGGAAGCACAGGGAATGATAAGAATCATGTACCTCGGCTTGAATACTTTGTGTAAACTAATAAATAATGACATCCCTCGATGACAAAACTTATGAGATGTCATCCACTTATCCTTATCAGAACAAATGAATGGGTTAGGAATCCAACTATATTATGGACCTTTATGTCAACAAAATCAAATTGTAAACTATTGAATGATACTTTCATGACTTTCGCTAAAAATCTCGAATATTGATGTGGGGGCAAGAACTTAGGCTCCCTCTGATTGACCTTTGTCCTTTGCATACGGGCGTATATGGAATCTGGGCATCATTTAAGGCTCAACAATTGACCTTCACATTGACATCATATGGTTACCTCAAGCACATTTTAGTATCATTCCTCAATTTACCCTTTGGTTCTGGTCAATATACATCGAAATAGCCTAGTTTTAAGAGTAGAACCATAGTCCCTCAATGACTAATGTTTAAAACCTACCTAGGAAAGAGACTAAATAACCTCATGGAGAAATGAGGTCAAAAGCAAGAGCTTTATTGTGATTGGTTTGTTCACTGTATGGGAAAAACTAACCAGCTTTAATCATATATACATAACATACATGTAAATAATCATGTACTAACCACTATTTCTTAAAGGAATAATTTTTAGTCATAGGATTTTGCATCCACTCCATGCATATATGCTCACCCTTTTCTTTTTTAAGCACACGTCATGCATCATTCATTTAGCTAACCTTAATAAATGTATAGGAATCTTACATCCAACATGAATTACCAAGAAGATACTTCTTGTTAGCAATTTAAAGACAGACTAAGAGAGGGGATTTAAAAAATTCTCGCTGAGGTATCATAGCCAAAATCCTCTAAGCCAAAAGTGCCTAAGATAGGAATAGCATACCACTGAATGAAGCTTCTACATCCGTTCACTTGAGGGTAGATAAGGTAAAGGGAATTCCTCACACTCTGGTTCAAGTTAATGATGATGATGACTACTACCAGGATCTAAAAAATGAATTGAAAGTTGCAAAAATTGCTAACATGACCATGCCTGAATCGATAAGGGAGGTCAAATTATTGGCTAACAAAATGGCTCAATTGGAATTTGCCTTTAAAAACAAAGCGACTTATGGCTTCAAAAGCTTTACTAACTTGTCACTATTCTAAGATGAGCCACTTTGAGATGATTTTAAACTACCAAACTTTGCTAAGTTTGATGGAATAGGGGATCCAAGGGTCCATCTAAGGCAATATGCTACCTTCATGGTTGCTACAAAGCTTATAGAATCTCATATTGCTTGATTCTTCTTTACATCATTAAAGGAAGGACCGAGGGCATGGTTCTTTGACCTTAAAGATGAAATCAAAAGTGATTAGTTACTAATAACTCAAAATTTTATCAAGCAATATAAATACAACACTCAGCTAGGCATCACTCGAAGAGATTTTGAGACTATAAAGCAAAAACCCCAGTAAAGCTTTCTCTGATCATGTGATAAGATGGGCAGGGAAAGGCAATCAAAATAAGAAACCGTCCTCTAAAGGATGAAAAAATAGAGCTGATAATTAAAGGGGCACTACCACACTTCAAAAAATAGATGATCTTTGCTCATTATCCTGACTTCAAAGCTCTCCATTAGACTAGGATTAGAATTGAGAATAAGGAACCTCAGCAAGCCAGGAACACCTTTCTCTGTAACATCCAACGAAACATGCAAAACACCTTCACCTAAGCTGTAGAAATAAACATGATCCAACTTGACACCCATAATTCACTATCTATCAATACAATTAGACCATCGAGAAAGTTCTTAAACTTCAACCTCCTACTATTTAAAATATTCCAGAGACTCCAACAAAAGAACCTCATGCAGCCTCAAAAACCTAAGCCTCTTCTAAACCCACTACCCCTCAGCTTAACCAAAACTTGTTCAGCCACTTTCACCAGATGCCCGATCACACTACTGATACATGTAGAACCTTAAAGAATGCAATCCAAGACCTTATTGACTCTGGGAAAATTAATGACCGAGAAAAATGACCCATCATTAAGACCAATTCTCTCCCAACCTATCAAAACATGCCTCCACTAACCATCAACATGATTTCCTCTAATCTATCAGTAAATCTTATTGAATAATCAATCCAAGACGTCCAAAAAACCCAAGATAAGCCTTTAAAAGACAAACTATTGAGTCTTATTCTTGAACCTTATGAATCTAGCAAAGATGAATAATGCCTTCCTACGTTTGAATATATTTCAATGCCCTAGAAATTCCTTCCTCACTTGATGCAAAAAAGAGCCAGGAGCTCTCCCTATGAATAATGAAGTGATTGATTGCCCTTACTCACAAGAAGCAAACACAAATGAAAATCCTAATAGTGACCATGAAGTATAGGATTTACTGGGCCAACCATCTGGGAAGTTTGACTATAAAGTCAAGTACATAACACCTCCTACTACCCACACACACTTAGAAGATATAGTACCCTCAGGATGGGGAGAAGAATTTGACAACGAAGATGAGGTGGTCAATACTATTTAGCTTCAGAACCTACAAGTCATGGGGATGGATATATGGCATGACTCTAATGATCCTAAAATCATTGTTTGGGACTAGAACATTAGTATAAAAGTAGATAAGCAAGCAGTTGAGAAGCCCTCACTAACAGTTAACCATGTAACTTGTAATGAGCAGGAATATTAACCTCTTAAGAAAGAAAAAGATCCCTCTAAAGGAAAAGAAGTAACAAGTGATCAAGCTCTAGTCAAAGAGGAAGACACTATCCTCAAACAACTTAAGAAGACCAATATGAACCCTAAAGGGGTTACAAAGTGCAAGCATGGAGCCAAATCATGAAGAATTCAAGCTAGTTACCTTAATTTCATGTTTTGAAATTAATTAGCTTGATATGGATGAATTTTGGAGTTTTTTCTAATTTGGAGTCAATAAGGAAGATTCTAGAAGATGTGAGAAGATTCAAGGATATTTTAAGTCCAAGTCAATAAGTCAACAAGTTAAAGTAAAGTCAAAGAGTCAATAAGTCAATGTCAAGGGTCAATGGTCAACATCCTACATGGCATGTGATATGGCATGCTTCAATGCTTAGTTGTCATGAGTTGTCATTTTGCTTAGTTGTAATGAGTTGTCATTAGTTGTCAATTTTAACTTTTTAAAGATGAGTTGTCATAAGTTGCCAATTTTGACTTTTCAAAGATGAGTTGTCATTAGTTGTCCTATTTTTGAAGGAAACTTCCTTAATTAAGGATTTTCCTATATAGGTATCTTTGGGAATAAGGAATAAAACCTTTTCCTTTAAGGGTTAGGTTGTTCACATGCCTATATAAGAGCTACACATATGTAGAATGAATTGGGATGTATTTTTGACAATTTTAATCAATTAAGTGAGATTTTCCCTTAACTTTTTTTTTTTTGAAATTGTGCAAGCTTACTTGAATTGTTTCACATCTACCTTTCATTACAACTGCTAGGTTAGACTTAGAATTGTATGATTGTTCATCTTTTAGTAGCTAAGTATCTTGCTTCAATTTAATAAGCAAGGGGTTTAGCTCCATCAACACAACCTATCCTTGATGATCCTTGGGCTAGATTTCAAAGTTGGATGCACATTCTATCTTTGTTATAGGTAGGGTCAGTATCAAAGACTCAGGCATAAGCTAGTATTTAGGACCTACTCATGGCCTCTAAAAAGCATAGGGATGCCTTTGTCAGAGCATTAAATGAGGCAAAAATTGGCACTAATGCTCACCTTATGAGATGATAGCCTTTGTAATGAAAGCTCCCTATAATGCAATCACCTTTTCAGATGAAGATTTGCCCCTCGAGGGAAGGGTCCATAACCATCCCCTCTTCATATGAGCAATTATTAGATCTAAGAAGACTTTGTGTATTATAGTGGATAATGGATCTACCATTAATTTCTGCCCTCTAGGGTTGCTAATTAAGTTTTGGATGAATGTCAAAAACCTAAAAGAATCCAATATGGTCATACGAGCCTATGATGATTCAAAGAAGCTAGTCATTAGCATTTTCACAGCTATAGTCACAGTGGGGGATATTAAATCAGTAATAGAATTTACCATCTTGGACATCCCTTTAACTTTTGCCCTGCTACTAGGAAAATCTTGGTTCCACCCACTAGGGGGCATACCCTCTATTGTGCTTCAAAAGATCAAGTTCCCTCTAGATGGAAAGGTCGTTAACATCCCTATTGAAATAAACAACATTATTGCCTATCTGAATATGGTCCTACTAGGATTTTGGGTTTCTATAATCAGTGACAATCATGTTGATCCTAAAGTTATTACTATGATGAAGAAGATGCAATAACTACCTAGAATAGGATTAGAAGGAGGAAGGAACATTAGGGTCCCAGAATTCCATAACTTCTAAGGACAGACCAATAAATATAGTCTAGGGTATGATCCTAAAAAGGACACTAAGGCTAAGAAGTTGATCTTTTTTATGGCTGAAAGTTCAACCTAAGTCCACCAAGGATAAGCTGAGAATTAGGTGAGTAACGAAATCAAGAAATCAAGGTTCGAGATCTTCAATAACACCCTGAAAGGAAAGCACTCATTAGATATGGTCATTGAGACTGACATCAATGAGTTGATGAAAAATCTAAAGCTAGAATTAGGGAGTGAGACTATTGATTATGCTCAAGCTACTGCCATCCTCGAATCAAGCATCGATGACATCTTATTTGAAGACATTGCTGATGATGATCTCAGTACTTTTTCTTTATTTAAAACTGATGATGTAATGAACTTTAATGTTAATGCAATGAAATTATATTTTGCTTACTTGTTTGATGTTTTTCCTTATGGTAGTGTGCATTGCATTGATCAAAACATTAGCATATTTGATATTCATTCCATATGCATTGAATTATTTAACATTGACACAGAATCTAAACCATGCATTCTACATATTTTGAAAGATGTTACCCCTAAAGAGAGGAGAGAAATTGAAAAAATATTAATAAAATATTCAAAAGTATTTGCTTGGACATATGACGATATGCTTGCTATTGACAGAGACATTACTCAACACTTTATTCCTACCAAAGATGTATGTAAATTGGTAAAGTAGAAATTGAGAAGACTTAGACCAGAAAGGGCCCAACTAGTGAAAGAAGACATGGAGAAGTAGATTAAGGAAAAATTCCTAGAGGTAGTAGACTATCCAGAATAGTTAGCAAATGTGGTGCTAGTATTAAAGAAAGATGGAAGGGTTAGAATCTGCGTCGACTATAAAGATCTGAGCAAGGCCTATCTGAAAGATGATTTCCCATTACCTCATATAGACTTACTAGTTAACAATGCCACCACATGTACAATGTACTCCTTTATGGATGGATTCTCTGGGTACAATCAGATCCTAATGGCCATTATCGACAAAGAAAAAATAACTTTCATAATGGAATAGGATACTTATTGTTACAAAGTATGCCCTTCGGACTAAAGAATATGGGAGTGACTTACTAGATAATGGCAACCACAATGTTCCATGACATGATACACAAAGAAGTAAAGGTGTAAGTTGATGGCATGATGGTCAAGTAAAAAATCAGGGAAGAACACCTGTAAGACCTTAAAAAATTCCTCAAAAGAGTCAAAAAGTACAGTCTCAGGCTTAATCTAAAGAAATGTGTATTCGAGGTCACTTCAAGAAAGATGCTGGGGTATATTGTCAATTAGAATGGGATTAAAATGGATCTAGACAAAGGACAAGTGGTTAGAGAGATGCCAATACCAAGAACAGAGAAAGAAATTAGAGGGTTTTTAGGGAAACTACAATTCATCAGTAGATTCATCACCAAGTTGATAATGATGTGTGAACTGATCTTCAAGCTACTCAGAAAAATAAGCCAGTTGAATGGAATGAATAGTGTCAGCTAGCATTCGACAAGATCAGGAACTACCTAGCCAACCCACTGGTTCTAAGACCACCTAAACCAAGGATACCTTTAACCATGTATCTAGCCATCGAAGGAAATGCAATTGGTGCAATGTTAGGCCAAGAGGGAGAAATGAAAGTAGAACACGCAGTCTACTACTTAAGTAAGAAGTTATTATTGTATGAGGAGAAATACAACCAAGTCAAGGAGATATGCCTGGCAATGGTATGGGCAATAAAGAAACTCAGACATTACTTTCAGTCCATAGAATTTAGGTTATGTCTAAAATGGACCCAATGAAGCACCTCTATGAAGCTCCCTCTTTAGTAGGAAAACTTGACAAGTGGCTCACGCTGCTAACAGAATTTGATGTGCAGTATTTAACTAAGAAGGCAGTAAAAGAAAGAGTAGTGGCAAAATTTCTAGCTCTTAACCCCATTCCAGACTCAAAAGAAATCCAATTAGACTTCTTAGATGACCTTAGTTTAGCCATCAAAATCCAAGGATGGTGTATGTACTTTGATGGAGCAGTAAATCAAATTGGCATAGGAGTCGATGTCATATTATAGTCCCTAGAAGGTAAAGTAGTATCACTAGCCAAAAAGCTCAAATTTAGAGTTATAAATAATGAAGCTGAATACGAGGCATGCATACTTGGAATAAATTCTATGCTAGTAATCAACCATGCCACGAAAGAGTGGGAATTAAAAGAGCAACACTTAAATCCTTACCTAGATCACTTGAGGCTACTTACCATGTCCTTCCAAAAATACAAATTCATTTATCTTCCCAGGAATCATAATCAGATGGTAGATGCACTTGCTTTCCTAGCACCATTATAGGAAGGACCATCCAAAATGCCCATGAAGCCTTTGATCCTACTCAGATCGAGACAATTGTATAATAATAAAGCTAGAAACAACTGAAAAACCTTAGTTCTAAAACATCTAGAGATATCTGAAAGAATAAGCCTATCCTGATCAAGCAGATGAAAGAGATAAAGTAGTCATTTGATGATTAGCATCAAAATTCACAAGGGTGTGCTATACAGAAGGACCTTAGATGGTTGACAACTCCGATGTCTAGAAGAAACTGAGGTTACAAGAGCAATAGAAGTAGTACATGAAGGTGTTTATGGTCTACACATAAATGGAGCAATCCACCTAAGAAACTATTTAGACAAGAGTTCTTATAGACAACGATGATGGAAGACTATATCAAATTTGTAAAGAAATGCCACAAGTGTCAAATCCATGAGAATGTCAACCACCTTCCCCAAATAGAATTGCACTACATCTCCTTTTCATGGCCTTTCTTAGCATGGGAACTATACATAATTAGGGAAATCCACCTGATAGCCTTGAACAGACATAGATTCATCTTAGTGGTAGTGGATTACTTCACAAAGTGGGTCGAAGTATAATCATTCGTAAGGATAGGAGCCAAGAAAATTGATAAATTCATCAAAAGAAATTTGTTATGTCGATATAGGATCCCCCATCATATCATCTCTAACAACGGTGTCCAATTCAAGGGGAAGTGAGAGAGTTGCTAAAGAGTTGTAAGGTAGAACATCATAAATCTTCTTCTTATCAACAATAAGCAAATAGGGCTATAGAAGCTACAAACAAGAACATTAAGAAGATTTTGTCAAAAAGGACTTAAACTTATAGAGATTGGGTAAACAAATTTCCATATGCCTTATAGGGGTACCAAATAACAGTCAAGACTTCAACTAGAGTAACTCCTTTCTCGCTAGTATATAGATCAGAAACAACACTTTTGGTCAAAATAAAAATCAAGTCTCTTTGGGTAACGATTGAATCTGAACTGCTAGGAGTACAATGGGCTTAATATAGGCATGATAATCTCACCCTCTTAGATAGTTGAAGGCTTAAGGCTCTATACCACACATAGTTATATCAGGCTCCACTAGCAAAAACCTTCAATAAGAAAGTGAAACACAAGAGTGTGAAAGTAGGAGATTGGATGTTAAAGCAAACAAGGCAGAACGTTCCAAACCCGAGAGGGAAATTCATACCGAACTCAAAAGGTCTATACTTAGTCAAACATGTCTTATCAAAAGGAGCAGTCAAGTTAATGGATTCTAATGGCAATGAATTCTCTAAACCTGTTAATATATAGAGCTCTTGAAAAAGTACTACGTTTAAGGCACAAAAAATCCCACTAAGTTGAAAACCTAAAAATGATAACTTAGGCAAAATTAGGGACTTCCCACTAGGTTGAAAACCTCGCATCAGCAACTTAGGAAAAAGTTAGGGAAAGAGAGAAAATACTTAATTACAAAACCTGAGAATGCTAATTAAGGATAACAGTAACCTCGAGTTCAAAATTTATATGAATGCACTTGTGCTTTTCTTAAATGACTTTAATGAAATGAGAATGATTGCTGATTTATGCAAAATGTCTTTGAAAAATGCAACACATTTACCATCATGAATTGCATCAAGCATGCTTTGCATTTTCTTTCATTATATGACCATAATTCTTAACTCTGTCTTCGAGATCAGCCACTATTGTCAAAGCCTTAAAAAAAGGCCCAGCTAGGTGTAAAGAGCTCAAAGAGGTGACACCCTAGGCAAAAAAGGGAAGAAAAAGAAAACCCAGCTAGGTGCAAAAAGCTCTAAAAAGAGACGCCTTAGGCAAAAAAGGAAAAAATAAAAGAGGTAGGCAAGAGTAATGGCAAACATCATTAATGATATGTAACAAGAAGCATATACATTTATCATCATATAAGTATCATACAGTACATGTGGGACAAATGCCTAGATCCAACACCCAGAGTCTATAACCTCGAGAAGATGATACAAAAAAGAAAACCACAAGCCAAAAGTCCTACACCTAGCTCCTAAAACAACTACATCAACCATGGCTACCATTAGGAGCAAGTACCAATCTTGCTCAAACATCTCCCTCATTTGATCCAAGCTCATCATCGTTCATCATAAAGGATGGTAGCTATGACTCTAGCTCACCAATATAATCACGATAATCCTTGTGCTCCTGCTCCTATTCATGGCTAGCGTGATGGTATTAGCTTACATGACATACAACATATTATACATGCATACATAAAACATATGCATAAAAATAAATAGGTACAATAAAAAAGGCATACCCTTTGAGTGGTTATAAACTCCAAAAAGTGTTGCTATGCACTCCCTATAATGGTATACTAGCACTGACCAGAGGAGACAGGAATCTAAAAAAGTGAGCAAATAAGTCAATCACCACTCACCAAATAAATGAAACAAAGCAAAGTAAGTGAAATAAAACATGAACATGGGTAGCATCAAGAGGAGCAACATCCAATTGAGGAAAGCCAGGGCAAAGCAAATCAAAATGCACTACTCCACCAAAGATATCCATCCTAAGCAAAGCCAAGGATGGTTGAACTGTCAAGTCTCTGAGAATAGTACTACCAGACACCACACTGCTAGCATGGGCAGTCGCTTTAATATGGAATATGCCCTCATTCTCCTCAAAATGGGACCTAGATCTCTTTCAACAAGATCCTCACTACTACAGATAAGCTCTTACAACTTGTGTCAATAACAGTTTATTACTAACAAAGTTTGTTACATGCTTGTACAAAATAGGAATAAAAGCCTATTAGATCAAAGGAAGCAACTCTCGATGATCCACGTGATGGCCTAGTCCTCAAATCTGAAGGATGAGATGCATCTGCATGAGGAGGTAGAGGTGGAGGAAAAGTGCCACTAGCCACAGCATCAATTAGGTAAGGGATCAACACATCAGCATAAGGCATGCCCATACCCTCTAAAAGACTCTCAGAAGAGCAGCCCATCATGGCAGCAATAAGGTCATTACCACTAAGCTCATAACGGGGAGGAATAGGGACAAACCATCATACCAATGATAGACTCGCTCATCCAAATACCACACTCTGCCAATAAGGCCAAAGAGCAACACTTATCTCTCTATTAGCTACCATGCAATCACCATCTCTGCTATCCAAAGTGACCTCACCACTCACCAGCGAAGGAAGATATACTTAAAAGGCAAGAATGAACAAAGAATTTTTAAAAGATAAATAATAAACAGAGTAGGAGTCAAACATACTTGATTAGGGGATAACTTGCCCATGTAGTTCTGAGCCATGGTGCAATCCTCAATCAAATCAATAGTCCTCCTAATCTAGCAAGAATAACAAAGAAAGCCATCCTCTAGGAAATAGTTGATGGTCGAATAAGGGAGAACCCCAAACTCATAAGCCCAGATCTATCAGAACTAGGAAGTCAAAAATAACAAACTAAAGACAAAGAGCAAAAAGAACAGACACGAAAGCTCCTACTCATATCCAGCATGAACAAGCATCTGTAGATTATCAAGCCACCTCGACATGCTGCATCAAGGCCTGAGTACATATGGGCAAAAGCGCCAATGCCCCATCAATACCTCGACAAGCCATCTAGATCCCTCAAAATAAGCAATAATCATATCCTACTTGTACCTAAAGGGTTCAGGAAGATGATAACACTCAATAAGTAGAACAAAAAGTAGCGAGCCAACTGCTCTTTTAAAATAAAACCATCATCATACATCATCTATATAGATACATCATCTGTATAGAAGAAACAAACTTAGTGTAATGAGTGAGGTATAGGCAATCAGACTTCATGGGAGTGACTACCCCAAGCATCTCCATGGTAAGGCGCCTCCTTACCACCATAGAAGAGCACTCCTCCTTACTAAAGGGAATGGGTTCTCCAGAAAAGCTCAAGAATAGCAGTAAAATCCAAAGGAGTGATGGTCATCTCCTCAACAAGTAGACGAAAAGTATATGTCATGTCCATCCATCGCTCTATCATTGCATACATAGTAATCTGACTTGACACATATGAATCATAAGATAAAGCAATAATAACCCCATCAAAGCCCTTCCCAGCAATCATTTACTTCATGCATAACGAAAGACCCTGATCATACATGTTGACCCTGTTGAAACTACCAAGCAGCACAGTAATGGACCTACGAGGCTACAAATAATAGGTATGCTATCAAACATTTGTATATTAATAAATACTAACACATCTTTTTTTCTGTTATTTAACAAGAACAATAACAAAAGCCAAAAAGAAAAGCATCATGGCAAGAACTAATAGACAATCACAATAAGAAAATAAAGCAAGAGCTATCAGCTATTAACATTCATAATAAATCCATGACTTAATAGACAATTGCAGTAAGTAGTACAGAGTTATAGTTACAATAACATTATAAAGCAAAATAAATAGCAAAGATAGCTAATTAATAAGGTTCAAAAAAAATAATGGCAAAGAAGGACTTACCTGGCGATGTTGATGAGCCCAATCATGAGTCTTTAGACCATAAACCATAGGAATTGGGTCTCCTCGAGAAAGCCTAGCCAACTGAGGACTTTGAGTGCTAGACGGACCATCAGTAGTAGTCCCTATAGTGGAAGTCCCAGCTCTAGTGGCCTCTGTAAAGTTACCCTCCATATCCAAAAAGATATCTTTCAGACCCTCCGGAATGTTAGGGAACTCCATCTTATGCAAAGAGAAACAAAATTCAGAAGCAAAAACACAGAGAAGAAAATACCCAAAACTCGTAAAGGGTTAAAAAAAGATTAAAAAAAACTCAAATAAGGCCGAAAGAAGTTTCTGCGAACCTCAAAAATGGATGTCTTAAGTAGATAAGAGAGGAGGAGGCACATGGCCATGCACTTTACACATTCAGCCATGTGCACTTCCCCCCTCCACGATCTCCCATACAGTTGTACGCACACTCTGAGACTTTGCACACTCATTTCTTTGGTCCTAAACCTCCACTTGAACATAAGACATGTACCAAACTCACATAAAAGTACATTAATGAGGACTACATCTGTCTAAAGACACCGTGTATGGCCTCATCACTTTCAATAACGGCATCACTTGGTTATATCAACATCATTTTCCTAACATTGAAGAATGTTAGAACTTTTAACATAACAAGGGAAATGTTAAGTACAACACCAAAAAGGGGTAGTCATTGTACTTCATACACACACCCGCATATCATCCATACCATTCATGTGAAAATCACATCTCTATGTGAACCTTGAGTCATATCTTCACATCTTTGTATCGTATCTTTGCATAAAACTGCATCTTGCATGATAATTAAATCACCAAACAACTACAAGTTTGATAATGACACAATGAAAGTAGTCAAATCTCAATAAGACGTCTAAAGATAACCCATAAGTAAGTACCTTTGCATCCTTGCATTTGCTTCATGTGTATTAAAAGGTGGCTATGCAACATACATGAAGTAAAGGGCAACTGTCATACCTCAAATTTGACTATACCCAAAAAGGACCAATGATGAAATGAATATTTAAACATGACTAGATTCTGCTCGTTCATAACACCTCTAAACTTGACAACCCTAAAACCTTAATCGATTCCACCAGTGTACAAAATTGATCATCAAGTTGTTAATTTGTACTCTAATCTTACGAAATACAAACTATCGAAATAATAAGAGGCTTATTTTGAGTAATCTTCTCTTAGAATGCGTAGCTTCTTAAGCCAATGTTCATTTCATTAGACCAGGACTTTACTGCATGAAAAAATCAACATTGATTTTAATAACATGGTCTTTGAAAATAGGTCTGGAAGGCTCCAAAACCCCCAAAAGTGGTACCAAAATAACCCAAGGATTAGCGTGCATCACTTATAAGTGTGCATGTAGCCACAAACAACCTTAAGTGTCAATGCTAAAACTAAGGCTAAATTAGATAAAATGGACATTGGGAACATGTTCAAAAGGCCTAAAAACCTTGAGCACCAACCTTGAAAAGCCTCAAATCACGTGCACATTGCACCAAAGTGCACGTGGCTATGCGCACTCGAGAGACCACATAATAAGCATGTAGCCACACATACTTTGCATAGTCGTGCACTCCATTTTAAGAATGTGCACATGACCATACACTCACACACCCTATCCTCGACTTTTTCATTATAAATAGGGGTCCCTACACCTCATTTTGATAATAATAACTCATACACTTAAAAATCCATCCATTCAAAGACACTGAAAACCCATTTTCACACACTTTTAGCTCTCCCATTATTTTTTCTTAGGTTATTAGACCTCCTTTCCACCAACCCTAGCCTCACTTTTGTCAAAGCACGCTTCAAAGGTATACGAATTTGCCTCATTCTACTCATCATTTTGAACCTCTCAATAATAAAAGCTTGATAATTCCTCGAAGATAAAGCTTTAAAAATCACATAAGCTCAATCGAATATGAGGACCACATAATCATTTTAGCATGTTATTTATCACACTGCATTTTACTGTCACCAACATTTATGAAATTTATTGTGCCTGCATGTTAAGACTGGCAATTTGCATGCTATATGAATAATGTATGCTTTGTTTTGCTCATTTCATATCATCATTTTGCATCCTCTAGTTTTGAAACATGAAATCACACTGTACATATCAATAATGTGAAAAGTTCACATTCCCGACTAGGGTCATCATCTTCTCAGTCTAATGATGTCATCATGCATCCCTTATATTGTCATCACATATCATCATAGCATAATAATCACTACAAACATGCATGCTTATGTACATTTTACTTACTCTTTCAAGTGATTGAGTGTTCATTACTTATTCTATTATTCGCATAATTGAGCAAACTACATGCATAGTTATGCTAACCTTGCAGGTTCATTATATCTAATCTATATTTACATTTTTGCAATCTCTTTTTCTTTTATATGTATTTTTTTAGGAAAGTGATGCAATAATGATATTTCAATTCATTATCTAATGTATTGTATGAATGTTATATAAACTATCATTACCAAAACTAGGGTGTTATGGTAGCTATACATTGAATATCATAGATTGAGAAATAGTCATAAAGTAAATGCGATCCCCTAAATCTTAAAATCTCTTCTGGAGGCAATACTCATTGAGTGACCTGATGTTGCCCCTTTCTTTTCTCAATTTTTTAAAAATCAAGTGGCAACTCCATAGAATCATAAAGCATCTCATTCCTCTCAAGACTAATCATTTATCCCTATTCGTTAAAGTTACCATGTCCATCAGAAATAAAATATAAGATTAAAATAAGGCAAAACCAAGTTGCTCACACCTATCATATGATTGGTTGCACCTGAATTAATGATCCATTTAGATGAGCATAATAGAAGACATGCAGGAGATTTACCTAACTTAGTAATTATAGTGATAATAAGAGATGAGGACTTTAGTGCTCCCTAATAATGAGTGAACTTTGCAAACTCCTCTACAGAAATAACTATTATTCATTCAAGTGGTGGGTTAGTTATTGTAACATCGGCCATTGGAGAAGTGTGAGGCCTATGGAGTAATTTTTTGCATGTTTTTCGAGTATGACCATGCTCATAATGGTAATAACAAACCACTCCCCTTGACACTAAATTCTTATAGTCCCAAACATTAAATCCTCTCCCTCGACGTTTACCTCTATTAATGGTGTTGTGATTGATAAGTGCACTTGAAAGGAGAGAAATAAAAATAGTAGTATTTATCATGTGCAATCAAGTGAATGTCTCTTGGAGGGATGAGATTTCAGTGTTAAAGAGGATTTGAGATTTGGTAGGTTCACATCGGGAATTAAGCTCAATTAAAAAACTCATAATAGCCATTTATTCTCATTATGCCTGCTGAACTTTTACATTAGGACTAAAAGGTAGCAATACATTGAGCTCCTCATAAGTCCTTTTAAATTTCATAAAGTATACCTGAAGAGTCTAATCTTATTGGTCAGCCTAACAAAAGTCTTTACAGACTTCATAGACACGAGATAAGTTACCTTTCCCCAAATACAAAAACTCTAAGTACTCCATTAATTCTTTGACATATTCATAATGATTTATTAAAAAATCAATCTCAGTGTCAATAGAGTTTTGAATTTGTAAGAATAACTGAGCATCATCTCTAAGCCAAGTTTGTTTAGTATTATCTATAGGTGGTGAATTGGTAAGGTGAGCATCTATAAAGATGCTTTTTAAATAAATCCAAATTGTCTTAGACTAGGCTAAGTAATTTGAACCCATTAATTTATGGTCGGTAATTTTTATCACAAGAATAATATCAACAACGCTCTTTTATTCTTCCATCATATTAATAAACCAATCAAAGAGAAAAAATAACACTAAGAGCCAATAAAACACAAAAGATCTCAATAACCAAGTTACCTAAAAAAGATCACCCAAACAATATATAAGAGGCAAGAGAATATGAAACCAGAGTATTGATGAGGGAATTAACCACACAAAAGGTCTGAAATAAGAAGATGATTCAAAGGAGACTACTAGTAAGAAAATAGAACATTATGAAACAGTCGAATCAAAATATATAACACTACTGCTCACTGAGTAACAACAGATAAACTGTTGAAAAAATTAGTCTTCTGCTCATAAGGCATACTTGAAAAGGAAAAAAAAATAAGCCAAACCTTAGGGCTCTGATACCATGATAACATAAAGAAGAAGAGAAAATCTATATTTATTTTAATCTATACAAGGTACATGTTTATATATACAATCACTACCCTACTTTAGGAAAGAATAGACTAATTACTTTAGGAAATGTTAGACTAATTCCTCTAATTAAGTTATTCCTATTTTACATATTCCTATAATCAAGGTATTCCTATTTTACATGTACTATTCTATAACAATTGGTTTTGACATTAGGCCTCTTTTCCAGGCCTTTAAATTTTCTAAAGTCAATTAGATCTTAGACCATACATTTGAGGGTTTGACATCTATCAGTGATATGTCTAAGCAATTAGTGATAGTGGTAGTATAGGTTAAAGTCAATTTAAGGTGGTAGTGGTCTCAGTTCATGGGATTTTAAAAGGTTTCTTTATTGAAGTGTTTAGAAGATTTTAAAGAGGGGTTGGTTAAACTTTAAATTTCTTTTTATAGGTCAAAGGGTGATCAACCATAGGTGATTCTAGGAACTCTTTATGTAATGGATCATGATCCACCCAACTCTAGTCATTTTTAGAATTTTTGTTTCATCAAGTTTAGAACCATAACGTTATTTAGAGTGATTTTTGAGGATTCATTCATGAGCAATGAAAGTTAATTGAAGCCTTTAATTAGGGTATTAGTATTTTCCTTCACTAGAATTTCAAGTTGAGCGATCTTACAGGCCAATTCTTGGATCTTCATTATCAATTCATATTTGTTTATGCTTGCTACCTCAGAAAAGGACCATAAAAACCCTTTTATGTAAAACTCACAGTCATCCTCAATATCTTCAGGTATGCTCATGACTTCTTTCATTTTGCTCAACTTAGAGTTAGGAGTGTTAGGTGCCTTCATATCATTAGCAATGCCCTTTAAAAAGATTATTTCATCTATAGTGTTTGGGGTTTTAGTTAAGGATGTTCTTAATTTTAGTCTGAAGAATGGTCTTGATATAAATTTCTTCATATGCTCTTTGAGTAAGTCCTCGAAACTTTAATTCCCGTATTGCTTAGACATTTTAAACTCTAACTGTTGCTAAATCTCCCTTTGGGGTTATTTTAAGGGCTTGCAACTACAGAAATAATGGGTTAGTGCAATTATTATAAAATGCATGCTTAAGTGCAATTGTTATGAAATGTATGCATAGGTACAATTATTATAAAATGTATGCATGCAATGTTATGCAAAAGCATAAGATTAGTATGAAGAGCAAAGATGTCGTGAATCCATGTTACGTCATGTGTTACAAAAGATCATGATTATTATTGGTGCATGTGACCTTATTAAGAGTGTATTTTAGTTGCAAAAACATAAATTATTGATGCACTTATTGCATATATATATATACAAAAGAGGATAAACATAACAAATGAGTAAGGGTTAGCAAATAAAAAAAAATAAGCTAAAAGAAAGGATCATTAATACTTGTCATGTTATAAGCTGCAATAGAGTTATTATGTGTGCATAATGTGTCCATACAAAAGAATAAGGCAAGCATGTATGCATGGTATGATGATGCTTTCTACATTTATGCATGAAATTGAATTCAAAAGAAACATATTAACATTTCCTGCATAGGGAATAAACCAAAGAAAAGCAGTCGCCCCCTTACCCTATTACTCCATAAGGTCAATCAATTTCTTTCTTAAGTAGGTTTTGACCCATAATTAATAGAAGACTATAGTTCTGCACTCAAACTAGGTTGTTTTAACCTACTAAGATAAGATATAAAGGATAAAATAAAAAATATTTTCAATATGAGCCTAAGGTAAATGTATAATGTTTGATGTGAATCCAAGTTCAAAGCCTAAAGAGATCCAAGATCCATTAATAGTACAAGAAGGCCCAATCACAATGTCCAAATCCAAAAAGCTTCAAGAAGCCATATTGGGTTTAATTAGGGACATTTGGAAAGCCCAAGAATTTCAACCCAATAAAGCATCCATGGAGGCCCAAGGAATAATATTTAACTTATTTTTGTGTTAATAACAATTAGGGTTACATGTAGCCACTATATACAAGTTAATGGGGTAATTAATACCAAGTAATGGCTATTAATGTGGGTAGTGGTTATTAAGAGTTAATGGGGTAATTAATTTTAAGTAATGGCTATTAATGTGGGTGGTGGTTATTAAGGCCATTTAAGAGTAAAAGTAATCCTATGTGTGTGAGTCTATTTTAGTAGTGTGTGCATGGACTTGTACTCTATATAAACAAGTCCTTTTCTTTCTTTTGTAGCATGAATGAATTTGATATATGAATTATAACTTTGTTTGAGTTTTATTGTGAGGAATTTTGTCTTTAATTTCTTGCATAAACTTTATGACTTATCAAGCTTTATTCTAGCTTGTGGTGTCAAAATCTAAATCTTTGTTTTCTTGTTATTTATCAAACCTTCTTGTTTGTGGCATAAGAGGAAATTCAAAGTCTATCTTAGTATCTTTATCCTTGTTGGTAAAGGGGTTAAGTAGTATCTATCTTCTTACTTCAATCTTTGAACGATCCGAATTTGTGGATTAAATTGGTAATTTTTAGTTTTCTTCTAATTCAACTTATCATAGTATTTTTGTTATTGGGGAGTTAATTGATGAAACCTACAATTCCCATCAATGTTGGTGTAGGAAACATGTTGCAATATCACAAATGATGTTCATAGTTCATATGCACTTGTTAGCATAAGAAATATGGTTAGTATAAGAGATCATAACCTCATGCCTATTAGATCAACATTCGAAGAATTTACCAGAGGCCATAAAGAATTCATTGAATGGTTTATCATTTGTTTCTTTTCAAAGTAAATATCCATAATCTTATCAAAATTCCTGACTTATTTTGCTAAAGCTAAAAAGGACAGACGAATGATATTTTATAGGTTCCGTCATTAAGAGATATCACCTAACAATCTTCATAAATTATTCATAATAAAGTGCATGACTCACACCATGCCTTATGCTTATTTTAGATTAAACAGAAGATTAATTTTATATATAATACTATATATTCATTTATTCTAGTATATATATATATATATATATATATATATATATATATATATATATATATATATATATATATATATATATATATATATATATATATATATATATATATATATCACCAATTTTTGAGTTTTTATTAGGTTATAGGTTATTGTAATGTTGTAAACAAAAGAGATATAAAATATTTTTTTTATTTTCCTTTTCCTATTTGTATATGCAAATTGAAAACGTAAAAACCCCAACTAATTAAGTTATTTTGATTGTTGTTGCTTTTTAGGTGTAAAAATTATTACTGCTACATTTCAAAATTCAATAACGGAAGTATAAAGGTATGTTTTTAATTGTTAAATGAACTATTGAAGGCTATAAAGAGTTTATATTATAATCCGTCTTCAGCTTTTTGCATGATGTGTTTCCATATAATTATATTATTTATTTATGGTTTTTATATATTGTGTATATCATATTATATAGATGTTTTTTTTTTTTTAGATTTTTAACTAATTTCTTGTTTTTATTATATTATGTGCATCTTTTTTCAAAATTTAAATTTTATATTTTATATTTTTCATTAAAAATATTTTACATTTTTCATTAAAATGATTTAACCCTTAACTCTCATAATTATTTAAATTATAAAACTAAAAAAATTATTTATATATTTTCTAATTTTTAATTTTATTATTTAAATTCAGTATTTTATGAATTGTCATAATTTTTTTATATTAAAAGTTGTATTCAAATATATTATTAATGTCTTATATTTACAAGACATCATGTAACTGCACCATATATTTTTAAAAATAAATAATTTTATTTTTAAAAATTACTTAATAATTTATAAATTATATTTTATTAATATTATTTAACTAGCACCCACTCTTAAAGTCTTATGTGTTGGATTAATAAAATTCACAATATTTTTCTATAAAAAATATAAAAATTCCCTTTTTAAAATATACAATTTCTATTTCATATAAAACACTATAATTTTATTATATCTAAAACACCACTATCCTATTCCATCAAAAAAAAATATGTCATCTACTTTGTCTAAAACATCTATATGTATTTTATTCAACTAAAAATATTTTTCCTCATTTATTTAACAAAAAAAATGTATATGTAAATTAAAAATATATGTACTCTTAATAAAAAAATAAAATAAAATTATTACAATGAGTTTTTAAGTATAAATTATTTGATCAATTCACAATTTATAGTTAATTATTTATTTTTAAATAATTTTAAAAAATCTATATTATTTGTAATTTATGCAAAACATAGATTGTCGACTAGTTAAAAATTAAATTTGAGAGCATACAACTATAATAAATTAAATATTAAATATGTTTTAGCAATTAATTTGAAATGAAAATACTCCAAAAAAAGTTTGAAAAGTCCTCCACAAATAGATAAAGTATGGACATCGGATGTGTATAATAGGGTTTGAACTGCAGTTATTCTCTTTTTTTTTTTCCCTAATGGTGGGAAATTAACTATTTTAACCGAATAAAAAAATACTTGAAAAGAAATTAAATTCAGAATTTAAGATTCACCATCTTTGAAAATAAGAACGGTGTCGTATTTGTGGAAACAAAAAGCGATGCCAGCCTGAGCCATTTTCGGATTCAAGCGTGAAAGGGCAACAACAATACTGAAGCGCAGCAGAGGAAGAGAAACATGGGTTACGTATTCAGGGTGAGATTGGCTTCATTTTTTGCAGGAGCAGCAACAGCCTCCTTTCTTGGATTCTACGTCCTCTACAAGGATTACAAGGTTGCACATGATTCTTTCTCTCAACAGGTAGGCAAGAAAAGAAAAACACAGTTTCCATCTTCAAATAACAGTCCAAGAATTTGATCTTTAGGATGTGTGATTTTAGAAATTTTATGTTAATTTGGTAGCCTTAATCTAATGCCATTTCTCTTCTGAATTCAGTGCACAGAAATTATGTTGGTTATTTGCTTAATTTCTTAATTTGTGGATTTTCAGTATGCCATGCTTAATTTGTCTAATCTTGCTTGACTTGGCAGATTATATTCTTTTAACTTTTGCATTTTACAGTGAAACCAAATTATTGTATGGGGGAGGCCTAGAGACCTTTCTATTTGTAGATATCTTTGAATTGTGAAGATGTTGCCAGCACAATTGAGGCTTGGTAATGGGTCAATGATTTTTTATTGTTTGAAAAAGGATAGTAGAAGAATAGATGCACTTATGCTGAGTAAAAATAATTGATTTTAGTGAAACATTGTGCACATGATATGAGTATTTTGTGCAATTCCTGTGAGACACATTGCACCATCTAAGTCTAAATTTGAAGAGGCTGAATTGTTCTCTTCAATTGAATGTCACTGTGCAAATATGCTCTTGTGTTGTTTCGACTTAATTTTATCAATAGAAAACTTCGTTGGGTTCCTCCACCCATTAAATGGTTGTTTCTAACTTAATGTCTCACACTGTACCTTTTCGTGGCTAACAAAATCCTTTGACTATGCTTGTGGAACCTGAGTCTTTTATCTGACAATTTTCTTTTCCGTATCTAATTGTTTTGTAGTAAAATTTTTTATAGATATAGGAAACAAGTATACGGGTAAAATACTGACAATTTTCAGCTATGTCCATCAATTTAAAGGTGAAATTTTATTTGGACGACTAGGGAGAATTTTATTCTAAGTTCTCTGTTATAATAAGGTTGGCGACATTGAAATGGACATTTTTAATCGCCATTCAATCTCATACGTCTTTATTAATGAGACTGCATTTAAAAAATTGAGAAATCAGTTGGAGAAAGATGCATATGGCAGAGATGTTATGTTGATAGATCTGGTTTTGCATCTCTGTTACTCTCTTTTTCTCCTCAATTCTGTCAGTGTTTTTTGCTAGAATAGCACATGCCATCTGTAGCCGTAAGGATTAATGTTATTCTTTCATGAGATTTGTCTGCTGCTTGTTCCAAATAGGACATATAACACTAACTTGCTTTGTCTTTTTACTCATATGACATATCTGCTTTCTAATAGATGAATATGCATAGGATACACAAACAGAAGTCACAAGTTCCCAAATAGGGAGGCATCCATTAATAGTAATGAAAGAGCTAATTGGAGAAGGGAAGCCTATTATCAAAATACTAATTTTCTTAGTTCTTTAATAACAATATGAATATTAGTGTGATTTTCAGTAAAGAAATTGTTCCATGTTCATTTGAATTATTTATGCTGTACTGTTGGCCAAGGATAGGCCTATGTTTCCCACCCCCTTCAAGGCTTCCTGCCACTATAAAGATTTAGGTGTGCATGAATGGTCTTTTGGTGTGCATGGGTAGTATGAACATCATTTTGATTTTTACCAAAGAAAATGTTCCATGTTCATTTGAATTATGTATGCTGTACTGTTGGCCAAGGTAAGTGCTATGTTTCCCACCTTCCAGGCTTCCTGCCACTATTGAAGATTTAGCTGTCCAAATGAATGAGATGCGAATGGTTTTCTTGTGTGCATGGATAGGTGTTTATGGTTTTCACTATTCTGCCTTTGTTCAGGTGAAGGGCCTTCATGAATCACTGGATAGAAGGATCTCTGCTTTGGAAACACTGAAGCAAACTGAAGCTTCCCAACATGCACCTGCAACAGAGTAGACAAATTGGGGCATTCTACTAATTCCCACCACAAACATGTTTTTTCCATTTGTGCAATCAATTTCTCTCAATGGTTCCTTATCTCTTCTTCTCCTTTTTTTTTTTTTTTAATTCCTGCCATTTTAAAGAATAATAATTACTCAAAACTGTTAGGTATGCTATACTCTGAAAAGTTGATGAAGACAGCTTTAAGATATGAATTTGAGATTTTTGCAGGATAATTGCTCAAAAAGCATCCAATTTTGATTTTTGCTACGAGGTAGTTGATACTTGAGAGAAGTGATATATCATGTTGGATGATTGATGAGATAATGCTGCTGGTTTTAGTTGGAAAACCTTCCTTGCTGCGTAATAGTCTGGTATAAATAGCATTAGAAGAACAAATAATTCCCTATTCTATGTGACACTATAAATATTGAACGGCTAGATGCATAAACACTAAAAGACTTTTTCCCCATAAGCAATAGCTATGGGCCCTTTTTTATTTTTATTTTTTATATTTTTGATGGATTAGCAACGAGATAATGCTGCTCGCTCAACCCTTGTAGGCATAGTGCTAAACTGGTTGTCTTCAAGACTTCTTGCCTGGGGAGAGTCTAGGCCTGAGTCAATACTATTCAATGCATTTGGAAGAGTAAAAACCAGGGAAGTTTTCAAAGATAACCGAAATATCAAAAAATATACCAAAAATAGTATTGACTTTTTATTCTTTCAAAACTAATGTTTCAAACAAAAACTTCTCAAAAGAAAGCTATTGATTTTAACAAAGAGGAAGAAGATGTGAACTTGGTAGCTAATATGAAGAAGATAATTGAGGAAGATAGAATTGTAGATGCTATCGATCCAATTCTAAAGGAGAAGGCAAGCAAATTGGAATTGGAGATCATAAAAGCATTGGGATCTCTAGCAGCAACTTGCTTGGATGAGAAGAGGTAGAATCGGCCTTCGATGAAAGAAGTTGTGGATTAGATTGAGTAGATATTTGATATTATTGCAGCCAAGGCTTCCAAATCCTAGTTGTTTGTGTTGGCATAGCCATTTTTTATAACAATAGTTTGTTGTTTTCTTTGTAGTGATTTATGGAAAAATGAATCATATATTCATAAACCGCAAAGCAAAGTTTTCGACAACTCTTATCATTATGATTCTTCCATTTTTTTTCAAAAAGTCATGCTTCAATTTAATTTTCATTCCTGAAGTAGATTCAGCAACCTTAAGAGCATGTTTGGTAGATGATAATGGAATTTTTTCTTTTTAGAAAATAAAGTTATATTGATGCAAATCAAATTGTAAAACATCAGCAATAAAAAGGGGATAAGAAACAAGCCATTCCCCCTTATCAGGCATAAAAGTTGCTACTCTAGTAGAGTGAACAACAGTATTCGCTGACCTCTTAACAAAAACAAACTTGCTACAAAGCAATTTTAAAAACAAATTCTTACAATCCTGGATCACTAAACCAATTGGAGAAAAATCAGTAGACTGAGCAGCAACAACAGAAACCAACAACTAACAGTCAACTTCAATAATCACATTAGACCCTGATTTAAGTACCAACCAACAAAGGCATTCCTTTAGAGCCATAGCTTCTGCCGGATAAGGCTCACAAGAACCCTATTTTGAAGCATGAAAGGCCATCTGAAAATCACCAGCTGAATCTCAAACTACAAACCCAATACCAATCCTAGGTGGATCTGTAAAAACATTTGCATCAATGTTGCACTTAAGAAATCCAGAAGGCCGGCGACATCTTTTAACTTGGTCGCTAATATTTAACCTCTGCAGATGAGAGTCCTTCTGCACATTCACCTCAACCCATTGGCCATAAAATTTTAAAGCCTCTGAAAACAACACACCTACAGGCCAGACCGACCATTCCACACTCTCTCATTTCGATTGTGCTATAAAAACCGCAAAACTATGGCAACAAGACTTATATCAGTTTTTGTAAATCTGCTCAAAAGAAACATCCACCATTCTTGCAAACTAGATGCTCTACCCAATAAATCGCCAATAATAGAATTGACCCATACCTGTTGTGTATAACTGCAACTAACCGAAACCTGATAAACAGATTCAGAGTTTGAACAACATATAGGACATACATCTTCAACATCAATACGCTTCCTTTGTAATACTTACATCGTAGGGAGGCAATCAAATAAAGCCCACCATAACAAGTTCTTAATTTTGGGATGAGCATTAAAGAATATCCACATCCCATTCCTTACTGTCAGGTTGCAACAATGAAGATACCGTAATACTACTCAACTCATGAGGTGGAGTTGTTTCAATAAAGGGATTGTCATTATTCAACAACCATGGCTGACCCCAAACCTTCACTAATTCAGCATTCCCTACCTGAAGTCTAGCTTTCTCTCTCAACAAACCATGAGTAGCAAACATGCTATGCTAGGAAAAGCTCAGATTCTAACCCAACTTAGCATTAAAAAAAAAAAAAGACGACTTAGGAAAACACCTTGCCTTCAACACACGAGAAGCTAAAGCATTCGGTCTAGACAACAATGCCATCCCTACTTAGCTACTGTGGCTAAGTTAAAACCATGAAGCTTCCTAAAAGCCAAACCACCACACGCTTTTGGATAACAAAGCTAATCCCAACTCTGCCAATGTATACCACCCTTCAAAATTCCAGTTTTGTCCCACTAGAAACTATTCATCATCCTCTCAAGTTCTTCGTAAGTAGAAATTGGAATGAGAAAAACAGACATCACATAACTTGGAAGAGCTTGAACTACAAACCTCAAGAGAACCTTTTTACCCGCTCTTAAAAAAAAAAAAAAACTTAAAACTCCAACCTTGAAGTCATTTCCAAGCCTTTTTCTTCACAAATTTGAAAACCTTTAATTTATTTCTTTAAATAATCGATGGTAGCCCTAAATACTTACCATGATTAGAACAACGCTACACTCTAAGGGAAAAAACAATAACATTGCCAATAGACTCATCCACATTACGACTGAATAGAAGAGAGGATTTAGCAAAATTAACACTCTGTCCCAACGCTTTTTCATAGGAAGATAAATAGACTTTAACAACAACAAATTCTTGAGAAGAAGCTTGGAAAAAAAATGAAACTATCGTCTGCAAAGAAAAGATGTGAAATCTTTGGAGCACTTGTAGCAATTTGAATACCATGCAAAAAACCTTCACGATACTTCAACTGGAGAATTGCAGACAACCCTTCGGCACAAATTAAAAAAAATATAGGGAGATTGGATCTCCTTGACGCAGCCACCGACTTTGCACAATAGGCCCCATCTCCATATTTCTGTGATCAACAGTGTAAGACACCGAAGAAACAAAAAGCATGACCAAATTAATAAATTGATCATAGAACCCCAGCACCTTCATCATCTACTTACGAAAAAGCCATTCCACTCTGTCATAGCCCTTCGAAATATCGATCTTAAGAGAAGCCCAACCAATCTTTCCTTGTAGTAACCAATTTCATAAGCAACCAAAACATTGTCAAAAATCAGATGACCCGGAATGAAAGCACTTTAAGAGTCTGATATCACATCATCCAACAACAGCTTTAAACTATTGGCAATAACTTTTGTCATAAATTTTTAGAATCACATTATAAAGAGCGATAGGACGATACTCAGTGATCTTCGATGGACTTTTCACATTAGGAACAAGAACGATATTGGTTGCATTCACATTTGATGGGAGTTCTCATTTATTCAAACACTCCATGCAGAAAGCAATAACTGATTCCCTAATAACATCCCAATGTTGTTGAAAAAATCCTGGATTAAAGCCATCCGGACCTGGACTTTTATCTGGGTGTATAACTTTAAGATCATCAACAACCTCCAAAGCTACAAAAGGCTTTAACAGCTCAGCATTTTAAGAATTCAATACTCGATAAGGAATTAGCTAAGAAATAGAAGAGTCCACACATCCATTTAATTTGAAGATACCATCAAAATATTCAAAGATATGCTCTTTTAATCCCGAGTTCCAATCTAAACGCTGACCAGCATAATCAACAAGAGAAGAGATTAAATTCTTCCTATGTCTAGATGAGGCATAGGCATGAAATACTTTCGAGTTGGAATCATCGTCTTTTAACCAAAAAATCTTAGCTTGTTGATGCCAGTAAACTTCCCTTCTATCCAATAATAAATGGAGCTGATGGTTAGCATTCTGAATTGATTATGAATTACCAACCCCGCCTTTCTTCAATCTGTAAAACAAAGATTGACATGAACCAATTTCTCAAGACAAATTATTCTCAAGCTTTTCACTCCATAAATGTAAAGCTGGGCATTAAAATTAGAAGATTGAACCCAATTGTCACGAACCACTTGCTTACTCCCTATCTCTAAACCCCAATGATTCTCGTACTTGAAGTTGCGCCCCAAAATCAAACTGTCTGCAGACAACCTCACTTGAAGAACGGAGTGATCTGATGTGCAAACACTAATATTCAGAACCTCGACTTGAGGAACAAGATCCCACCACTCCTTTGTACAAAGCGCTCGATCAAGTCTTTCTTCAACATGAGTAACCGTTCCTCTTCCTCTTTCCCAAGTGAACTCATGACCCCTTATTCCGATGTCCAGAAGATGAGAATCAACAATAGCAAATCGAAACCCATTTGTCAAAGCAATTGGCTGATTCACCAGACCCCTCGTCTCAGTACTAGCAAAAATGTCATTGAAATCACTAGCGCAATACCAAGGGAGAGAAGAACCAGAAGCTAATTAACGCAATAAATTCCATGAATCTTAATGTCGAGCACACTCTAGGTAGATGAAAAAACTAAAGAATCACCGATCTCTCCATTTTTTTTGAAGAAACAATAGCGCTCGGGTTTAGCGAGATTAGCGACCGCGATACTATTGAATTTAGCGTGGAGATCACATTACTATATATCCTGAAGATATATTTGCCTTGGGATAATTAACAAGATATATTCTAAAAAATGGAATATTAATTGGGATAATTAACAAGATATATTCTAAAAAATGGAATATTAATTTTTTTTAATTTTGTGTTAGTTTAAAATTAATTTATTAATTACTAAATTATTCATTATTTATGTGCAATTTCATTTAAACTCTAATTTAGTATACATCTAACTTCAAAATAACTAGTTATGAAAAAACATATAAATAATGTATTCATATGGATTGCAACATTTCTAAGTTATCCTAATCTATATTAATTTTAGTTAAAATTAGTTAATTTTACATATTTCATTTACAAATAAAATAGAAATTGAAGATGGGCCTATATTTTAATTAGATTAGTGAGTCTAAATTTATTTATTTTAATTCTAAAAATAGTAGATCTAAGTTTACTAATTTTAAGAAAGAAAATAGAAATCAACTAGTGGGCTTAATTTTACTTAATTTTAAATTAAATGACGTGATCCTAAATCTATTTGTTTCTAAAAAAAATGCTTTAATGGATTGAGTTAAGTATAAGTCAATTTTAATTAAAGTGGGTCTAAATCTATTAAACTAAATGGGACTAAATTAATTTTAAAGCTGATTAAATCTATATCCAATTTTAAAAGTCTATTAATTAATTAAAACCTAATAAAAAAATGTGGACCTGAGCCCAAAACAAATAAAAAAAATGAAAAAATAAGCCCAAATAACAAAATTAAAGCAAATAATGATCAAACATATATAGTGTAATTTCTAACCCTAATTTTGTTTATATGCAACCTAAGTTATCTACTATCACCATTGGTTTTATTAGGATTTTACTGAAGTAAACTTAATTTACTAATTAATTTTAAAAGATAGTAAAATAAAGTTTCTACTATTTTCCACTGTTGGAGGTATTACAAGTCCTACGCACAAAGAATTAAAACTAATTATCAAAATAGCCTTTAAGTTATTTTTGTGCTTTCCTTCCTTATCCGAGTATTCCCCCGCCTTTCTCATATTACTCAATGTGGATACCATGGGAAAGGTCCTTTGGATACGTATACTCTTACAGAGCATTAAAGTAAATAGAGTAGTTTTTAGCATGGTCCTCTTTTAGTATTCCCTCGCCTTTCTCATATTACTCAGCATGGATACTGCCAAAGGTTTCATGTTAATTCTCTTGCTCATTTCTAAGCATTGGAGTAAATTGTTCATGCTCTTATTTTGATTCTCCTCTTAGTATTCCCCTGCCTTTCTTATATTACTCAGCATGGATACCGTTAAGGGATTTGTAATCATACTTATTTTTTAGCATTGGAGTATATTATATGCACATTTATTATTCTAAAGACTGAAAAGATACTCTAAAATTCAAGCAATTTATACTACAAGTCCATAGATTTTGTTTTTTTATTTTCTTCCCCTTGTTTGTGTGCAAAGCAAGCATTAGATTGATTAGAGTTTATGAACTCCCAACATAAAGTTGTTAACCACTCATCTGAATTCTACAAGGCTAATAAAAGAAAGCCATTATGCTCAAAGGTCATGAGATAGGCTTTTTGCACATGATCTTATAAAGTGGATGGATTTACTTTCAAGTTATGGATTTTATTATTGAGATGGTACTTTATTATAGAATCTAAGGAAATAGAGTTTCGTTACTTCCCTTTATTATCTTAATGAGCGTCTTGCATTTGCTATCTAGCTCATTCTTATTGATGTATCGATTCCTTTCCCCTTCTCCATTCTCTTTTATTTTTCCTTGCACAAAATAACATAAGTTAGTATGTCTATTCGCAAGCGAATAAATTTTGTCAAAACACAATGTTATTCTTTTGCATTCTTCTTTTTCGATTATGGTGATGATGTCTCTGATCACAAAGGTCATGATACTCCACCATTGAAGTTATGGTTTTAGGCTGCATTTGTATTTCTACGATTCTTATTAATGCTATGGTAAAGGGCTTCTTTCCTTTTATTGACATCTCCTACAAAAAAGGTTCAAGAGTTAGAGATTTTATTTCATAATCAAATAATTTTTCATAGTGCATTCATTTTAAGTTTTAAGTGCATTCTTCCCTTTTTAGGGCCATCAAATGTATTACTAACATGTTGGACCTTCTCATCACCACATTCCATACCCTACACTAGTCTAACTGTTGTAGAGAGATATTCTAGATGATGCTCTCTATAAGACTATAAAGCTAGATGTTGAATCTAAAGAGCTTGAGTATTCTATCTAGCCTTTTGAGGTCACTAGGATGATGATTTTATAAATATTACAATCGGTGATATTCCCTTACTGGATCGGCCCATGATTTATTGGGCTCCTACAGTCTAAAGTCCCGTTGAGTATTAGGTTCACTTTGATAGTGTTACCCTTTTTCCTTTAGATGCTTCACATGTGCACATTCCGACTACCTTTCTGCATTCTTACAACATTAATTTTGAATGTTAGTAGCAAAGTATTTGCACAATCTTGCCTAGGTATAAAGACTTTTATTATGTAAAGCAAGTATATCACAATAGATGTATGCAAGTGTATGCATGTTACGTATGACAATGCATGATCCTAATAGATCTCCTATTTGGAACAGAGCTATATTCGCAGGTTGGAGTATGAGAACGAGGTGCCTTATCAACAGTCTATAGGTTTAAGTATTGAATGCTTCGCTATTAGTACTTCTGATGTTAAAGCTTCTGACACAACTTATCTAACAAATGACTAGGCTAGTAAATGGGGTCCATGGCTTTACTATGAAGCTTGTGATTAACTGATGCACTATTGAACTTTTATTTTGCTACTGCTTTTACTATATGATAATTGATGTATTAGCTCTTATGCTTATTTTTTCCCCTAGATCTCCTATACTAGCTCTTATACTTCAGCATCCATCTTCGCTTTTTAAATGTGGGCTTACTATTCTATAATTTTTCCCCAGAGCTGCATTTTGCCCTCAGATTCATTCACGCTATTTTAACAGTCTTTTTTTTCATTTTCATGTGCAAAAGACCCAGTTCATTCGTTATTATTGTTGATCCTTTGACTTACTAACCCTATTAGTCATAATCTCATGCCTTGAAGATGTAGAGAAGTGGGCAAACTCACTGAAGCGAGTTCTTAGTGATGAAATCAGCTAGACTTGCTCTTCGAAGAACTCTTGAGCTGAATATGAGGCTTGATGCTGATGTAATGATTGATGATAGTTATAAGACAAGACTTACAATGCAAGTTACTGAGCCACCTAAATTCTCAAGGTATAAGGGGACGCTAGGCTTCCAAGGAAAATTACAATAAGGTGGCAAAAAAGAAAACATAACTAAAATAGTGATCTCATATATATGATTTAGCTTTCATTATGTATTGTCTTTCCATTCAAATACTTATGCAGTATGATATAGATGAATATGCGATATTTGAACAAAAATTTCAAATTCAATTTTAATTATTCACTAGGGAAAAAATGAGAATATTCATTACATCACATGATATAACTCCTATTATCAACCAGTCCTAATTTTTTTCTCTCTAATTTTTACCTTACTTTTCTTTTTTTTCCCCTTGTTTTTTCTCCTTTTATTTTCTTTTTCATTCTTTTTAATTTTTCCTTAAATTTCCTATGTTTAGAAGTTACATCATATGATATATGGATGTTCTTTGAATTTTCATTTGTGCCCATGATAAATGAATCTAATTGAATTGAATTTATGTCAAATATACAGATGCAATCAATATCATAATGCATAGTACCATTAGGATGTACATTACATAAGTAAGCATGATCAGAATTCATATCATCGATCACTAAAACAAAATAAGTTCTAAAGAAACTAAAATTTCATTCAAAAAAGACAATAAGAAAATTTATTTCCTATTCTAGATGCTAGGGATACTGGGTCTCATAGTGGTTATCCTTTAGGTGACTGGCATAACAACTATTCTTGCATCTTCTTGCCGATCGTCTCTATGACTTCATCTTTCTATTCCTTAAATATGCATTTTTCTTTCTTGGCTAGCAGCTTCTCATCATCAAACTCATCACCGTATTATGTAGGCATAATCAACTCGAAGGATGTGTCAAAAGAAGGCGGTTTAGTATAAAACACCTTATAGTCAAACTTGCCTGAAGGCTGACCCAATGAGTCTCCTACTCTTTCCACATCTTTAGGGGCATTAAGAGATTTCTCATTGGTTTTAAGGTTTAGGTTGTCAAAGGAGTTTAGCATTTCTTCCTCACTAATTCATAAGTTGATCATCATGGTAACTGAGGGTGGTACATTTCGGTAGTTTGGGAAAGGATTATTTCTAGTGCTTGCATTTTCAGGGTCTATGATCTTTCTAGAGTCTATAAGGTTTTAGATTTCATGTTTAAGTCAAATGCAGTTATCCGTGGAGTACTTGAGGTTTTAATGAAATTGGCTGTACTTGTTTGTGTTATAGCCTAGGGTGTTTGGTTTTGGTGGGTTTGGATTAGGTAAAGGTTGAAGTAACCCCTTTTGCATTTGCCGCTCTAGGTCTTTTGATAAAGATTGGTTAAAATTAGAGAATCTTCTTTATTGTTGAACAGTATGCATGTCGTACAATCTGGCTAGTGCATCCTTGTTATATGCCTCCAGTTGGGTAGTTTCTTGCTCTAGTGCTTTTAGTAATCTTCTTACTTTCAATCTCCTCAACTTGTAACTCATCATCATAAAGGTCTACAAATGTTTTGGGGTTCATCATCTGCAACCTTGCAACCATATTGGGTGACACATTTTGGACTATCATCCTAACCTGATCCTTTTCAATCAGTTTGTTCTTCATTACTCTCGCCTTATTCATGAACCTGGTCAGAAAATCTGAGAATGATTCATTAGGCTTCTTCTCAGTCAATTCTAGATCCTTGATGGACACTTTAAGCCTAGTGTTGTAGTCATATTGCTTCAAAAAAGCAGTACACAATTCCTTCTAATCCGCTCGGATAGACTTCTCCAACCCATGATACCAGTTTATAGCTATACCCTCTAAGGATAGCACAAACAACTTAGTAACCACAAATAAAGGAGCCTTAGTGGTGCTCATGGTAGTTGTGTATTGACTAAGGTGAATCCTCAGGTCTTTAGTACTGTCAAACTTCTATAGTTGTGGCATCTTAAATTTATTAAGCAGTTTATCCACCTCAAATTGCATCACATCATCAAAGTCAAATGAGTATTTGATGCCCTATCCTCTCATCAACTCTTTTATCTTGGACATCTTCTAAGTTAGTGCTTTCATCTGCTTGGATTCTAGCTCTTAAACTTGTTTACGTGATTCCCTTTTTGCCTTTTCAACCATGTAACTCTCAACATCCTCCAACTTCATTTCCACAATAGATATGTTCCTACATTGTCATTATTAGCAGGTGGTGTACCCATAATAGGTGGATTGGCCACGACGAGAGGTGCAACAGCAGCAGGTGGTGACATTAATCTAGCTAGAGCTTGTCTTAACTCATTTTACATCATCGCTCTCATATCATCCATCAATGCTCCTTTGATATCCTCTAGAGTCTAGTTTCCTCCCTCTTGTTGTTCCATTTCTTCGGCTTATTTAGGTTGTGCAACTTTTAGGTAGAGTGGATTAATGGGACTCCTTTTCAGTCTGCTAAGGATCTCTTTCACAATTAATTACGGACTCAAATCAGTTCTCATTAGTCTGCCACCTTTCTGACTCTAAACACAGGAAGACCCAAATGAATTTATGATGGCTGAAAGACAAATTGTTAGCATAATGCATATAATGCATGTATGCATGTATGCATATGCTATGTAACAAGTAACAGGTAAAAATCAAGTCAAGAAAAAATTCAAGTGTATACATCCTTCCAACCTTGTTCCTCCCACATACATATTCAACGGTGAGTCTGTTTTCTTAGGATTTTTTATCTTGGCCTTAATATCAACAGGGGATATCAAGAACCAACGTGTATGTCATATCTCTTAAAGCTGTAAAGCATAGAAATAATATTTCTAGGTATAAAAGCTTAGCCCAATCTTTATTAGTCCTGGTGGGCTTCTAAAGTATGGGCTTAGGCCTTTATAGATAGAAATACCTTATGGAAACATTCACAAGCAATTTGGGTAATCCTATGGGAAGTTACTAAGCCACTACATGACCTGAGTTCAGTAAAAAGGTCAAGGTTTCCTTAGTAAGATGTCCTCCATTAAGATTTGAGTTACAGGCCAAAGTCAGAGGGGCCTAGTATCCTTTGCAAACTAGAGAGAAGACTACCCCCCTTTAGGACTTGGGTTACAAACTCTGGTCAGATGAGCCCGATAATCTCTCTTGAATCGAATTAAGGCTAAGAGTGATGGTTAGCCAATTTACAATCCTATGAAGCTGGTGGAATCATGGAACCATAAACCAATGCCATCAGTTAATAGGGACAAGTAGAATGAATGCAAGAATAAAATAATAATTACTAAAATAATTATAAAGAACATAAGTAGAATCAATATCTCTTATCCCTAGTAAAGTCGCTACTGTAGATGGCAGGATTTAGCACACACCCAGGATTTTAGCAACCTTGACACTGTTTGAGCTCAGGGCTCTAGAGAATACACTAACCACTGTCATAAAGACATGACGTGGAGATGAGGAGTCGCCACCTAGGGTAATAACTGGGACAAATAAAAAAGGTGGTACTCAATTCCTTAAAAGAAAGCTATCACCACAACCAGGAGATTTTGGATACGGAATACCAACTTCTTTCAATCTCGTGTTCTTTTAGAATTACTTTATGAGTTACTATATTATCCTCTATTTACATACAATTTCACGTAAACCCTTATTCTAGCAATTAACTCCAAGGAAAACTAGTCATGAAAAATACAAGTAAATAATGCATTCAATACAATCCCTAAGTTAGTCTAATATACATTAATTTTAATTAAATGAGCTAAATATACATGTCTTTAATAAGTGAGTCTAAAGGGCCTAATTCCTTTTAATTTTAATTAAATGAACCTAAGTCTATTTATTTTGATTCTAAAAATGGGCCTAAATCTATAAATTATAGAGTATTTAAATTAATGGGCCTAATTCTACATATTTTAATTTTAAAGTGATCTTAAATCTATAAATTATGAAAATGGCTTAAATTAAGTGGGCTAAGTCTTAATTTAAGTGCGCTATATCTGACTAACTAAATTGACCTAAGTTATCTCTACCCTAAATCTAATTAATTATGGGTCTAAAATGCATTTTAATTAATTAAACCTAAAAAAAAACCTAAATTTAAATGGGTAAAACCCTAATGCAGTCCTAGGGCCCAAAACACATAAACACAAATAAATAAGCCCAAAAACAATAATAAATATCAAACTAAACAAATAAAAAGATCAAACAATTAATTAAATCTATTCTAAAACCCTAATTTAATTAAAATGACCATAAACAAAAAAATAAAATAATCAATCAAGCAAAACCAAATTTACCAACTTAACTCTAATTTAATTAAAAAAAAACCTAAGGATTTTTATAACCATTAATTTCAATTAATTACCCAATGAAAACCTTAATTTTACTAACTGATTAAATTAAAATAAAAAAACACACAAACACATACACACTAAATTCCATTATTCACACTATTAGGGATATTACAATAATCTACTGAAAATAGGAATAAAAACTAATATAACCCAAAAAAAACACAAAATAAAATAACCAACAAAATAATAGCAAATAAATAAATAAAACTTTAAAAAACTACATTCAAATACAAAATTTAATCCATGACATTCCATGGATCTTCATGAGTTTTGTTCTTGTTTAATCACATGCTACTCCACAACTTAGGTTACTCCAATCATAATTATGAACACAAAAGTAAAATAAATAATGATTAAAGTTTAAATAAAATAAAAGATAAAAATTAAATAAAATTAAAATCAAACTAAATAATCAAATAAAAAAAGGGTAGAAGAAGGGATGATTGAATAAATGCAGTATTGATTAGCTCGTCAAAGTGTTATCAATCACCGTTACTTTTAATGGATCTTCAAAACTTGATGTCCTCCTCTTCAAAAATTTATTGCTCTTGCTCCAAAAACAAAGAAAATCTAAAGAAAAATATTTTACATACTGCTTCCAAGAAAAATATGGAGAGAACTTTTTTTAAATAAAAAGAGAGAGATAGTCTCCAGAGAGCCCCTTTTTCAAAAGCCTAAACCATCCTTATATAGGAAAAGAGCCAAAAAAAACCCTAATCCTATGTACATCAGAATTCCAGTTTTAAAAGGATTTTATTTCCTGAAAATCTTGAAAATAAATTTTAGAAAATTTTTAATCAATCAAAATTCAAGAAATATTTTAAAAAATTTGAAAATTGAAAAAAATAGTGTGGGATCGGATCAAAATTGTAGATTTCCAATTGGAAATCTTTAATTCTGATTCGTAATAATTTTTTTTTACATTTAATTATAAAAAGACCCCTGAAAGAATTTAAAATTTTCAATGAGGTCCTTAAAAAGTATTACAATTTAGTCCTTGAAAACATTAAATTCTTTCTTTGAAAAATGCATTCAAACTTTTGAGGTTTTGAACTTCAAGTATTGAAAACTTATTTATGATATTTTCATCATTGGAGTCCTCTATCGCATCCACTCTTTATCATCCCAAATTTGGGTGCTTATAGTGGGTCTAATTCTACTTGTTTTTATTTATGAGGTGATCCTAAGTCTACAAATTATGAAAAAGCTTAAATTAAATGGGCTAAGTATAAATTAATTAAACTAAATTAGGTGGGCCTACGTCTAATTAACTAAGTTGGCTTAAGTTATCTTTACCCTAAATCTAATTAATTACGGGCTTAAAGATGCATTTTTATTAATTAAACCTAAGAAAAACCTAAATTTAAATGGGTTAAAGCCTAATGTAGGTCTCAGGCCTAAAACACATAAACATAAACAAACAAGTCCAAAAAAATAAAAAAAAACATCAAAATAAACAAATAAGATATCAAACTATTAATTAAATTTATTCTAAGACCCTAATTTAATTAAAGTAACCATGAACAATAAATAAAACAATCAATCAAGCAAACTAATTTTACCAACTTAAATCTAATTCAATTTTAATTCAATAACCTAACTATTTCTATAACTGTTAATTTTAATTAATTACCAAATGAAAACCCAAGTTTTACTAACCAATTACTTAAAATAAAACACATAGGCACACACATAAAATTTCATTATTCCCACTATTGGAGTTATTACAATTAACAATTGAGAATAATAAAAAAGAAGAAGAATTAATATAATCCCAGAAATAAATAAAAGTAAGATAATTAAATAAAAAACCTAGAAACTACATCTAGCTATAAGGTTCCATCCATGGCATTCCATGGATCTCTATGGATTTGGTTCTCCAAGTATGATCATCATGTAATATCCTCCATAGTCATCATCACAAAAGGATAAAACAATGATTAGTTAATAAAATTATAATAAAAATTCAATAAAATTGAAATTCAATAAAATAAACATAATAATAAAAGAAGAAAAATCAAAGAAGGCAGGGAGAAGATAATGCTTATGGATACTTATGAATGAATTGCTTCTTAGACTAACAAGATCATCGTTGTTTTTTTTAGTAGGCTTTCAAAACTTGTTATTTTTCTTCTCAAAAATCTCCAAACGAATAAATCACCAAGAGTTTTTTTTTTTTGTACTGCCTAAAGAAACCTTTAGAGATGCTTAGGAATAAGAGAACTAAAATTGCAAAAAAGAATGTAGAAATTGAGTCCCCCTCTAGGAGCCTAAGCTCTCCTTTTATAGGGAAAAAACAAAAAAACCTTAAGTTCTACATACTAAGAGTTTCAATTTTAAAAGGACTTTATTTCCTGAAGAATTAGATAAATCTCAAAAATAAATTTAAGAAAATTTTTTCAACCAATCAAAACTCAGGAAAAAAATATTTTTATTTTATGTAAAAAATACAAAAAAAATGGAAAACACATAATTCCAACCGGAATTGCATAATTCTGACCGGAATTGCGTAATTCTGATCGGAATTCTATAATTCTAATTTTTTTAACTTTTAATTACAAAAAGACCCCTGAAAGAAATCAAAATTTTCAATTAGGTCTTAAAAGGTATTATAATTAAGTCCTTAAAAAACAATAAAACTCTTTCTGAAAATGTATTTAAACTTTTAAGGTTTCAAACTTCCAATGTTGAAAACCTACTTATAACATTTTCATCATTAAAGTCCTTTATTACATTCATATTTTACTATCCCGAAATTGGGTGTTTACAAGTAGCTTCTTTAATGGAGTTACAACCAGCATCAGGAGGTGTAGTTATTTTGTTAAGATAATTAGCGTATGCAATTAAGTTATGGGCATAAAATGTGATGGTTTAAGCTTGAGCTATGGTTGTGGTGGTGGTTATAAAGAGTAGCACCACCATCATCACCGCCATGGGCGTGATCAAAGAAGCCATTTTTCTTTCTTCTGTTTTAGGTTGGTGTGGGGAGAGAGAGGTCGGGAAGTTGCCTCATTGTCTTAGTTTAACTTCATTCATTGCTGTATATCTCCACTGTAAGAGGATCGGTGGTGCAGCTGGAGAGTAATGGAGGACAATAAATTTTTTTGAGCTGACATAGGAGGAAGGTCTATTTTTGAAAAAGTTAATTTTGTAAAAATATCTTTGAAAGATTTCAAGGTCAACGACCTTTTTGATAATTTTTTTAGTTTTTAGTATATTTATGTAAAGATCCCAAAATTTTTTATCAAAGCGTAATTTCATTTTTACATACTGTATATGGGCCAACTTAACCTTACACTCCACTAAGAAAACCAAACATGGCTTTTATTTGGATATTAAATCCAGAAGCTGCTGAACTATTTGTGGGTTACCCAGCTAATGGAATGTTATACTGAAGAATTTAGTTCAATTCCATCAATACCAAAAACATGCTTTAATGGACACATACTTTAAAACTAAGAAAATAGTGCAAGAGAACTTATTCATTTTCAGAACTAAGAAAATAGTGCAAGAGAACTTATTCATTTCCATACGATCATCATCAAATCTTGAAAATCAATATCTTTACATTGATTTTGCAATTGTTGATTTTTGTTGCTTTTCAGTTATTTTTCATTAATAATAATAAAATCAAGGCAGTAAATAAAATTTTTATTTTTATTAGTGTTAATAAAAAAAATAATTTTTTTATATATTTCATAATTTTTTTTAATTTTTAACAAAAATCAACAAACACAAACAATAGAAAACAACTGAAAACGATAAGAATCCTAGTACGATAAGGAATCCAAATCCAACAAGGATTCAAGATGTAACAAGGAATCCTAGTCAAATAAGGATTCAAAATGAAATAAGGAATCCTAATCAAATAAGGATTCAAGATGTGACAAGAAATCCAAATCCAACAAGGATTCAAGGTGTAATGAGGAATCCTAACCTAATAAGGATTGATGACCCTTTGACTTATGATGGAAGTCCAATCACATGGGCATGTGTTAAGAATATGAAGGAAGCAATACGGGCTCAAAGTACAAATCTGAATCAATCTGATCCATTTGAAGCACATGGAATTAATTCTGGTCCAAAGCATATTCATTTGGTAGAAATTGAAGATTTAGGATCAAGTAGTGTTATTGGGTCCTAATTGGATGCATTAAGCCAAAGGAGTAATTATTCATATTGCAAGACCTAAGATGAAGCCCAACTATATGTTATTTAGTCCATTTAGTATTAAAAACGAATTTGGTTGTGTTACTTGTCCAAATTGTTTTAGAAGTATTTGTTTTTAGTTAGAATTACTTTTCTTTAGCTTAGTTGACAAGCAAAATAATTCCTTACCTTTAAGGATTTGTTTTCTTATCATCTAAGGATTTATTATCCTTATCTTTTAATGATTTGTTTTAGTCTAGGTTTAGGATTAATAATTCTTATAAATAGCTTATATTGTAGCCTATTTTGGGATCTTTTTCATCAATAAAAAAAAGTGACGAATTTTTGCTTCAAATTACTTGGAGTTTTATTCTTTGAACTTTCTAAACAAAATAGATTGTTTGATAGTTCACTTGTCTTATCAATTAGAACATCTATATCTAATTGTGGCGACTTCTTGATAGCTAGAGTTCTTAATTGTTAGATAATTAAGGGTTCTAGTTTCCACCAAACTTGTTTCTTGGACGATCTAAGGTGTGGGTATCAATAAATTGTTACGGATTTTGTTTGTTAGATAAACTCAATACGCATTATCGTACTAGGATTCTCATCAGAAAACAACAACTGAAACAACAAAATAATAAAAATTACGAAAAATCAACAAATTTTTGCAGCTGTTGATTTCTGTTACTTTTTATTGCTTTTTTAGTTATTTTCATTATTAATAATAAAATTAAGGCCATAGATAAAATTACATCATAAATAAAAATTTTACTTTTATTAGAATTAATAATAAAAATAATATTTTTTTAATATATTTCTTAATTTTTTGTTTTTAACAAAATTCAACAAATGGAAAAAAAAAAAAAGCTGAAAGCAACAATTAAAACAACAAAAATTTTGTAGTTGTTAATTTTTGTTCATGTTTCAGTTATTTTTTTATTATTAATTATAAAATTAAGGCTATAAATACAATGTTTAGCTTTTATTAGTATTAATAATAAAAATAATAATTTTTGACATTTAATAATTTTTTGTTACTTTTTTAGTTATTTTATGCTGCTTTGGTCCTTTTTTGTTGTTTTTTCAATTGTTATTTTTTCATAATAAAAACAACTGAAAACAACCAAAATGACAAAAAATAAACAACCAAAAAACAACCAATGACAAACAAAACAAAAAAAATAACATCCAAAAGAAAAAAAATTATGAAATATATCAAAATAATTATTATTTTTATTATTAATACTAACAAAAGTAAAAAATAATTATTAAAAAAATAATTATTGAAGACTGATAATTTTTAGGTTAATTAGTTTAATTTTTATATTCTAAATAATTTTAAATAATTATTCTAAATAATAATAACTTTCAAAATTAAAAAAAAATATTTGTTATTCTGAATATATATTAATTAAATTATAATTACATATTAATTATAAAATATCAAAATTAAGATCAATCATGAGATTAAAAAAGAAAAAAAAATTTAAATACAATGATGAAATTATACTTGATTAATTATAAAATTTTTATAATGTCGTTAATTTTATATAAAATAATTTGGTGTATATTTATTATTATCATCTTTGGAAGTCGAGGACTTTCACGGGGAATGCAAAGGCAGAAAAGAAGAAAACAATGAAGCCAGAAAGTACTGCGACTGAAACTCCTATCTTGTTGGATTCAAAGCTAAAATTAGCTTTCAAATACTCCAACAGTTGAATTAACTGAAATCATTTATCATTAAACCATACAGCCAACAGTTTTGAATGATCATATTATCATATGGATGTATTAATATACCATATTATCTGTTATCAGAATAATGCCGGATGATGAAGCCATTAGAGAACAACACAACTTTAGAAGTTGCAGTAGATGTTAAAGACCAAATGGCACAGGAAAGGCCAAAAATGGAAAAAACAAACAAATAAATAAATAATAATAATAATAATAATAATAATAATAATGATAAAGGAAGGGCCAAAAATGATAAAAACAGGTCATTTGATGATATATTCTTTAAAAACTAAACAGAAATTTACTAAAAATGTCCAATTTTCAAAATTTTTCACCAAAATACACTCAATTTTTACTTATTATACTTTTACCTCAACATTTGTTCTTCCTTTAACTTTTTTTTTCTTTGCAACTCCCTTTCCTCTCTTCTCTCTTATTTTCTCCTTTTTCTTTTTTTTTTTCCTTCCCCTTCTTATTTTCTTTTATTTATTTATTTATTTATTTTTTCCTTATTTTTCTCATTCAGTTCTTTTTTCCTTCGTTTTAGTTGTGAAAAATTATCCAATATCATTATTAGTTTTCTTATTTTTTATTTCATTTTTCAATCAGTTTTTGTTTTTATTTTATTTTATTAATTTCTTCAATTTTTCATATTCAATGGCTCTTTGTCCCAGGCATATTTTAGTAACTTGAGATCATAATTATAATTGAATGTTAATATATTTATTTTCGACAGATATGTTAATATTTTTTTATTAGTGAAACATTAACTAATATATATATATATATATTAGAATTTTGTTTCATAAAATTTTTGATATTTTATATTGAATTGCAATCACTTTTTTTATTTTTAATAAATTTATCATTATTTTTAAATATTTATTTTTCTTAATTTCAATAGACCAAAATAAATACAAAATATAATACTATAAATAAAATAGTTAAAGTTTCAGCAATATCATTAAACTAATTTTTTTTATTGAGTGTTGTTAATAGACTAAAATTTAAAAAGCTTTTATTTCATTTCTTCTTTTTGTGATTTTGATTTTTTCATGATATTCTTTGGTAGATGAAAAAACCAAAGAAATATTGTTAACAATCAAGCACTAATTTCTTAGAACTTTGGGTGAGCAAATTAAACCCATAAGTCCGGCCATGAGTTTTCCTTTGTTCTGTCCCACCGGAGCACCTTGATAAGACAAGGATTTTTTTTTTTTTTAACTCTTAATAGGATGACGATTCATAGGTTGTTATATTTATTAGATAGAAGTTTTAAAAATAATAAAAATATTATTTATTTATATAAGAATTTGATATTAATTTAATTTATTGCAATTTTAATAAATCTTTTATTTAAATAATTATATAATATTTCTTCAGTATTTTTTATAATTAATATTTTTTTCAACTTTAAAACTAATTTTATATATAAAAAATATTATGGTCATAATTAATTATAAGATGATAAAACACTATTAATTATTTTTTAATAAAAAGTTATATTTTTATATAACAATTTAAATATTACAACCTCATTAAACTTATAATTTATTATAATTTTACTAAATTTTTTATTTGAATTTCTTCAATATTTTTAATATTAATACTTTTATTTACTCATTTACTCAAAAAGTAAATTAATATAATTTTTTTTATTTTAACTAATAAGTAAATGATAAATATTAATTAATTTAATTTTAACTATTTATATTAAATTTAATAACAATATCTAAGAAATATCATTATACTACTTTTCTTATAAAAATGCTACTATCGAACAAATTATATACTTTACTTTTTAAAATATGATTGTAGATATAAGATAAATAAAAATTTTAATTAATTTAATTATAATTATTTACTTAATAAACTTCAATTTAATAAGTATTTGAAAATAATAAAAGTATCATTTTATTTATATGTCAATCTAATTTTTCAATTTTGATAGTGTTACATTATAACATACTAATTTATTACAATTTGAATAAATATTCTATTTGAATAATTGTACAACAACTTTTTAATTTTTTTTTAAAATAATAATCTAATTTTACATACATGATAGAGTTATATTTTATAATCTAGTAATTTAATACATTCTTTTTAAATTTTCTATTTAAACACAACATTCTTTCATAATTAATTATTTTATTAATTTTCATTTTAATTATTTACTTATTAAATTTAATATAGTAAGAATTATAAAATTATATTATCTAATTTGATTTATATTAGGTACAATATAGGTAGACCTAATTAAAATAGAAAAATATATATTTTTAACAAAATCACTACTAAAATTTTAATTAATTTAATTTCATTAGAGATAAAATAAAAGTTAGCCTAATTAAAATAGAATATATATTTTCAATTAAATTAGAATTATATATTAATGAATTTAATTTTTCTAGAGATAGAATAGAAGTTAATCTAATTAGAATAGGATATATACTTTCAATTAAATTAGAATTACATTTTAATTAATTTTATTTAATTTTTATTAGTAAATGACTGAATTATTCAATTTTTATATTATAATGAGTGAATACTTTTTTATAATTTTCCTTGACCCCCTCCCCTTTGTATTATATATATTAGTAAATAACCACGTATTTCACATGTGAAAATATTTGACTCGTGATATATAGTAAATAAATAATTAAACATATTATTATTATTATTTATTTGTACAAATTTTTTTAATTTTTAACTTTCTTAAAGTTTAAAACATATAGGGTTTTCTCTATGGCTCCATGCTACCTAACAAAACCTCTAACTTTGGCAACCTGGACTGTTGTCTTTTATCTACTCCATCAAATATGTACATCGGACACTCGACTCTTTTTTTGACTAAAGATTTTCTGGTTCCACAAGTTTGTTATGATTTGCCTGTAAAGGATGTTTCCTGTTAGGAAATTGATTCGCATCGTGCATTACCAAAATCTTATGCATCAATTATTGCAGATGAACCCTCTTTGTTCGTTTTTCCACAGAATATTCATAAACCAAGTTCCTACCATGCAAGAAAAATCAATAAGGACATCTATGAATGACATTTGGTTTTGTGTTAATATTCCTTGATTGGACGAATTGTTTTATCTAAAGGAGAAACTCAATGGCAACTAGTTAATTTGAAGGAAAGATTGTCATCAATCTAGGGCTTAAAATCTTATTAGCGATTGATTTCGTTAGGGCAAGGTTAGTACCATATCTTGATTCCTTTTGCTATTAATAAAGATTTAGTTTGGGCAAAAGGATCCCTTCTTCTTAAGCCTGGAGTTCCACATCTTTAAAAGTGGGTGCTAAGATTTGATCTTTACAAAGAAAAAACCACTACTACCCAATTATGGATTCGACTATATTGTCTTCTCTGGGAGTTATGGGATCCTCAGATTTTAAGCAACATTGCTCATCAAATAGGAACTCCAATCCATATTGATAAAGTGTAATTGAAGGAGATTTCAGACACTTTGCGAGAATTTTGGTTGATGTAAACCTTGCTAACAATCTTCCTAATATATTGGTCATTGATTATAATGAGACCTTGTTTGATATTGATGTGACTTTCAAAAACCTCCCTTTATTTTACAATTCATGTCAATTTATCAGCCATGCAGCATCTAGTTGTTGTTTAAATAAACTTATCCCTGCTACTACTTCTGAGAAGTCAGTTCTAACAAATCAGAATTGTAATAACAAACCTGCAACATGTCAGAAATGGAAACCAAAACCTGTTGATATTACTACAATCCCTATTGTGAATACTTTTGATAAATTTCTTAATGACATTAATCCGGCTTTTCCAACTACGGATCATGATATTGGCAAGTTAAAATAATGCTCTTCCTTAAGTTGATGCTGCTCTTTCAATGATGTCCAACCATGGTAATTTAGTTATGCAATTTTTAGAAGATCATGTCTCCCCTAATCTTGCTCATAACCTTGACTTTGATCAATTGGCCATAGTTCAAAATATTGATAAATCTTTTTAAGAGCAGATGTCTTTAGAACAAGCTGCTACTTTTCATGAACTGGAAATGGTTGGTAGTAAATCATGGGCTGATCTTAAAGATAGTTATCATCCTTGGCAAGAGGTTTCTCATAAAAAGAAAAAGAAAGTTAAATCTTATGTAGTGGTGTTATATGGTAAAAGGCCCATGACTCAGGCTTCTTTTTGTACCTCTCAATGAATGTCCTTTATTGGAGCTTTAGAGGGTTGGGTAATGTTCAGACTCAACGTGCTCTCTTTAATTTTTGTCACTCTTATGATCTGGATTTTTTTATGCCTTATTGAACCAATGGTTTTGTTTGATAGCATTCCAAGTAGTTTTTCGCATGCCTTAGACTTATATTTTTTATTTGCTAATGACACTAAAATTCCTTCTCTTTGGCTGTTAGTTTCTAATAAAATTGGTGATGGAAACGTGGACATTTTGGCTAGTTCATTGCAATAATTAACTATGCAATTCTATAAGGCATCTTCTGCACATTTTTTAACCTTTATTTATGCTAGTGTTCATTACTCTATCAAACATTAGCTTTGGTCCAAGCTCATTAATATTTGTTCTAATATTACTTCTGGTTGGTTTCTTATTGGAGATTTCAATGCTTATTTTGGCTCCCATGAAAAAGCTGGTCGCCCCTCAGTAGCTAGTCCTTGTAATGATTTTTTGGATGCCATGAATCAATGTGTTGTCACTTGTCTTAATACTAGAGGTGCTCATTTTATATGGTCCAACAATAAACGAGGTAATGCAAGAGTAGATATTAGATTGGATTGGGTGTTGAAGAGCATTGAGTCAATTAGTTATGTTTGTGATTGACTTATGAGAATTCATCTTGAAGAGTTCATAATCATATATATGAAGTCGATTTTTTTGTTTTTACTTATACATTGTCTTCGTAATGGTTCTCCAAGGTCTCCTATATTTCCTTGGCCGAAATGCAAAGTTGAAGTTTGCCTCCTTCTTTTCTTAATATGGAAGAGACTAGAGTGATTACAACTTTTTTATTTTTATAGTTTCCTTTTGTTCTTTATTCCATTGGCTTCTTAAAGGAGTTGTTTATACATCATCAATGGTAGCTTTAGGTGGTTCCCAACCTTTGAGAACAACTTCCTAAAGTTTAATGGAATCATAATCTAAATATAGATCTATTTTGAACTTCCAATGTGGGTAATCACTTCCATCAAAGAATGGTCTAAATGAATAAATATTTTGAAATTCACTCTCCATGATCTTGTATTCTAGTAATGAAGTTCGTAGAATTTAAGCTCTGATACCAATTGAAAGTGCCTTAGAGGGGGGTGAATAAGGCTAATGAAAGATTTTAGAAAAATTAAAATGAATTTAAGGAATGAATAAGAATTGAAAAAGAATAGAGTAGGAAGAATAATGAACATAGAAATTTAAGGATTTTGGATTCTCAACAATCCTACATCTCCACCTAACTTATCCCCCAAGTTAGGATTTTTCAATACCCATATTCTTATTCATAAGATTGAGATTATAAAAGTTTGAGGCTCACTCTTAAACCTTATATAAACAGGAGTTTTAAGGCTAACTCTTCAATGAATTCCTAAGTGTTTTAATGGCTAAACACTTAAACCAATTCCACTAGAAATATATCTCACTTCCCTTTTAATCTATCTAAATAATTAGATAAGATAAAGTCCTATTTCTATCACACAACCAACTCTCATAAGAGTTAATTAATACAAAAAGTATTCATATAAAGAAAAAGAATGAATGCTTAAAGAGTTTTTGATAATCAAAGAGTAATGTAATGTGTCTCCTTATTATCATAACTATAGACCACATATACATAAATTAAGCTTTAAAATATGGTTGTTGGAGCCATTGATTATGTCTCCAACATCTCTTTTATTTATAATTTTAAAAATATGTTTGTTGTGCCATCACCATGGAAGCAAGGCTTCAATTGCAACCCTCTGCTAAGTTAAATTAAAAGTTTTCTATCACTATGGTAGCCTTGCTTTAGTTGCAGCCCTCTGCTAAAAAATATGGATATTGGAGCCAATGATTATGACTCCAATGTCTCTTTACTTTAATAATTTCAAAAATATGTTAGTTAAAATTTTATGAGGTTTAATGTCACCATAGAAGTAAGGCTTCAGTCGCAGCCCTCTACTGAGTGTTACCATGGTAGCCTTACTTCAGTTACAACCCTTTACTGAGCTAAATTACAAGCTTTATGTCACCATGGCAACCTTATTTTAGTCGCAGCCCTCTGTTGAGCTGAATTATGACTTGGCTTTTATTGAGAGTAATATTGTATCTATGCTTATAATCACACTTAAACAATGAACATTAAATGCTTAAAATTAAGTTTATTAAGATTAAAATAAAGACTGATTATTGCCAAGGTCAACAATACATTAATGATAGCTTTTTAATCTTACACAGTTTACAAACAAACCAATATAAAAAAAGGCCAAAAGTTCATGCATGATGAATTTGATAAATATTGACAATATACTATGCTTTGAATAGTTTAAGATCTATGTTTAAATATATTAAAGACACCCTTTTAGTAGTATGCAACTAGCCAGAAACTAGTATAAGCTTACTTCAAATCAAGTCACATTTCCATATTATTAAAGCACCAAATTAGAGAATCAAAATTTTTCTCTTATAAAATGACTAGCCAATGGTGCACATAGATAGAAATACCATATTTTACCTCTTTAAAGAGTGAGAATACCTATAAGAAATCTTTTTTTTTAAAGGATAAGAAAAACATAGTTACATAAATTTTGATTGTTTGATTGCTTGATTAAGAATACCATATTTCTTTGTTTGTTTGATTATTTCTTTTGTTTAGTTTCCTTTAATGTCAAAGAGCAAAAAACTTCACCAACTAATAATAGAATAAGAAGCAAACATAACATAACAATAAGCATGAGGAAAAGAATAAGAAGAGCAGTAAGAAGAAAAAAAGAACTTAATGAAATTAAGGAAGTTCACAATCAGATTTCCTTTTTAAAATTTTAGGTAGTTATGAGACATTCAAAATGGCACCCCAATTTTGTTATAGAGTCAAAATTGACCTCACTTCCTCCATCGCAACTTCTCTCTATTACATGGGAGAGTTTCTTGAAAAGAATGAAGACTCCTCCAAAGATAATCTAATCTCCAAAATAGAATAGTTTATTTCTCAATAAATGTTAAAAGTCTCAAAGAATCAGTAAAAGCATTAAAATCATATGAGAAAGTAATTTTCTTAGCAGAAACCCTAAACATTATACAAAGATGCATTGATAATTAAGGATTGAGTGTTCTAGCATAAGAGGAGTAAAAGGAGCTAAGGATTAATTAGGGATTGTTTTAATGAATCAAAGAAAGCCATCAGAAAAAATGGAGAAAATGGTGAGATAAGTGTCAAGGATTTAAAATAGAGAGAAACTTCTAAAAAAATAGAATAGAGAGAAATATATAGAGAGAGAAAGAAAGAAAAAGAGAGAGAGAGAAGGCACTCTTATTTTATTTCTCTATTAAAAATAGAATTTAAAAGCATTTCAATTTAAAAACAGATTGTATATTTGTTTCTATTTAATAAAATGTTATTCTCCATTTAATAATTCATATTGCTATGTTTAATATTTAAAAACGGAACCAAAATTCTATTTCTAAATTAGAAACGAATATTAGTTTTGTTTATAATTTAGAAATAAAGTAGATTTTTCATTTCTAATTTTAAAATAAATATTAATTCCATTTTAAAATTAGAAACAAAACTAAAATTTTGTTTCTAAATTTGAAATAGATTTAAATTCTATTTCTAATTTTAAAATGGAAATAAGATCCTGTTTATAATTTAGAAACGAAATTAAAATTTCATTTCTAATTTATATTCATAATGATATTATCTTCTTTTCATTTATATTTTATTTCTAATTAGAAATAAATATGTTCCATTTCTAAAAGTTGTTGCTAAATTGATAAATTGTAGTAGTGTTTGCTATAGAATCACTTACACATATACATTCTCTTAAATGCCATTAAGGGGTAACTCTTTCCTTTTACCATGTCATTTAATCATTGGCATTTCAAGCATACATGCATACCTTAGAAAGATGAACAATCCTCCATATCAAATAGCATGATCGTCATCATTCCCGACATAGATGCACTTGTACATGAGTTTCATCACGTGCATCCATAAACATACATTAGAAAAAGCCAAATAATTACCCTTTCTCCATCATTAGCACTTTATGCATATTGATATTAAAATACAAAGCTTCATAATAAGATGTAATTATTGGCATTACACATATACATGTATGAGTGAATTTGCATGTACAACCTCAAAGGAATCAATAAATGATCATGAATGCTCATGGAGATCCCATAAAGGAGGTATAGCCCATAGAAAGCCATAGTCAAATTGAACATGTTGCAGAATCCTAAAGCATGGCATTACAATAGACTCTAAACTTCTTCAACATGCATAGGTTATTCCTTAAATCCTTCAGCTCTTAAAGGCTACTTTTAATCATGGTTCCAGTACAATTCACAAGCCTGAATTCCAAAAAATTAAAAACCTACCAAATAAATCCTAAATAACCTAAAATGAACAAATTTTGCCTTATAAACCCCCATAATAATATCTCAAACACAATAAAAACACCTCATTGGAACCTTTTAAATTCTCAATACTAAAAAAAAAGGAAAATCAACTAGAAAGTTATTTATTAGCACGTAAAATTATGCATGAGTAGCATATGGGCCACATCTTATGCATAGTTCATCCATAAACCCTTATCATACTCTCATTCAAAAACACATTGAATGAGTGTCTGAAAATTATGTCTGGGACAAGAAAAGCAAACTTAGAGTGAGCAAGGAAAGTAAAAGGAGCCCTAAAATCAAAGGCCAAACTTAAAATTCCTTCCTTATCTTTCTTATTGATATATTCGTGCTCTCTAACACCCAGGTCACATAAATGCACTCACCTTAGCTTTGTCTTAAGCCTTATTTTAGTTGACAAGTCCCCTTAATAAAATGCCTTAACTCTACTTTGATGACATGCTTTTCTCTCCTACCATTGATGAGCATCCTTAGAATATTCCCTATGTATTTAACATTTACATGCACAAGCATTTGTAGGAACACAAACATTATATGCATAAACATAGGAAACTTGCATCACAAGCTTGAACATAATAAATATGCAAAGCACCAGGAGGAAGTAAGCCTAAACATTTAAGGAGAATTGGATAGGATACTCAAGGAAGTTAAAAGTACACCAATAAAGATGTAAAATAACATCCTAAGGCACTTGCATCAAGATAAGGACTATAAAAGATACCATCAACTCATGAGAGTAATCGCAAACGGAAAACATCCAAATGAGCAGTAAATAGATTCAATTAAATAGGGTAGGATCTACATATGATGAAGTGCATATTTTGGGCTCCAAAAGCATAGTCCCTTATGTGTAGAATGGTACCGTCTAAATTGCTTAAATCATTGGAAACTCACTAGATTTTCATTCAATATTCGAATAGCTCTAACATTAATCTTTATGGATTCAATGGGACATCAAGAGATACTTTGACATTGGCAAGTCAATGATGGTAGTAAGATCAAAATGGAATGGTAGCTATATTCCTAAAAGACAAATGAGAGGCAATTAACGGCACCATGCCTTTACTTAGTAAGACCACTGGGCAAGAATAAAAGCATAAAGCCCTCAAAGTATAAACTATAAAGTTAATAAAGGGAAGTTATAATGCACCTTAACTAAGAATCATTATCTAGAAGTAGATCAGATAATAACTAAAATTCTTTTATTATTTCTTTTGTAGGAAAATCAATAATATATTAGTGGAACAAATGTAAATGAATAAGAGCGAGAAGTGTCAATGTAATATAGATAGAATAAGAAAAGGGAAGTTAGAACATATTGTAGTTAAGAATCATTAACTAGAACTCTTATGTTTGTTTTTTTTTAGGAAAGTGCTCTTGCAAAGAATAATATGGAAAATCCATTACACACAAGGGTGATAGTCACTTATGAAGTGATGCAACAAGAGAAATGATAAAAAATGGAAGTCATAATATATGATGACTAAGAATTGTTGCTTAAAATTAGAATAAATGCTCATTAAAAGTTTATGGTTTCCTTTACATGGAAAGTAACTGAGTAATAAGACAATAATGAAAGAAAATGTGGCAATACATGAACAAATATGGAAAAATACAAAGACATAAAAGGAAAAGACACAATCAAAGTAATAAAGTAACAAAATGATTAAGTAAAAAAAAGAAAGAAACAATTTGCCTCTCGATGATAATACACCTAGGCATGCTCTTGTAAATAAGAAATTAAAGGAATTAGACATCCTCACATTAGACACTATAGTTGTGATAAGGAGTCATCAACCTTCTCACATTTGCACTATTAGGTTCTTTATCATCCTAATTATCTCTAAAATCCTCTATGCTAAAAGGAACAAAGTTTTAAGAAAAAGCAAATTAAGTGTTTAAAATGAATAAGACTTCTTTGCATGAGATATACAATATTAAACACCTCCAAGTGCATTATAAGCCTAATTTAAGGTTAACATATTTACCTAAAGAAATAAGACATAAAGGAGCATAAGCGATGAATGTTAAAACCAACAAGTAGTAACATTAAGAAAAGAAATAAATAAAGATGGGAACCATACATAATAAGCCTATAAGAAATATGAACCTTAAAAGGGATGCAAAGTGCAAGCATGGAGCCAAATAATAAAGAATTCGAGCTAATTAGCTTAATTTCATATTTTGAAATTAATTAGCTTGATATGGATGAATTTTGAGTTATTTTTCTATTTTAGAGTCAATAAGGAAGATTCTAGAAGATTCTAGAAGATGTGAGAAGATTCAAGGATATTCTAAGTCAAAGTCAATAAGTCAACAAGTCAATATGAAAGTCAAACAGTCAATAAGTCAAAGTCAAGGGTCAATGGTCAACATCCTTCATGACATGTGACATGGCATGCTTCAATGCTTAGTTATCATGAGTTGTCATTTTGCTTAGTTTTAATGAGTTGTCAATTTTGAATTTTTGAAGATAAGTCATCATGAGTTGTCTTATTTTTTATGAAATTCTTCTTAATTAAGGATTTTCCTTTATAAGAGACTTTAAGAATAAGTAAGAAACCTTTTCCTTCAAGGATTAGGATGTTTACATGCCTATATAATGGCAAATCCTATGTAAAACGAATTTAGATTGATTGAATATTAAAAAGTGAGGTTTTTCTTTAAACTTTATTCTTTTAAAACTTTGCAATTTTACTTTTATTATTTTACTTTTGCCTTTCATTACAATTGCTGGGTTAGACTTAGAATTGTGTGATTGTTCATCTTTTAATAGCTAAGTATCCTTAGGCTAATATTCAAAGTTGGATGCGCGTTCTATTTATGTTATAGGTAGTGTTAGTATTAACAAGTGCCACCTCTGTTACTACCTCTACATCAGGGAGTGTCCTCTTCCTTTTCTCCAGTATTTACATCTATATTTGCATTCATGCATTGATAATAATAATGACATGGATGTTATAGACAATAATAGCTCTTTTCTTGTATTCTTGCAAATTTATTCATGCCATGAGTGGTATATATTAAAGTCAAATGAACTAATTCTAATTATTATAATCTTCTTGTAACGCTCATTTCATAATTTCTCAAACATGATTGATAGCTCTAAGTTAAGACATTCTAAACTTTAATCAATCTAATGCTTGCCTACCACCTAGATGAAAGAAGAACATGCAAAATAGAATTTATAATGGATAATGATGAACAAAATAAATTATAATTATCAAGAAATTTTCAAATAGGCTTGTGATTTCTGTGGTTACTAAAGCAATGCTTAAAAATGAGTAAGAGTATCAAAAAGAGACCCTTTCACGGTACTCACATTAAGTAATGTTAGAAAGCTGGGGAATAAAAATGGAAAAGACTTGTTAACAAAAAGAATAAAGGTAGGAAGAACAATAAAATAATTAAAATTTTTGTGCACTCCAATACTCTAAAAAGTATTGGAGTGCATAAAAATTTTAAAAAGTCATTACCATCAATCAAGATCAAGTAGCACCTATAACAAAATCAAAAGGCAAATAAGGTACATCACCAACTTGCATTTAATGTATTTAACTACATATCATATGCCTAATTGTATATCACTATCATACACTTTCCTTAATCTTTAGATGTCTTAGTAGCATTCTTGTATGAACCTTGAAGTGCATCACTACCATTAGCTTTTGCATCCTGAATTCACATTTATAATGTATAATACTCAAAATTGCATCATGCATCATATATAATCACAATCAACCATTCTTTCTTTAGACCTTAAATGGTTATAGTGACATGATCACTCTTTTTCAACACCTTAAATGGTTATAGTGGGATGATCACTTTTTCCTGACACCTTAAATGGTTATAGTGGTATAATCACTTTTGCCTATTTGGCATGATAACTTTGCCTAACACCATAAATGGTTATTGTGGTGCAATAACTTTTTCCTAACACATTAAATAGTTATAATGGCATGATCACTTTTGCCTGACACCTTAAATGGTTATAGTGGCACAATCACTTTTTCCTAACACCTTAAATGGTTATAATAGCATGATAAATTTTGCTTTACACCTTAAATGGTTATAATGGCATGGTCACTTTTGCCTAACACTTTAAATGGTTAAAGTGGCATGATCTCTTTTGCATGACACCTTAAATGGTTATAATGGCATGAACATAATCATAAACTACATTTTTATATGAATACCAAAATTGCATCCTTGTATAAATCTCGAATTATATCACTATAATTATTGCATGAATCTTGAAACTATATTCTTTTATAAATCACTATCATTCTTACATGAATTATAAATTGCATCACTATATGCATCCCAAATTACATCATTATCATTCTTCTATGAGTCCCAAATTACATTTTTGCGTGCATCATGAATTACATCACTATCATTCTTTTGTGAATCATAAGTTGCATTTTTAAATGAATCCACAGTTGTACCACTAGCATTCTTGTGTGAATCCCAAACAACATTCTTGCATGCATCTTGAATTACATCTAATGGAATGAGTTATGTAACTTAGACATTAGAAACATATATGGTGAGCACAAGCCTAAGTTAGGTAAAATTTCAAAAATTTTACTTATATAACCCTTCATGACATGAAGAATTCCATTCCCAATTATCCATTTTGCATGTTAAAACATTACTAAATTGCAAAGCAACATATAATCATTAACCTAGGAAACTTTAAGTTTAAGAAAACTTATAAACTCCTAGTTTGATGAAGATTACAATAGCTAAGATCTATAAGTTTTAAGTGTAGTTCAATATTTGAATTTAATGTTTTAGCCTTACAAATGAAAGTCCTCTAGCTTGAAACTCTAAAGCTCCACCAAATCACCTTCTTACTTTAATTTGATTAATTATAAGTGTCCTCTCAATTGACCCTCATAAATCTTGTACTAACTTAATTCTTTGTAAGAATACTTTGAGTTTATGTTTAATAGCTATTGTTTTTATTTTTAGTGTGTCTAACCATTAAAACTAATACATTGTAATTAGCATAGTAGTTTTAGGATGTTTCATGCATATTTAGGTTGCATTTAGTACACATTTTAGTTTAGTTTTCATGCATTTCATTCATAATTACAAATGCTTTTAATTTCCATTATTCTTGGTAAATTTATATGAATTTGAATGACTTATAAATGTTTTTAAAGTTTTTTTAAAGCTTATAAAAGTTATATGGACATATAAAAGTCACTAAAGGTCAAAGGAATGAAGTAAGCAAGCTTTTGGAGTGTTTTTGGACTATCACTACTTGACATAAGATGTCTCTGTCATAAGTCATCACCACTATGATGACTCAGCATAGGATGTCTCTATCACGAGTCGGCACCAACCTTCATGACTTGATACAGTGAGAAGAGACATGACCCTCCAAACCATGTTGCACTCTTTGACCATAACTTCCTCTACAGGACTTAGATTTAAGTGAATCAAGTCACTATAGAAACCTAATTTAGAAGGCTATAATTTAATAAAGATATCTAGACTAATTCACTTATTTGGATTATCAAAAATTCCCTTGAAGTAACTGCCAATGTTGAAACAATGTGATCCTTCACCAAGAATTGTAGCTTTTTATTTATCATGACTTTTACTCTATGGTTATCAACTTCTAAACATATAAGTAATTTATTTTTTTCTCTAAAAAAGGAGATAGATAGATATAATTATAAATTAGAGAGAAATAAAGATTATTAGGAGAACATTCATAGTTGGAACTTGAAGTTGATATTGAAGGAAAATCAAAAGAGCATTGGCCTTGCAAATATTTTCATTCATCAATTTATTATACAAAGAGATTATTAGAAACTTTAAATTCATTTTAAAGTGTTTCTAACTCTTCCTTTCTATAATTCTCTTAGTGTTTGAGTATTATTTTATTGTGTTTATGCTATTATTAATTATGTATCAAGACTAATTGTTTAGGAGGTTGGAATTGTAATGGATGACAGTTTCAATGAATTATATTATTTATTTTACATTGTTGAATAAATTATTTGATTTCAATTGAGTAATTAATTGTGTTATATATGCTTGATCACCATATATGATGTTTTAGTCAAATATTCACAATGAGATTTAGGATATTTGATGGAAAAGCAATTGAATTCACTTAAAGGTTAGGAAAGTACCTAAGACAAGAAATCCACTTTGAGGGATCAAAGAATTGGTAAAGAACTTCATGATTTTTGTTTATCTCTATAATGACACGAAAGTGCTTGTAAACTCTAAATGGAAACACCCTTATTTGACAATGAGAGTTGCTCTTAAGGATTTTAGGTCATATTCTCCAATCATTTCATTCATAGTTAATATACTTGTTTTGTGTTAATAATTCATTGTTCTATTCTATGTTGTAATCTCCACTTCCACTTCTTTGAATATCAATTATTATTATTTTATTTCTTACGAATTCATAGTTTAGGATTTTACTATTTAAATTAGGTCTATAATTTGATTAATTACTACTTAATTATTAGTAAGCCTATTCATCCTAATATTTATCCATTTAATACTTGATTTCCCGTTATTCCCTATGTTCGACCCCTTACTTACCCTATATTTAGCCATAAAAGCTGGCATATACAATTTAAACCCACATAAGAATTTAGCACCGTTTCTGAGGAATAACGATTTTAAATTAATATTAGTTTAGGATAGAGAATAGTTGCTTTTGGATTTTAGATAGCTTAATTATTTTTTTTTCTAATTTTCTTTTTTTGATTATTTTAATTATATGTTTATTTTTATGTCTTTTGTACTTATATGTGTTTTACATTTTTAGTTTAAGTATTAAATTGCATTTCTAGTTTACTATGCTAGGTTGCATTATTTCAAAAAATCTTTTTTATTTTATTTTTATACTCCTTTTTTATTTGGAATGATTTTATTCTAAGTTAGTTCATTAATATATTAAGTTTTAGAAACATCTTAAAAATTGATTGATTATTTACTTCTCTTGCCTTATTTGCTAAGAATTGGGACAAGGTAGTGTAGGTTTGATGGTGATTTTTGCCTTTTTTTATTGCTTTTAAAATCTTTAATCTCTTTAATTAATTAATTTGGACTAATGAATTGAGCTTAAAGTTTTTGGGAAATGATATATGCATAAAAAAAGGAAACTCTAGCCATAATACGCACGTGTAATTGATCAATAAAGGATTGAGGACTTTAAAAATAATAATAATAATAATAATAAATCATGAGAAGGAGTGTAAAATGCACTCTGTCACGAGTTGGCACCAACCTTTACATATCGACACGTTTTGGAGAGACACGACCCACCAGACCATGTTACACTCTTTCAACCATAACTTCCTCTACAGCACTCAGATTCAAGTGGCTATAAAAAGCTAATATATAAGGATATAACTTTAATGAAGATGCCTAGATCTAATTCAATCATTTGGATTACTGAAAAATCCCTTAAATTAACTGTCAATGTTAAAGCAATATGATCCTTTACCAAGAATTGTAGCTTTTTGTTTATCATGACTTGTACCCTATGGTTATCAACTTCAGAACATATAAGTACTTTATTTTTGTCTCTATAAAAGGAGATAGATAGATATAATTGTAAATTATAGAGAAATAAAGATTATTAGGAGAACATTCATAGTTGGAACTTGAAGTTGATATTGAAGGAAGATCAAATGAGCATTGACCTTGTAGACATGTTCATTCATCAAGTTATTATCTAAAGAGATTATTGGAGACTCTAAATTCATTTCAAAGTGTTTTTAACTCTTCCTTTTTATAATTCTCTTGGTGTTTGAATATTATTTTATTGTGTTTATGCTATTATTAATTATGTATCAAGACTAACTGCTTAGGAGGTTGAAATTACAATGGATAATAGTTTCAATGAATTATATTATTTATTTTGCATTGTTAAATAAATTATTTAATTTCAATAGAGTACTTAATTGTTTTATATATGTTTGATCACCATATTTGATGTTTTAGTCAAATATTCACAATGAGAGTTAGGATATTTGATGGAAAAGCAATTGAATTCACTTAAAGGTTAGGAAAGTACCAGAGACAAGAAATCCACTTTGAGGGATCAAAGAATTGGTAAAGAACTTCATGATTTTTGTTTATCTCTACAATGACACAAGAGTGCTTATAGACTCTAAATGGAAATACCCTTATTTGACAACAAGAGTTGCTCTTAAGGATTTTAGGTCATATTCTCCAATCATTGCATTCATAGTTAATATACTTATTTTGTGTTAATAATTAATTATTCTATTCTATGTTGTAATCTCCACCTCCAATTCTTTGAATATTATTTATTATTATTTTATTTCTTATTAATTGCATATTTTAGGATTTTACTATTTAAATTAGGTCTATAATTTGATTAATTACTACTTGATTATTGGTAAGCCTATGCATCCTAGTATTTATCTAGTTAATACTTGATTTCTTATTATTTCCTATGTTCAACCCCTTGCTTATCCTATATTTAGCCATAGAAGCTAGGGTATACAACTTAAACCCCCATTAACAACATATAAAATTTCTTACATTATATATAAATATAAATATAAATATAAATAAATAAATAAATAAATAAATAAATAAATATATATATATATATATATATATATATATATATATATATATATATATATATATATATATATATATATATATATATATATATATATGTGTGTGTGTGTGTGTGTGTGTGTGTGTGTGTGTGTGTGTGTGTGTGTGTGTGTGTGTGTATAACATCATCCATAACATCACAAGCATATCTCATGACATCATAAGTAGGAAACTTGATATAATAAGTATACAATTAATATAAGTAACTTAATAATGTACAAAGAAGTTTGTAGAAATTATATCTCATATATAATGTATACATTCATCCTCTCACATTTATCAATGTGATATATACACGTAACCTAATCTTTATTTGACAAAGTCAAATATTTACACTTTTAAGATTTAATGTGCCTAATATGCCAAATTTTTCTGCATTATTTTTATGGACTTGGGCTTAGTAATTGGGCCTACATTTGGCCCAAGCACAATCCATCAAACAAATGGGCCTAGATTAGGTTCATGGGCTTTCTTAATATTTTAGATTAATCTTTGGTTCAAAATTCTTTTATGCCTATACCCAAACTACTTAAGTCATTAATGCAAGTCCAAATAAAAACAACATATATATTATTAATTTAATAGTTTAATTAATATCTCATATTAATTAATTATAAATTAATAATTAAACGCTTACTTGAATTAGATTTTATGATATGCTAGAATCATTGCTTAAAACATAAATCTAATTCCATTAATCTTAATTAATTGATTGAACTCTTTAATTAATAATTAGATTAATATTGATGATGATTTGGTAAAACTCTTTTAGGTGTGATTTACTAGGTTCATGTTTAATTGGAAATGAGAAAATAATATTAACACTTGATATTATTTGAAACTTCTTTTAATCTAAATGTGAAAATCCCAATTATACACATTTCTTTCTCTTAAGATGTGAGTGGCCCCTAGCCTCGATATCAGAACTACCCAATTAGAAATGAATGCATATATTGATTCACCCAAACCATAATTACCATGCATTAAAATCCCTTAATTAAAATATCTCAATATAGCCTAAAGTCAAGGTTTAGTCAAAATCTATTAGTTGTATTATATGATCTTATATTAAGTTCTAATTTTTGGTAAAATATAATAAATACTAGAAACACTTTTATAGCACTAAAACTCTTTCAAACTATGTCATGTTTGTCCTAACTAGGAACTTATTCACTAAGATAATACTTAGATAGCATAGGATGTTATCCTAGTTCACTTTAGGCATTTAATCCTATCTTGGTCCAATACTCATCCTTACATATAATCGACTATTGCCATCATGTGCCATATACCCATATGCATTTAACACAAGTATGTAAGTGGTAATAAACCCTAACCACTCAAATGTAGATGACCATTATAACCTAAAATGTGATTGTTAACTATAAGTGAATATTCATGCGATCATAAATCTAATATCACTATTAAATTCACCTATTACATGAGTATCCACATGGCTATTTTGATATCTCATATCAAGTAGCATAAGACTCACTACCTCCCACTATTAATATCACATACTAATCATGAAAAATAGACAAAGGTGATAATCTAATTAATATTACCTGAATATTAATTTTTTTACTATGAACATTTTATAGCATATATACTAAATAAACTTGTAGCTCATATTATCGACTCTTGATAATAAATTTATTTAATAAGATGCTAATTATTAAATATTCAATTAAATAAACACTTTAGATAATAGAATATTAATTTATTTCCATTTGGTATAATTTATAATGTCAAAATATGTTGTTGGCCTCTAAGGCATACCACCTATACTAACATTCTCCCATTTGCACTAGAGCCAATCATTACAGTATCTTTCACCTACCTTCTCAAGATGTTGATCTAGCTGTAGTTGTGTTAGTGCTTTAATAAGTGGATAAGCAACATTATCAATTGAAGCTATCTTTTACATGACAATATTGCCTTTTCTAATAAGTTTCTTGATAATATGAAAACATCTTTCTATGTGTTTGGACTTTTAGTGAGACATTGGTTCCTTTACCAAAGCAATAGGTCCATTGTTATCATAATAGAGAGGAATTGGGGACTCAACAAAAGGAATAACTCCCAGTTCGGTAATGAACTTCTTTATTCAAATTTCTTCTTTAGCAACATCTAATGTAGTTATATACTCAGCTTCTATAATGGAATAAGTAGTGACACTTTCCTTGGAACTCTTCTATCTCCCCCCACCTCCATTATAAATGAAAATAAACCTAGAGATAAACTTTATATCATCCACATCTGATTGAAAATCAGAATCTATGAAACCACCTATTTATATATCACCTTTGCCATAAGTTAAGACCAAATATTTAGTCCTTCTCAAGTACTTAAAATTGCCTTAACATGTATCCAATGTTATAAACCTAGATTGGATTGAATCTTGTTAGTCACACTAACAACATGGGCAATATCAAGCCTAGTACATAATATAGTGTACATCAAGATTCCTATCTAAAGCATAAGCAACTTTAGCCATTTTTTCCATCTCCTCAAGTGTGACATACCCTTGGATTAATGGATACCATACCTAAATGGTAACAATCCTCTTTCAGAATTAAGCATTTTGAACCTCTTTAACACTTTTTCCAAGTAAAGACTTTAGGATAAACCTATCATTCTTCTTAATCTATCTCTATAGACTTGAATGCCAAAAATATATGTAGCTTCCCCTAAGACTTTTATGGAGAAATTTTTACCTAAATATAGTTTCACATTTGTAAGCATGCCAACATCATTTCTGAATAATAAAATATCATCAACATATAGGACGAGGAAAGTGAGTTGGCCCTCACTAACCTTCTTGTGCACATAAGGCTCATCTTCATTTTTTTTAAAACCAAAAGATTGAATAGCTTTATCAAAATTATGATTCTAACTCCTTAAAGCTTGCTTTATACCATAAATAGATTTATTAAATTTGCACACTTTGGAATATTCTTTATATTCAAAACCTTTATGTTGTTCCATATAAATCTCTTTCTTAACATAGCCATTGAGAAAAGCAATTTTGACATCCATTTGCCAAATCCTATAATTATAGTTTACAACTATTGTAAGAAGCATTTGAATTGATTTAAGCATGGTACTGGCAAGAAAGTTTTCTCATAGCCAACCCCTTGCTTTTAATGAAACCCTTTTGCTACAAGCCTCTATTTATAGGTATCAACCTTTCCATCTACACCAATCTTTCTCTTAAAGACCCATTTACAACATATAGGTATAATACCTTCAAGTGGATCAGTAAGTGTCCAGACCTGGTTTGCATACATAGAATCCATTTTGGCTTTCATTGCTTCAAGCCATTTTAAAGAATCTTTATCTAATAAAGCTTCTTTATATGTTGTAGGATCATCATCATGATTGCTTTCTTTACGAATATACAACTCTTGTATATCATATAGAAAATTGTATCTCTACGATTGATAAGATACCCTACCTTATCTTTTAAGAGTTAGTGTGATGATATTTTTAGTGGGATTAAACTCTTAGGATTGATCAATATCCATTTGATCAACTTGATTGGCCTCATTAGAAGATTCCTTTTTTTTATATGCCATCATCATTTCTTTACCATCTTTTTGAAGAAACTCTTTCTCAATAAATATGGCATCTCTGCTTACAATAATAACTTGTTTAATAGGAAGATAAACATAAAACCCTAAACTATCTTTAGAATATTCAATAAACTTGCATTGAATTGACCATGTATCATAACCTTTTGATATAAGTTGGGCATCCCTAAATCTTAACATGTTTAAGGCTTTAGATGGAACACGATTTAGGATGTTAGTAGTTATTTACAATGTAAAACCCCAAAGGAAAATAGGCAAATTTGTATATCTCATAATAGATTGAACCATATATCTAATAGAGTTTGATTCCTCGTTCTGGATACAACATTTAGTTGAGGTGTGTCAGGAAGAGTTTGTTGTGAAATAATGTTATGTTCCTTAGGGAACTTAATGAATTGGTTGTTTAGGTATTCACCTCCTCAACCCGTTCATAGGATTTTAATATTTTTTCATGTTTGGTTCTTTAATTGGACCTTGAATTCCTTGAACTTTTCAAAAGGATTCACTTTTATGTTTCATTAAATATTAGTGTCCATAATTTAAATAGTTAAAAAAATGTATAGATCAAATGTGTTTATTAGTATAAACATTATAAGCGAAAATACACCTTTATCCCATGTCAAAACCTAGTATCATTTATTCATGTGAGTCAATACATATAGGTCAGATCTTACCAATGTTAATAGTTTATTAGCTTACTTTTAAAATAGAAAATATTATTCTTTAGTTATTGTCAAACTTTTATGTAATTTAATCTATTAAAAGTTATTTTTAGTTATATTATTAATTATAAAAATAGTATTCATCAATAATATAATATTAAATTTATAATATAAGTATTAAATTACATAATATTATTTTTCAAATTTAATTGATTTTAGTAGAGAAAGTTACAAAATTAATTAATGGGAAACAATTTTTAATTTTTTATAGAAAATTGTAGGAAAATTTCTTTAATATTATGTTGACATCATTGAATCCTACAACTATAAGAAGCTAGTAACTGTTTAATATCATTGTTATATCAGAGGCTTAAATATTTTTTTAAAATGCTCTTAAATGTTTTTAAGGGTAAATTAGTTCCTTATTGTGAATGTTAAGTGCAAAAATTCACCATTGTCTTATTTCTTTCTCTCTATGCATGTTAGAAATAGTATGTCACATTAATAGTAATGATAAATACGATTTGTAAAAGGATTTTAATACATAATTTCAAAGTGATATGAATATATTTATTTTCAAATAATATTAATCATCAATGTCAAATTAATTTAAAAATTTAGGAGTGTCTTTGTACAGTTTTCAAAGATTACAAATTTATATATATATATATATATATATATATATATATATATATATATATATATATATATATATATATGCATGTTGTGTATATATATATATATATAATAGTAATGATAAATACTATTTGTAAAAGGATTTTAATACATAATTTCAAAGTGACATGGATATATTTATTTTCAAATAATATTAATCATCAATGTCAAATTAATTTAAAAATTTAGGAGTGTCTTTGTACAGTTTTCAAAGATTACAAATTTTATATGTATATATATATATATATATATATATACACAACATGCATACACGCACATATATACACACATACACAAATATATATATATACACACATACATGCATGTATATGCATATACATACACAAACACATATATAGACATGAATAACTTCATTTTTCTTCAAAATAAAAAATTTATATTACTTTTTTTAGTTGGAAATATTTTGATGAGAAACTAATAATAAAATGATTTTAAGCTTATAATTAAAAAAATAACAAATATAACCTATTAAATTTATTTTTTAGAATAATTACATACATATAAAAAAATTGTATATAAACTCACTAACTTAATATTAGTTTTAATATTTTAATATGCTTAATTTATCTCTAATGATGTAAAAATATAAATCAAATATTAATGTAATGTCTCAATTCATCAAGATTTATTTGGAATATCAATTTTATATTTATGTCCAATAAATTTTTCTTCACATTTCACCAAAAAAAAAAAAAGAACTGAATTAAATTGAAATATTATGTTTGTTTTCTATTTCTTATTTTTATCTAATATGATTTTTTATTGTTTTAGTTTAATTCAATTTGATTCACTTAAATTGTATGCTCACCTCTAGTGAGATTTTTTTGAGCAAATTACAATTTTCTCCATAAATTTTGATCTAATTTTATATATCTCTCTTATTTCAAAATCCAATATTTATCTCCTTCAATTTTTGTTATTTTAACATTTAAAAATTTCCGTTAAAGTTAGATCATTTTTTTATTAAATACTATACAAAATTCACTTTCAAACCATAAAAAAACTATAATTAACCATGTATCACTAATGATATTTTAGTCATTTATATGATAACATTAAATACACATATTCTTCACTTATTAATGATATCGTTCATAAAAGAATGATATGGTTTTATAGTTCATTATAGTTTTTTAATATTTAAAAAGGTATTTTAGAATTTTTATATAGTACTTAACTGGAAAAATAATTTAACCATAATAGAAGTTCCTATTTATTAATTAAATAAAAGTTGAAAAAGATAAACTTTGAAATAAGGGAAAATTATATTTAAGTGCCTTGTGGTTTGGCCATTTTCAATTAGAGGGGTGTGGCTTGTTTAATAACAAAGAGCTACCATGTAGTATACGTTGTTAGCATATAACGGCATTTCTTAGTAACTTCATTAGATCTGCTGACATGGCAGGGTAGGATATTACATCAAACATAATAAAATCATTCATAACAATTGGATTGGGAAAATTTGATAAACATTAGTTTTCCACCAACATATGGATGCTAATGACAATTTTTTTTAATTAAAAGCAAAATTACATGGAATATTCACCATCCTTAGTGCCCACATGGAATATTCATCATACTTGGTGCCCACATGAACATGATGAATAGTGATTTAAACTTATCAAAAGATATTGAATCTCAACTATCCTATTTTGCTAATTATACTTTAAGCAAATCATCCCGACTATATAATTTGTTGATTATAATTCATTGTTTAAAAAATTAATTTGCTTAAAATAAATAAATTAATTAATTAAGCAATAGATGTACAGAAAATATTTAGTTTTTTTTGATACCTGCTTTGATACCATTTGTTAGTTTTCATAATAATAAGACATCATGAACATAAACCCTGATGATCTTTAAAACTAAATATTTTCATGATACAATAAAATAAATAGGATAGAAAACTTACTTCGATTTGCATTAGAATTCATACTTGAATCTATTGATAGAGAATTAGTTTCTCTCTCTTGTCCCTTATTTCTTAATCACACCCTTAGATGGAGTTATGGTTGTGTTTTTATCGAGGGGAGAGAGGACCAATTTACATACATATTTATAGTTATTCTTATTTAATCAAGTACGCTAATCATGTAATCCTAAAATCAACATAATCCTAATTAAACTAAGATTAGTATTTTACTTTAATTAATTTTAATTGGGCCACACTTTATGGATTTATTATCTAAAAAACATTACTAAAAATTTCTATAAGAAGCTTATTATTTAACTGTGAAATATATATTTTAATATATAGTAATATAAAATTAATTATTTTTTAGACTAAAAATATTACAATCTCATCCTATTATTAATCAATTTAGATATAAAATTATTCACTAAAATAAGAAAAAATAAAAATGGAGATCTACTGACCAACATGTCATCATTCTTGTATCAAAACCTATAAACAAATTCATATAGTCACAGAAGCATTAAGTAATTGCAATTTGGATTGTTATTAGATGGAAGGTTTATATATTCACAATAAGCGCTAACTTGTAGAATTTGGTTGTAAATTTTTTTTTAAAAAAATTAAGTTAGTGTGCTTTTAAAAGAGGAAAAAAGTTCTATTAAAAAAAAATTGAAGGTTTACAATTGAATGGACTGATGGTCAATTTTAAATTTTAAAAGGAAAAAGTACATTTAATTACCATATGGTTTGGCCCATTTTCAGAGCTATGGTTTGTTTTGTGATATAGCTATCCTGTAGTATACGCTGTTAGCATATAATGGTATTTTTTACTAACTCCATTAGATTTGTTGATGTGGTAGGGGTAAAGTTTTGACCTTCACTTTTAGTTAATCTAAAAGACTTATTTACCCTTATGATAATACAAAATTTTATAATTTTATTGCCAAGAGTTATTTGCATTTTTTACACATTTTTTATATTTATATTTTTTACATATTATTTATATAAATAAAAACTAATTAACAAAATTTTTAATAATTAATAAATTTAAAAGACATCAATAATTGATAATTATTAATTAGTTACTTAATTTTTTTAGATTCTAACTCATTTATAATTTATTTTTTCAATTTTATTGATATTTATATTTTTATATAAATAAAAACTAATTAACAAAGTTTTAATAATTAATAAATTTAAAAGACATAAATAATTGATAATTTACCCTTAATTGATTTAGAGTTTGGACTAATCAACAGGGATTTGATAATTCAGTGATCAACATGTAAATTTTTTAAGAGAAAAATATCATTTAAGTCCTTTAAGCATCATCCCCTTCTCATCCATACCCGCTCTCCTTCACACAATCATCCACCATCCCCGCCATACCGCCACAAATTCAATACTAACAACAAATGTAGAAATAAAAACAACAAAAATAATAGCAAATCGACAAATCCAGCCACAACCACAAAAATTAACAATAAATCCACAAATCAAAAATGAAAAATTAAGCAGTGGATGCCGATGAGGGAGAAAGCAACAACACATGAGTGGCGTTTTTCTTCGTTTTTTCTCTTCTCCATCATGTCGTTAGTGAGGGGAGAATACAACAGCTCCACTGCTTTGTGATGTGATTGAAGAAGCACAATGATGTACCATGGAAAGGCAATGATAGACTTACTGGTGACGGCCTCATTGACAAGACGCAACAAGAAGGGTTGGCAGGAGCTGTTCACGACAAGAAGCAGCAACATCAAATAAAGGATCAAAAATTATTTTTAATTTTTTCTTTTATTATTAATTATAAATGAGTTAGAATCAAAAAATATTTGGTAACTAATGGTAAATTATCAATTATTTATGTCTTTCAAATTTATTAATTATCAAAACTTTGTTAATTAGTTTTTATTTATATAAAAGTACAAAAATCAATAATATGTAAAAAAATAAATAAAATTATAAATTATAAATGCGTTAGAATCTAAAAAATATTAAGTAACTAATTAACAATTAACATTTATGTCTTTTAAATTTATTAATTATTAGAAATTTTGTTAATTAGTTTTTATTTATATAAATATAAATTTTAAAAATATGTAAAAATATAAATATAAAAATGAGTTAAAAAAAAACAAATAACTCTTGGTACAAGATTGTAAAATTTATATTATGATAAGGGCAAATAAGTCTTTTTATGTTAACTAAAAGTGAAGGTAATCAATCCACAGTGAAAGTTGATAGTGATAGATAACCAGTGATATACAACTTTCTACTCTACTATTCTTCTTCTCCATTTGTATTGTTTATCTTCTACATCGTTTTATATCATACTCTGTTTCTCTCCTTCGGCCTCCATATCTCTTTTACTCAATAACCTTAAACCTTTATTTTCTTCTCCTCTCTTTCAAATGTCAATCTTTCATTGAATTGTTAAGGATTGGATCCTTCATTTACTAGAAGATCATTGCAATAATTAGTCTTCTCATATAAACCAAACATGGTTTTATTAATTAAGACTAAGCAGATGAAACCAAAGCTAGAGCAGTTATGATCTAAATTACGCTATAGCAATAGTGCTTATGTTAATTCAATAGGCAAATCTTAAGGTTTAGCTCTTTGGTAGGATGATGAATAGGGAGTACAAATTAAAGGTATGTCTAGACATTTTATTGATTCTTTAATTACTACTGATGAGCTTTGGCATTTATTGGAATATATAGAGATCTAAGAAGGGAGTTTAGGTCTGCAGTCTAGAATGAACTTTGCTCTCTACATCTTAAATCTATTATTCCTTGGGTTTTAATTGGTGACTTCAATTCTTGTTTGTATCCTTATGAGAAGAAGCGTGGCATCATTCTAACTCAATCCTATTAAGACCGTTTACAAAGTTTATCGAATATTGTAATTTACTTGATTTGGGATTTAAAGGGAGGTATTTTACTTAGCATAACAAACAAATTAGGGAGGGTAATAGACAAGCTTGATTGGATCAAGAACTTTATAATCCTGAGTGGCACATAAAGTTTGATTTGCCCAAGCCATTCATTAATCTTATTTGGGTTCAAATCATTATCATGTTCTTTTTATTTTTGGACTCAAAATCTAAACAGGCAAGGAAAAGCTTTAAATATTAAGCTAAATAGGATCTTGATTAAGATTGGAGGAATGTTATAGTGAAGCATTAAGAGAAACAAGTTTGCCCTTCTTCTAGGTAATTAGTCATTAAAAAAAATTATAATTACTTAAGCTGGAATTGTGTATATAGGTTCAAGCTAAAGGTGTAAATTGTCAACACAGACTCAACCAATTAAACTCTCAGCTTGATGATGTGCTTTCAGGTGATTATAATATTTAACAAAAGAAATAAGAAACATCATTTAAGGCTTGAAATTCATAAATTACAGGAGAATGAAGAAATACACTGGCTTTAATGTTCTTATGTTAAATGGTTGAAAGAAGGAAAAAATATGAAGTTTTTTCATTCTTCAACTATACAAGAAGCTAGAGAAAACAAATCACTAGAATTCTTAACACTTTTGGGTAATGGATCTCAGATGAAAGTCAAATTAAAATTGTCGCTATTGCTCACTTTTATAGCATCTATAAGCATGAAGTGCTTCCTGCCTATAGGCAAACTTTGAATAATAGTGCTACTTTAGTCTCTTAATAAATAAATGATGAGCTTATTAAAGAGGTTAGCAGAGAGGAAATTCATTCAGTAGTCTTTTCTCTTGGAAAACTTAAGGTGCCAGGCCCTGATGGTTATCCAAGAGCTTTTTTTTCATAATCATTGGAATACAATGCAAAAGGATATTGTGACACTTGTTCAATAATTATTTTCTACCTCTTCTTTACCTCCCTAACTCAATAATACTTACATTTCTTTTGTTCCCAAGCTTAAAGATCCAAAAACTTTCATGATTATTGTCTTATAAGTTATTGCCACTTTCTTTATAAAATTATATCTAAAATTCTTACTAACCGGTTAAAGCCATGGCTTCCTACTATCATCATTCCTCATTACAATGGTTTTGTCTAAGGCCATAGTATTCAAGATAATATTATCTTGAATCATGAAGCTATGTATGCTCTCAAAACTAAGTTCAAAGGAAAGAAGGGTTATTTTGCAGTCAAACTTAACTTTTCTAAAGCTTTTGATAGTGTCAATTGGCACTTTGTTCAATTTATTTGTTAGTGGTATGCCTTAGGCCAATTATGCAATGGTCACACTTTGACAATTGTTATATTTCTATTTAATAATAAAGAGGCATTTTTATTATTATTGGCTAATTCTAGTATTATCCTTGATTAGTTAATTCTAATAAGATCATCAAGTATGTGACTTGATAGTAAAAACTCTTAGGTGATGCTTGAATTCTAATCTAAATATCACTAATCGATTATTATTATAGGAATAATAATGATATGAGGTTAACTGATGATTAAGTTTTACTAATCATGCATATGAGATATTAAGTTAAACTCAAAGGTATATATTTAAGGAAATGATGTACTAGATTGACCCACTATGAGAATACCACATGGATTATTGTCATAGGTAATTCTCATCATAATAGTATTACTTGAGTCCTCTGACTTGAGATCACCATGGTTTCCTGAATGATAAGTTTTGAATTTTGAAACATCCCTACACCATACTTTAACCGGTTGGTAAAACAGATTATGATTGGATATAAAATGAGTCATGTGAGGAATATAAGTGGTTAAGATGGAATTTGTCCATCAATTATTTTAAAAAGATATATATCGGGCCCCTCAATAAGAGATTGAAGAGAAATGCATGGCCATGCTAAAATGATAAAGTGTTATCAATGTCAGTCTACTTGGGATCAAGAAATAATATGATTAAACAATATAAGGATGACATAATCCATACCTTATATTCAATTAAGATATCATATGACAAAAGGACTATAATACACATTATGTATTAGGTTATGTAAGATTATCAGCTTTCACATAACTTGGGTAATCATAGTGTCTTGCTACAGATCAATTATGACTTGTAGGCTAAAATGGGGATTTTAGGCTCATTGTCAATGTTGTGTGAACCTACAGGGTCACACACTTAGAATAAGCCTAAAGCAGATTGGGTTAATAAGCCTAATAATTATCTCTATATAAGATTAAATAAATAAGTAAATAAATATATATATATATATATATATATATTAGTATTTATTTTTTTCTTAATTTAAGGTAATAGTTATCTAAAATAAATATTAAACAATTCTAATTTGGAATTAGAATCGAAATAGAAAGAGAAGTTTAAATTTACAAAAACAGTTTTAGTAAATGGATATGTATGAAACCTTAGAAAGGATGGCTATAATACATCTTATTCTCTAGGGTTTAGTATTTAAGGTTAAGCCACCTTTTCTCCTTCTTCCCTCCTACACTTCTTTTGTAAAAGGAAAAAGAATAGAGAGAAAATGTGTTATGAGAAAACAAAGGTTTTAATAAACTTACTTTGCTTTGGATCATCTTCTTCGTATGGATACCATAAAGGGCATGGCCTTATGGTGACATTTTAATCTAATAAAGGAATACGTAAAGCTTGAGGTAGGGTGTCACCAATGTGAACCCCCTCTCTTCCTTCCAACATTCTTACCTAGAAATCATCTAATTCGAATTACATGGATATGGGGTTATGGGTTTTATGATAAAAATTTCTGTTTTCCACTATGTTATGGATCACGAAATCTAACATTGTCATGGATCAACCTGGCATTCACTGACAATGGAGTAAATGGGTGTGGCAGTGCATTACCATAGTTTGGTATTATATCATTATAAATGGTAGTCCTACTCACTACTTCATTCTTATAGAGGACTGCGCCAAGGAGATCCTTTATCTCCATACTTATTCATTTTGGTGGCTGATTCATTATCTCATTCTCTTATTCATAGTAATCTTCATAGTTCTATTAGAGGTCTTAAACTTGGAAGACATACTCCCACTCTAACTCACCCTTTATTTATAGATGATTCGATCTTATTTGGAGAAGTAACCCCTAAAGAAACTATGGAAATTAAAAGAGTTCTGTAAAATTTCTTAGATGAAGCAAGTTTAAAATTAAATCTTCACAAGCCATAACTCTTTTTTAGTTGTAATGTTAATGATGATGCTAAAAACTAATATTTATAGCTTTTTTTTAGATTGTTGAATTAAGTTATGCTTCAAAATACCTTAGGATCCCCTTGGATTAGTAAAAAAAAGAAGAATGTTATGTGATTATCTCATCCAAAAATTTAGATAAAAAAAAAATTCTATTGGCACAGTAAATTCTTATCTTAAGAGGGAAGAGAAGTTCTAATAAAGTTTTCCATTCAATCTTTGCCTACATATATCATCACTATCTTTTAGTTGCCTATATATGTTATAAATTAAATAGATAAGTTAATAAGAAACTTTTGGTGGTCTCAAAATATTACTGACAGGAAAATGCGTTGGGTTAATTAGTCAGTTTTGACTAAATCAAAGTGTAGTGGTGAATTAGGCTTTCGTGAATTATAACATTTTAACCAAGCATTGCTAGGAAAGCTTATTTGGAAAATAATAAAATAGCCACAATCTATTAGTGCAAGAATTTTGAAAGGTATCTACTACCCTTATTCTTATTTTCTTTCTGCGAAATAGGGTGGTCGTCCCTTCATGGTTGTGGTGTAGTCTTCTTCACAATAGGGACATTCTTACTTAAGGCATTTACTGAAACGTTCATATGGGTTTTTTTTTATTAATCCATGGACTAACCCATGGCCTTTATTGCCAAATTTTTGGATTCACTCTTCTAAACCTCCTCACACCTATATCAACTAGGTTAGTGATCTGATTGATTGGCAGAAGGCTCAATAGAATGGTGATTTACTAAGAAATCTTTTTTATGAAGAAGAATGCAAGCCTATTCTAAGTATTCCTATTCATTCTTCCAACCAAAGGAGGCGAGATATTATAGTATGGCACTTTGAAAGATCAGGTTATTATTTGGTAAGGTCTGCTTATCATTTACTTAAAAATAATCAACTGGTTTTAGCTTAACCTTCTAGTTCTAATCCTATAGGATGGAAATACATTTGGTCTCTTTGTACTTCTCCTAAAATTACTAATTTCATTTGGCATTGCATGACAAATGTCATTCCTATGGGAAAAGGTATGTTGTGTAGGGACTATTCTATAAATTCAATATGTCCTAGATGCTCTAATTCATTAGAAACTTTGAAGCATATGTTGTTTCTTTATGAGCATTCTTAGCTTATTTGGTTTGGTAGTATGGTTTGTTATATGTCGAGTCCTTTTGACTTTGGGTCTTTTACTTCTTAGTGGATAGAAATGCATTGTTTCTTAAATGAAATTAGTAGATAAGAATTAATGAATCTTCTAGTTGGTATCTGATGGTTTATTTGGAAAGCAAGAAATTATAAAGTCTTCAATAACAAGCTTTAAGATCTTAAGCAAGTGGTAACTAAAAATTCAAGGTTAGTGGTCTTTTATCACTTTTGCTTATCACCTATGTTCAATGGAGCTCAATATCTCTATGGAAATGAACCTTGACTATTTTGTCTAGACTCCCTCTGCTTGATGGTAGTCTTAAAATAAACTGTGACACCTCTTTCTCCTCTGTCACTCATAGCAATAATCTTACTTATGTCTGTAGAGACACTTATGGCAATATTATTCATTTTTTTTCAAACCAAACTTATAGCTACTCTACATTCCAAGCAAAATTACTAGCTTTACGTAAAGGATTGAAGTTCATAAATAATTTTTTAGGAAAGGAATTTATTATGGAATCAGATTGCAAATTGGTTATTCAAGCTTGCCATTCTACTATTGATAATGTTCCTTGGGAGGCTACTGTTCTCATTCATGATATGAAGCAGATTATTGCTTCTAATACTAACATCAATGTCCAGTTCATTAACTATTTTGCTAATAAGGTTGTAGACTGGTTAACTATAAATCATGATAGCTTATTGATGTTTGATCAATGTTTTAATATGCATCTACAATTGTAAAATCTATTGTATCGTGAATATCCTTATAATTTTTCTTCTTGATTAATGAATTTGTTTTTTATTAAAAAAAATTGATTTTATTATATTCCATGTGTGATTTTCATGAGAATTAACGTCATATTATTTCAAGGACTTTGTACCTAATTTACTCATGAGGAATAATTATATTTGTTTGTTTATGACATTTAACAAAACATGAGCTTTATAGTTTCCATTATACCTAATAAATAAATAAATAAATATTTATTTATTTATTTATGTATATTTTTCATAATAATTATTTTTAAATTTAATGAGTATGATTTTTATAATTTTATGTTCATTGTATTTTACTATGAACAAATATGTGTATTTATTGTTATAGTTTATAGTTGCTAAAGCAATTTAAACTAGAATGTGTTATTACATGTATAAATTATTTTATTGATGAAATACCATACATGATGATAAAATTGGCATTTGACAATTAATAGAATTTAAGAATTTACCCAAAGGTAAATTATTATTCTATGATTGTTGAACATTATTGGAGTGTATTATTATATTTTGGTTGAATATATTTGATTATCCAAAGATGTTAGATGTGTTTAATTAAAATATGATGATTACCCATTATGTTTATACACATGGTAGTATCTACCCAAAGGAGAACTACTTTGTTTTTTTTCTAATTTCTTATTAATTGTGGGCATTATGCTATATTTTGAAGTTATTGCAATTCATTCTCTTGCATCATCTATTACTATCTTTAATGGTACAAACTTCTCTAATTGGCATGAGCAATTTGATTTCCATTTAAACTTTATGGATCTTAACTTAGCACTATTGGAAGATAAAACCGTTGCTATTACTGATTCAAGTAGTAAGGTTAAGAAGTTGCACTTTAGGCATGGGAATGCAATAACATATTATCCCTAAAGTTCTTGTGAATGACAATTGCCAGCAATATTAAATCTACCATTCCACAAATAGAAAGCACTAAAGAATTTCTAGCATTTGTGGAACAATGTTTTCATTTTGCTGATAAATCTCTCATTGGTACATTAATGATAAAGCTCATAACCATGAAGTATGATGGGTCAAAGGGCATGCAAGATCATATCATTGAGATTACTAATATTGCTGCAAGACTGAAGTCCTTGGGATTGGCAGTGGAGGATTCCATCTTAGTACAATTTATGTTGAACTCACTTCCTCTTGAATATGGGCCTTTTCAAATTTACTATAATACTATAAAGGACAAGTGGAATGTTAATGAATTACCTGGTAGGCTTGTTTAGGAGGAAATGAGATTAAAGAATCATGAGAATAATATTGTCAATCTTGTGGGTCAAGGAGTTGAAAAAAGAATGAAAGCAAAAGCCAACAAGTTTAAAAGAACTGAAAGGCATGCTAATGCTTCTCAGGCATAAGAGAAGGAATGAAAGATTAATTGATGTCACTTTTGTAAGAAAGAAGGACACTAATAGAAAGATTGCTTAAAATATAAGGCCTAGTTTAAAAAGAAAGGTATCTTTCATTATGCTTCTGAAATTTTTAAATCAAACTTAGTTGAAGTTCCTAGTAATACTTAGTGGCTTGATTATAGTGCTACTACTCATATGGCTAATATGATACAAGGATGTTAGTATTATACCCTAGGCCAATTATATAATGGTCATACTTTGTGATATGAACCCTACCTATAATAGAGATAGAATGTGCATCCAACTTTGAAATCTAGCCTAAGGATTATCAAAATAGGTTGTGTTGAAGGAGCTAAACCCCTTGCTTATTAAATTGAAGAAATATAGTTATCTATAAAAGATGAACAATAACATAATTCTAAGTATAATATAACCTAGCAATTATGATGAAAGGTAGATGTAATACAATTCAAGTAAACTTGCAAAGTTTTAAAAGAACAAAGTTTAAGGAAAAACCTCACTTTCAATATTTCAATAATTAAATTCATTTTACATAAGGTTTGCCCTTATATAGGCATGTAATCTAATCCTTGAAGGGGAAGGTTTCTTAATTATTCCTAAAGACTCCTATAAAGGAAAATCCTTAATTAAGAAAGTTTCCTTCAAAAATAAGACAACTCATGACAACTCATCTTTGAAAAGTCAAAATTGACAACTAATGACAACTCATTACAACTATTCCTTTTGCACTAACAACAAAGCCTAAGAAAATAAGCTTATATGTGTAAAAACTACACCTTTTGAGGTTACCATATAAATATTCCTTAAGCAGCACTTCCAAAACCAAATGCACATGTTCAATATGCTCTCCTAAAGATTTACTATATATAAGTATATCATAAAAATAAACAACTATAAATTTTCCAATGAAAGATTGCAAAACATGGTTCATTAATCTCATAAAGGTGTTAGGTGCATTAGTTAAACCAAAGGGCATAACCAACCACTTATATAAACCATATTTTGTTTTAAATGCAGTTTTCCATTGATCACCCTCTTTTATGCGAATTTTATTATAACCACTTTTCAAATCAATCTTGGAAAATATAATAGCCCCATGCAACTCATCAAGCATATCATCTAACCTAAGAATAGGATGACAATACTTTACCATTATTTTGTTAATTGCATAACAATTAACACACATTCTCCAAGTTCTATCCTTCTTAGGCATAAGTAAAATCGGAACAGCACATGGGCTCATGCTTTCTCTAATGTAACCTTTATTCATAAGATCCTCAACTTGCCTTTGTAACTCCTTGGTTTCCTCAGGATTACATCTATATGTGGGTCTATTTGGAATTATAGAACTAAGTACAAAGTCAATTTGATGGTCTATTCCTCTTATTGGTGGCAAACCACTAGGAATATCATTGGGAAATACATCTTGAAATTCCTATAATAATCTCACAAAAGAACTAGGAAGAGAAGGGTCAAGATCATTAGAGCTCAAATAAGATTTCTTGTAAACAAGTACAAGTAGAGGCTACCTTAAAAGTAAAGCTTTCCTCACATCTTTTTCTTTTACATAAAAACTTGTTTTTCTCTCTTGTTTTACCTTATTCACACTCAACTCTCTTTTTGCATGCACATCACTCTTCTTTTTCTCATTATACATCAATTCAAGCTCTCTTTTTTCCATTCTTTACTAACTCCTCTCATTGCTTTTCTTATAGCTCTCCTTTTGCTTATTTGCCTTTTCTTTTTTATGCAAACTCTCTCTCTCTCTCTCTCTTTTTATTGCTTTTTCTTTTTCAAACTCTTTAAATCTTTGCTTTAGGACTTTTTATTCCTCATACACTTCTTTAAGGGTTAAAGGTTTAAGGGTAATGGGTATATCATTCACTATAAAAGAATATCTATTAGAAAACCCGTTATGATTAGCCCTCTTATCATATTGCTAAGGATGCCCCAAAAGAATATGACAAGCTTGCATAGGCACTACATCACATAATACTTCATCTTTATATTTGCCTATGGAAAATGTTATTTTAACTTGTTTTGTCACTTTTATATGCCCATAATCATTCAACCATTACAATGTGTAAGGCCTAGGGTGCTTCATAGTATATAAATGCAATTTCTCAACTAACATGGTACTAGCTACATTTATGCAACTACCCCCATCAATGATCATACAACATAGTTTATCTTGCATCTTGCATTTAATGTGAAAGATGTTCTTATGTTGTGCCTCATCCTCCATCTTGGTTTGCACATTCATGATTCACCTTGTAACAAGCAATTCACCATATGATGGACTTTGTATAGCCTCATCATCACTTACATCTCTAAGTCACACTTGTCATCATCACTTTCACTAAAGACTTTATCTTTGGCCTTGGCATTTCCCCCTTCAGTTCCTCCTTCTTATGTCATTGCATTAATTTTTCCTGTAAGAAATTGTTACTACTAAAAAAAATCTCACAAAACACTCCCTTAAGTTTTTCACTTAATTTAGATGGTACTCACACTCGTGTTTCACTCAATAAGGCTTTTACCTCTTATGAGCTCACCACTCGCCTTTTACCACTCAAATTCCCTAAATCTCGGTTCTAATAAAACTAATGCAAATTATGCAAGAATTGCTTAATCAACTCCACACCACAATCACAAAAATCAAATTAAACTTAAAATTCAAAGTGACTATTCATGAATCAAATAAATAAGAAAAATAAGCAAGTGAATAAAACTTTGCTCAAAATCAAGAACAAAACCCAATTTTTAGAAGCCAAGAAATCGCACACAATGACAATTAATAAAAGAAGTCAAATTTGAGTTCTAAACCGACAAACACAACCAACACATAATTCTGAATTAAAAATAAAGTAACAATTTTTTTTCAATAGATGCGAAAATTGAACAAATTAAATCAATTAAGGGTCTTTTGATAGATTTTGAACCCTTTTGCTTAAAACACAATGATCGGATTTTTTTTTTTTTGAAATTGAGAAGAATTGAGAAGAAGAGGAAGAAATTATGAACGAAAATTAAATGATAAATAGCCAAACCTTGAAGTTTGGCTTTAATACCAAACTGAAATGAACCCTATCTATAACAAAGATAGAACGCACATTCAACTTTGAAATCTAGCCTAAGGATCATCAAGGATAGGTTGTGTTGATGGAGCTAAACCCTTTACTTATTAAATTGAAGCAAGATACTTAGTTATAAAAGATGAACAATCACACAATTCTAAGTCTAATCTAACCTAGCAATTGTGATGAAAGGCATATGTGAAACAATTCAAGTAAACTTGCAAAGTTTCAAAAGAACACAGTTTAAGGAAAAAACCTTACTTTCAATATTTCAACACTTTAATTCATTTTACATAGGGTTTGCCCTTATATAAGCATGTAAACATACTAATCCTTGAAGGGGAAGGTTTCTTAATTATTCCTAAAGACTTTTATAAAGGAAAATCATTAATTAAGAAAGTTTCCTTCAAAAATAAGACAACTCATGACAATTAATCTTTGAAAAGTCAAAATTGACAACTAAAGGCAACTCATTACAACTAAGCAAAATGACAACTCATGACAACTAAGCATTGAAGCATGCCATGTCATATGCCATGTAGGATGTTAACCATTAACCCTTGACTTTGACATTTTGATTTTAAATTGTTGACTTATTGACTTTGACTTGGAATGTTCTTGAATCTTCTCACATCTTCTTGAATCTTCCTTATTGACTCCAAAATAGAAAAAAAATAACTTCAAAATTTGTCCAATTCAAGCTAATTAATTTTAAAATAGGAAATTAAGCTAATTAGCTTGAATTCTTCATCATGCGACTCCAAACTTGTACTTCTAGTTGAATCCACTAACTTACTTGTAATGTGAAAGACAAATAATTCAATGCTTGTTTGAACTTCTTTGTCCTTGATCTTATTATTGGTCCCTCATAATGCAATGGATCACTTAGTTTGATGGGCTTGCCTAGCGTGGGTAGCATCATTTTGACTTTGTCTTATTTCCATTTTATTAATAAAGAGGCATTTTTATTATTACTAGCTAATTCTAGTATTATCCTTAATTACTCAGTTCTACCTAAGATCATCAAGTACGTGACTTGATGGTAAAACTCTTAGGTTATACTTGAATTCTAATATAAATATCCTTAGTCAATTATTATTATGGGAACAATAATGAATAAAGACTAGTATGAAGTTAACTAATGATTAATTTTTACTAATAATGTATATGAGATATTAAGTCTAGGTACATATTTAGAGAAATTATGTATTGGATTAACTATAAGAATACAAAATGGATTATCATCATAGGTAATTCTCATCACAGTCCCTCAATTATTTTGAAAAGATATATATGGGCCCCTTGATGAGTTAGACTAAACAAGAAATGCATGGCCATGCTAGAATGTATTGAAAAAAGGTTATCAAAATCATTTAAAGAGTTATAAGTATCAGCCTACTTGGGATCGAGAAAATAATATGATTGAATAATATAAGGATGACATAATCCATGCCTTATATTTAATCAGGATATCATGTGTTAAAAGGACTATAATACACACTTTGTATTAAGTTATGTCGGATTATCGACCTTTACACAACTTGGGTAGTCATAATGTCTTGCTAGAGACTAATTATGACTTATGGGCTAAAATGGAAATTTTAGGCCTACTGCCAATGTTATGTGAACCTACAAGGTCGCACACTTTAAACAAGCCGAAAGCAGACTTTGGTTAATTAGCCCAATAATTTATCTCTATATAAGATTAAATAAGTGTGTGTGTGTGTGTACATACTAATTCATTTAATGTAAGAGTTATTTAAATAAATAGGAAACGATTCTAATATAGAATTAGAATCAAAGTAGAAAAGGAAGCCTAATCTTACAAAAAACTATTTTGGTAAGAGAAACCCTAGATAGGATGTATGTATAAACATCTCTTTCTCTAGAATTAGCTAAGCCAATTATTCTCATGCTTCTTTTATTACTTTTGAGAAAAGAAACACACATAGAGAGAAAAATTAAAGTGAGAAAACAAAGGTGTTAGCACACTAACTCTGCTTTAGGTCACTTTGTTTATGTGGATATCGGTAAAGGACGTGGTCATATTGGCAACATCTTAATTCGATAAAAAGACACTAAAAGCTCGAGGTAGTGTGTCACCGAAGTGAACTCCCTCTCTTCCTTAATCATCTTGTCATAAGATCATCTTAGTGAGTGTTTGGAAATCCTCTTAATCAATCTACTCCAATTATGTGGATTTGGCTTTAGGGTTTTTGTGGTTAAAAGTTTTTTTTTATTGCATTTTGCATCATAAAACCATAATAAAGGAATCATTATGATCCAAACCGCAAATCTAACAAGTGATTTTCTATTTTATGGGGAATCCTATGAAGGCACCAATTAAAGGCATTGGGATTTATCATTTAATCTTAGATAGTGGTTATCAATTAGACTTAACTGAGACCATTTATGTACCTTTAATTTGTAGAAAACTTATTTTAATTTCTAAACTAGATATTTGTGGTTTTAATGGCAAATTTGGATCTAACAGTTTTAGTTTGTTTAAGAATTTTATATTTATTAGTTTTGGTTTTCTTATTGATGGTTTATACAAAATAAAACCTGATAATGTTTTTGTTGGATCTTTGCTTACTATGAATAATTGTATTAGACTAAAAATGTAGCATGATGAATGAAAATTATGCTTTCGTATGGCATAAACATTTGGGTCATATATCTAAATAAAGGTTATAGAGATAAGTAAATAATGAAATTCTTCCAAATCAAGATTTTACTAATCTTAGGATTTATTTGGATTGCATTAAGGGTAAGCAAACTAAACATTCCAAGAAAAGAACCATAAGAAGCACTTAGCTTTTTAAAATTATACACATTAACATTTGTGGACCTTTTAACACTCCAATTATTAATGGGGAAAGATATTTTATCACCTTTATTGATGATTTTTCATTTAAGGTTATATCTATTTGCTTTATGAGAAGTCTCAATCAGTCAATGCTGTCGAGGCATATATAAAGAAGGTTAAAAGGCAATTAGATAAAAAGGTGAAAAAAGTAAGATCTGATTTAGATTATGAATATTATGAAAAATATAATGAGTTTAGAAAATTTCATGGTCCATTTGCAACATTCCTTAAAAGTCATAACATATATGAATAGTATATTATGCCAGATACACCTCAACAAAATAGTGTAGCAGAAAGGCATAATTGGACTTTGATGGATATGGTTAGGAGTATGATGAGTAACTCCTCTTTACCTAAATCATTATGGATGAATGTTGCTACGGGTCAAATTAATACCTTAGTCTCCAAGACTTAGTATAGAGTAAGTAGGGTGTCGAACATTAGGGAATTTGGAGTAAATTTTGTATTAATCAAATAAATACTCTAATGGATAGGCAAATGATATTAAAATAATATTAATTTATTCTAACTAACTCTAAGCTACTAATTTTTAATTGCACAAATTAAATAAACTATACTAATAATGATTTTAAGCAATGTATGTTCGAATTACAAATCAAAATTAATCAAGAACTTTAAAGGTCAACAACATATAAAATTTCATGAATTGATTAGAGAATAAGCCAATAATCCTTAAAAGCAACTCTCATTGACAATTAAGAGTATTTTCATACACATTCTCATGAAATTGCAGAGATAAACAAAAATCATTAAATTTTGTGCTAATTCTTTGTCCCCTTAAAGTGAATTTCTTGTCTCCAAGTACTTTTCTAACCTTTAAGTAACTTCAATTACATTTCCACAAAATTGTCCCAATTCTCATTATGAAGTTGTGAATAATTGACTAACAAGTTATATATAGTGATCAAGCATACATAACACAATTCAAAACTCAATTAAAGTTAAATCAATCATGATTCATCATTATAGTTCTATATACAAAGACTTAGCCAAAATACATAATGTTCAATATCAATGAACAATAAAGAAGTATTATAAATATCAAGTAACTAAAATAGAACAAAAGAGAAAAGATTGTATTGATAAAATGCTTCAATGCTCTTTAAGAAGTTACTTGATTGTTGTAAATCCTCTTGATATCTTCCTTCAATTCCTTTGATATATCTTTTAACGCTAAGCACTTCAACTCTTTCAATAATAAAACTAATAATGCTATAAAATCTTAATGCAATAATAATGTTTTTCTCTATACTTAAAACAGAGCCAATCTTCATGTATTTATAGACTTCTTGGCATCCCAATTCGTGCCTCTTCAAATGGGTATAAAAATGAAAAGGTATGATGAAGAGGTGTATTAGTGCCAAGTCATCACCATTGTGCCGACTCGGTATAGGATGTCTCCATGCCGAGTCATTATGGGCTCTTCCTTCATTATGTAGTTTGTGATGAGTCAGCATATGTTTGACAAGTCGACACCAACACTTACTGTCATGACTCAGCAGTAATGTACTGAGTTGACACCCTTCTATGGAGCCTCATTTCTATTTTTTATGCATCATTTTTCATTGTACTCTATCCAAGTTCACTTCTATGCATGAATTAAGCCTAAGAACCCTTACAAAACATATAAAATCAATATAAGGACAATATAAACAAAGGAAATAAAAATAATAGTGCATAATTAAGTAAACATAAGCAAACATAATAAAACTAAATAATAGTGCATAATTAAGTAAACATATGCAAACATAACAAAACTAAGGAAAATTAAACCATAACTAGCCTAAAGAACTATGCTAATTTGAATTATAATATATCACTTAAAAATGCAACATATTTATTAAATAGGGCTAGTAAGGTAGTTTAAAAGACTCATTTTGAATTATGGACAGGAAGGAAACTTAGTTTATGGCACTTGTATGTTTGTGGTTGCCTAGTAGAAGTAAGAATTTATAATCCACATAAAAGAAAGTTAGATTCTTTAACTATTAGTGGTTACTTCATTAGCTACCTAAAGAAATCTAAGGGGTAGATATTTTATTACCCAAAACATAGTCTGAGAATTGTTGAAACCAAAAATGCAAAATTTATTAAGAATGGTGATTTTAGTGGGCGTAATGAACAATAAAATATGGAGATAAAGGAAATTAGTGTAAATGATCCTTTACACATGAATGTTCCTTTACACATTACTTTGCCAAATGTTGTTCCAAGTGTTTAAAGACATAATGATAACATTGAACAACATTAAATGAAAAACCATCCCATCAAGTAACTAACTCACATATGACTATTGCAAATGAACCCCAAGAAACAGTAGTAAGAAGGTTTCAAAGAGAAAGGAGATTAGCATTTCCAAACAATTATATGGTATATCTGTACGAGTCAGAGTTTGATATTGGAATTAATGAGGATATGATTTCATATTTGTAAGCCATAAATAATGTTGAATCTGATAAATGGCTTCATGCTATAAAAGATGAGTTAAAATCCATAAAGCAAAATAATGTTTAAGATTATTGAATTACTAGAAAACTGTAAAAGAGTTAGGTGTAAATGGGTCTTTAAGACAAAGCACAACTCAAAAGGCAATATTGAAAGATTTAAAGCCAGACTTATTATGATTGGTTATACTAAAAAAAGTGTTATTGATTATAGAGAGACATTTTCTCTAGTTTTAAAGAAAGATTCATTAAGAATAATAATGGCACTAGTTTCTCATTATGACTTAGAGCTACATTAAATGGATGTGAAAATAGTCTTTTTGAATGGAGATTTAGAGGATGAGGTCTATGTGGATCAACTTGAAGGTTTTTCCACAAAAGGTGAAAGTCAAATAGTGTGTAAACTTAAGAAATCAATATATAGACTTAAATAAGATTCTTTATAATGGTATATTAAGTTCAATACCATTATTACATCTTTCAGTTTTATAAAAAATATTGTTGATCGATGTACATACCAAAAGATTAATGGGAGTAAGTTTATATTTTTAGTTCTGTATCTTGATGGTATCTTACTTACTACTAATAATTTAGGCATAATGCATGAGATTAAAGAATTGTTTGCTAAGAACTTTGAAATGAAAAATATGGGAGAGGCATCTTATGTGATTGGAATAGAAATTTTCCATGATAGATCACGTGGGTTATTAGGATTATCTCAAAAAGCATGTATTGAAAAAGTTCTTGAAAAGTTTACTATAAATAAATGTCCACTTGGGGTGGTTCCCATATAAATTGGTGGCAAATTTAGTCTTATGCAATATCCAAAAAATAATATGGAATAAAAAGAAATAGAATCACTTCCATATGCTTATGTTATTGAAAGTTTACTGTACTTATAAATATGTACTAGACCAGACATCAATTTCATAGTTGGAATGTTAGGCATGTATCAAAGTAATCTTAGAATTAATCATTGAAAAGCTAAAAAGAAAGAATTGAGGTACTTTTAAGGAACAAAGGATTACATGCTTATATATAAAAGATCCAATGAACTAGAGTTTATTAGATATTTATATTCAAATTTTGTTAGATGCCTTGATAGTAGAAAGTCCATATTTAGCTACCTATTTTTATTTGTAGAAGCAACAGTATTATGGAGAAGTGCAAAATAAATTGTCATTGCTTCATCCACTATAGAGGCAAAATTTATGACATGTTTTGAAGCCATAACTCATGTATTATGGATGCAGAACTATATTTCAGGAGTTAGGGTTTTCAACATCATCACCAAGCTGATTAATATTTATTGTGATAATTCTATAGCAGTGTTATTGACCATTTACATGATCAAACTCCTAATTTTGGACTTTGACAAATAATTTAAATTCTAATTATTTCATTTAAGTGTGTAAGAAGTTAATCAATTACAAAGTATAAGTGCTTAATATTTGCAAATGTTAAAATATTTCTTAAAAGAGTATTTAACATTTATTTTATAAAATACATGAACCAATACAAATGCCTAAATTAATTTATGCAAAAGGAGCAAAGAAAAATCAATTTTTGGAATTACAAGTGTCTCCTCACAAGCTGATCATGAGTTGTCCCTTGTTGGTGCTCTTTTTGAGCTGTTTCATCTATTTTGCACAACATCAGTTGCTAGCGCCACTCATTATTATAAGCAACTCATGAGAGCAGTCCAAAAAACTTAAAATAGGTAAAAAAAAAAAAAGCAAATTTCAAAATCCAATGGTTCTCAAATCGACCCTCACGAGCCAAGACACTACCCTCACGATTGTGAGTGGCGTTTTGACTGTAAAAGTTTGAAAAACACTCAAGGATATTTAGAAGCATTGGAGACACAATCAAGGCCTCCAACAACTATATTTTTTAGTTGTTTATCTATATAAACTACTACTATAGCTCAGTTGAAGTTAACACACTTGCTTATTCAAATTCTTTATGTTAACATTCATTAAAGCTCTTAAACTTTCAATTTATTCATTCTTAGTTTCATCACTTGGTTATGTGTTAGAAATAGAATTTGTACTTCATCTAAGTCTTGGGATAGATTAAAAGGAGAGTGAGATTTATTTCTAAAGGAATTGGTTTAAGTGTTTAACCATCAAAACACTTGGGAAATACTTTAAGAGTGAGCCTAGAAACTCTTGATTATAAGGTTTAAGAGTGATCCTCAAACTCTTGTGTAATCTCAATCTAGTGAATAAGATTGTGTGAGATTAAAAATCCTAACTTAGGGATAAGTTTGGTGGAGACGTAAGATTGTTGAGAATCTGAACTCCTTAAATCATTGTGTTCATTGTTAACTCCTTAAATCATTATTCTTTCTACTCTATTCTCTTTTAATTCTTACTCAATCCCTTAAAATTATTTTTAGTTTTCTAAAATCCTTATTAGCCTTATTCACCCCCCTTAAGGCACTTTTAATTGGTATTAGAGCTTGGATTATAGGAACTTAATTGCTATAATACAAGATCATAGGGAGTGAACTTTAAAATTTTTCTTCACTTAGGCTATTCTTTGATGGTAGTGAATATCCTCATTGGAAATTCAAAATGGAGCTATATATAGATTGTGATTCCATTAGACTTTGGGAAGTTATTCTCAAAGGTTAGTAACCACTAAAAACTACCATTGATGGTGTACAAACTACTCTTTTAAAAAGTGATTAGAGCAATAATCAAAAGGAAGAAAACTACAACAATAAGAAAGCAATTATCACTCTACTCTTTTCCATGACAAGAGAAGAAGGAGTTAAGCTTCAATATTGCATTTCAGCCAAAGAAATATAACAGACCTTGGAGAACCATTATGAAGGCAATGTATAAATAAGAAGCAAAAAAGTTTAACTTCATATGTATGAATATGAACTCTTTAAAATGAAGCCTTAAGAATCAATCATGGAGATGAAAAAAATCTCAATGCTCTCCTCATAACCCTCAAGAAACTTGGAAAATATTTCTTTAAGGAAGATGTAAACAATAAGATTTTAAGAATCCTACCTAAAAAGGATTGGAAATCTTAAGTCACTTCAATTAAGGAATTTTAAGACCTCTCTACCCTCTCAATCAATGTGCTTATTGGCGAGCTCTTGACATATGAGCTCACAATTAAGTAAAGAGGTAAAAAGCAAAAAAAGAAGGAAAAGAAGAAAAAGAGCATATCATTAAAGGTTTTAAAAGAAGAAAGTTAAGATGACCATATTAAAGATTCTAATGATGAAGATGGTGATATTGTCATGCTCACTAGGAACTTTAAGAAGTTTTTAAGAAAGAAAAATTTCTCAAGAGCAAGAGACTTTAACAAGAAGTATGAAGGGGAAGATAAGAAGAAAACTAAAAAAGTTACTTGCTATGAAAGCAAGAAATTGAGTCACATCCAAAATGAGTGCCCCAAACTCAAATTCAAGAGAAAAGGAGCAAAGGAGAAAAGAAATGTCATCAAAGCTACTTGGGATGACTCATCTGAATCTAAAAAAGAAAAGGAACAACAAGAAATGGCCAACCTTTGCTTCATGGCTCTTAAAAATGAAAATGAGGGTACCATATATTTCTTATTTATCCTTTGAAGATTATGATGATGATGATGAGAGCTCTATTATGAGTAAATTATTAGTTAAATGCAAAAGCTTGCTTTCTAAAAAGAAGTTTTATAAGCATAAGCTATCTAGCTTAACAAAGAAATTTAATAGCTTAAAAAATGATTTTGCCAAACTTATTGAATTAAATGAAAAACTTATTAGTGATGCAAAATCTTTTAATTCCTTAGAAGATTAACTCAAGAAAGCAAGTGATGAAAATTATAATCTTTCTAAGGAGGTCTTAGAATTAAAGAATTCCATTGCTAAATTCAAAAAAGGAAAAAAAATTAGATAGTCTTCTTGATTCTCAAACATTTCATGGAGATACCCATCGAATTGGATATAAAAATGGAATGCCTTCATCATCATCATCGTCATACATTAATTTTGTTAAAGCCTCACATGATTCCACTCTTTCTACCTTCAAACCAAATAAGACTCAAGCTTTTAAAGATAAAAAGCCTCACGTGTTAAATAACAAAGGAAAATCTCATAAGACTCAACCTCCATTGGCACAAAGAGGCAAGACACATGTTAAAAGACCATAACCCAAACATGCTTATATGTACATTAGGCATAACACTCCTAAACATGTTGCACAAACCTATTAAAATAAACATTGTCATTGTCAATGTATGTCTCACACTATAACTCAAAATAATTTTAGAAGGCACATATAATCATAATATAAAAGCATGCTTTATATATTAGGAAATCATATCCTAATAGAAGAAATAATTTGCCAATGTTAAATTTTTTTATTTCATGACCAAAGGTCACTCTAGAAATGTATGCTTCTATTGAAAACTACATTTATAATTGCTACATTTAGATTATTTTGAAACTAACAAACCTAGACCAATTAAGGTTTGGGTTTAAAAGAATGTTTAAACTATGTTGTGTAGGTGTGCTTAAAGTCTATAAAAGTAAAGAGTAAATGGTATCTTGATAGTGGATGTTTAAGACACATGATAGAAGACAAGGAACAATTTAATAAGATTAATGTTAAGGATAGAGGACATGTCACATTTAGAGACAATGCCAAAGGAAGAATTATAGGCATTAGAGAATTCGGTAATCTCAATCCTTATCTATACATCATGTGTTGCTTATTGATGGTCTTAAGCATAATTTACTTAGTATAAGTCAATTATGTGACATGGGAAATAAAGTCACATTTTATCTTAGAAATTACTTCGTTAGTAGTCTTAATGAAGATAAAGTAATTTTTAGTAGTGAAAGAATAGGTAATGTTTATGTTATTGATTTGAGTAAAATTGATAACAAAGAAATAAAATGCTTAATGTTTATTTCTCTTAACTCATCGACATGGCATAAAAGGTTAGGATATGCAAATTTTAAGATATTAAATGATATTTGTAAACATGAACTTATGATTGATTTACCCCAGCTTTAATTCTCCAAGGATAAACATTATAATGCTTGTCAAAAAGAAAAACAATCTAAGTCTTCATTTAAGCTCAAGAATGTAGTGTCAACCTCTAGGCCACTTGAACTTATACATATGGATTTATTTTTGGATCAACTAGAGTTGCTAGTCTCGGTGGTATGCACTATGTTTATGTATTGGTTGATGATTACTCTAGATACACTTAGGTGTGTTTTCTTACTAATAAGAATGATTCATTTAAAGCTTTTGAAAATTTTTTAAAAAGAGTTAAAAAAGAAAACAGATTTTGTATTTCATCTATTAGAAGTGATCATAGAACCGAATTTGAAAATGAATTCTTCAAAACCTTTTGTAATAAAAATGGTATTTCACCTGTGTTGTCATGTCCTAAAACTTCTCAACAAAATGGGGTAGTTGAAAGGAAAAATATAACTTTAATGGAAATGACTAAAATAATGCTTCATGGGTATAATTTACCTCTATACTTTTTGGCAGAAACCATTAACACATCTTGTTATATTTCAAATAGAATTTTTAAAAAACCAATTTTAAATAAAAAATTTATGAGTTATAGAATAATAGAAAACTCAAAATCTCATATCTAAGAGTATTTATTTGCATATGCTTTATATTAAACACCAAGGATAATTTTAAGAAATTTAACTCTAAAGTTGATCAAGGAATTTTCCTCGGTTATGCCACCTCTAGTAAAGCATATAGAGTTTTTAATAAAAGAACTCTAGTAATTAAAGAGTCAATGCATGTTGTATTTGATAAATAAAACTCACTTGATCCTAGAATGGATGTTTATAATATTGATGACTTTATAGATAAGCATGTGGATATGAACACTCAAAAAGAAAATGCTAACAAACCTTTAGAACTAGAAGATCCTACAAAGGATGATAATGAGGAGATACCTCAATCTACTTCGAAGAATGATCTTCTAAAGGATTAGTAATTGAAAAAAGCTCATCCTCAAGACCTCATTATATGTGACACTATAAAAGGGGTAACTACTAGATCTAAACTTAAATATATTGTAAATTTAGACTTCATCTCTCAAATTGAACCCCAAAAATTTGATGATGCTTTGAGTGATGAATTTTTTATCCTTATAATGAAACAAGAGTTAAATTAATTTAAGAGAAATAAGGTTTAGACCTTGGTTTTAAGACCTAAATATCATCCTATTATAGGCACTAAATGGGTGTTTAGAAATAAGATGAATGAACATGGTGTCATAACTAAGAACAAAGCTAGACTAATAGCTAAAGGTTATAATCAAGAGGAAGGCATTAACTATGATGAAACTTTCACCCCTTATTGTAAGGTTAGAAGCTATTAAAATGTTACTTGCATTTGCATCATTCATGGATTTTAAACTTTATCAAATGGATGTTAAAAGTGCATTTCCGTGGTTTCATTGAAGAGAAGGTATATGTTAAGCAACCTCTGAGTTTTGAAAGTTTGGATTTCCTTAATCATGTATTTAAACTTTCAAAAGAATTATATGGATTGATATAAGCTCTAAGAGCTTAGTATGAAAGATTGAGTAACTTTCTATCAGATAAAGGTTTCTCTGAAGGAAAAGTTAACACAACTCTTTTCATAAAGAAATCCAAGCATAATTTACTTATTATGGAAATAAATGTTAATGATATTATTTTCAGTACTACTAACCATTGCTTGTGTGAGGAATTTTGTAAGTTAATGCAAGGAGAATTTGATATGAGTATGATGGGTAAGCTCAAGTTCTTCCTTGGACTTCAAATCAAGTAATTCAAAAATGGGATTTTCATAATCAAACTAAACATACAAGGGTCATTCTTAAAAATTTTGGAATGGATGGAAGTAAGTCAAGTAAAACTTCAATGAGCATCACCACCAAACTCAATAAAGATGAGAATGGCAAACTGGTTGATCAAAAGTGATTTAAAGTTATGATCAAATTTTTTTTATTTAATGACTAGTAGACCGGATATTATGTTTACTCCATATTTGTGTGCTAGGTTTCAATCTAGTCCTAAGGAGTCTCATTTGAATAAAATTAAAATAATTTTCAAATATCTTTTATGATATAATGCATTTAGGACTTTGGTATCTTAGGAGCTCTTCCTTTAACCTGATTAGTTATTCAGATGTAGACTTTGCCGATAGTTTACTAGATAGAAAAATCACTTTTGAAACTTGTCAAATTTTAGGTAATTGCTTAGTTTCTTAGTTTAGCAAGAAATAAGTTTCGGTTGCCTTGTTTACCGCTAAAGCAATGAGAATAGCAAACTGATTGATGAAAAGTGATTTAGAGGTATGATCAGATTCTTTTTTATTTAACTGCTAGTAGACCGGATATTATGTTTGCTATATACTTGTGTGCTAGGTTTCAAACTAGTCCTAGGGAGTCTCATTTGAATAAAATTAAAAGAATTTTCAAATATCTTTGTGGTATAATGCATTTAGGACTTTGGCATCCTAAGAGCTCTTCCTTTGACTTGATTAGTTATTCGGATGCAGACTTTACCGATAGTTTACTAGATAGAAAAATCACTTTTGAAACTTGTCAAATTCTAAGTAATTGCTTAGCTTTTTGGTTTAGCAAGAAATAAGTTTCGGTTGCCTTGTCCACCATTAAATATGTGGTGGCTAGTTGTTGTTGCTCATAAGTGTTATGGCAAAAAAAAAATAATAGAAACACTATAACATTGAACTTGATCCCATTCCTATTAAATATGACAATACAAGTGTTATAAACCTTAGCAAGAATCCCATTTAACACTCGAGAACTAAGTATATTAATATTAGACATCATTTCTTTCATGATTATATGCGAAATGGTGATATTTTTCTTGAATTTGTTGATACAAATTATCAATTAGCAGACATCTTTACCAAGCCTCTTTATGAAGAAAGATTGAATTTTATTAAACATGAATTTAGTATGATAAATGGTTGAAGCTTGGCTTGATAGTTGGACATCTTCATCAAAATTCATTATTTTCAAAATTTCGTGTGTAATAATGCTTTTAACTTATTTTTTACTTTCTATTTATTCTTTGTATTTGATACCATTTCATAAAATTCACGCACAAATATTTTTCTTTTATTTATACTTTTTATTTATTTTTCATTGTTGATACTTTTGTTCATGATTTCATTTTAAAAAATGGTATTTATGATATTAATCATGTAAAATTTTACTTTAAATAATTGTTATTTAATAATTAATTATTCAATTTATTGATTATTTAAATAAGCAAATTTATTTCATATACATCACTTGATTTATTGTATTTTCCATTTGTAGGATTTATTTTTAATTTTTATTAAAAATAATTATTTGAAATTTGAAATTTATTTTTCCCATTTAAATGTTTGATTATGTTGATTTATGATAATAATTATAATAACATTTAATTTGGTTGTGATTTGGTATGCTTTGGGGTTAAAGGGACCTATTTGTCATGATTTGAGGACTTGTTTGAAATGTTTTTGAAACTTTAGGGGGCCATTCACTAATTGTATGCCCATCACAATATACAATGCACTTGGCCTCATCCTCCTCCACTTCCTCAATAAGACTAGATTTGTTTTTATGAGTTTTGTGTGTTTTTTGTTAGTTTTTGTTTGGTTTGTTTTCAATATATTTTCGGTTTCTAAGATATGAACTGTTAGCTTATGTCTATGTTTATTTCATGTCAGTTTATATTTGGTTTATTTTTTGTTTCTCTTTGGTTTATAAGCCATGAGCTGCTAGTTTGTGTCTTGTTTATGTTACTCTTAAGTTTACAATTGATATTCTAATATCATTATAACTCTATCCTTGTCATTAATGCAATTTCTATTTTATTAAAATTTCCTTTTGAATTTTGATAAAAGGGGAGAAACATTTGAAATTTTTTTTTCTTTATGCATGCATAAACATTGTAAGTGTGGCTAGTTTTGTCTTCTTTAATAATCATGTTTTCATGATTTTATAATTGTGACAAAAAGCCTTATTTTTCTTACTTTGTTTCTTTATGCGAAGATCCTTATTTTTTAAGACTCGGTCTATCTTTGTTTTCATTATTTTGGTTCTTGGTCCTTTATTTCCTTTAGGACTTTTGTTTCTTTTAGGTTTATTTCTTTTTTTTTTATCTCTCTCTTTTCTTTTTATCTTTAACAAAGGGGGAGAAAAAGTTATGGATGATTGTGTTTATAATATGTTAATTGCTACATGATCATGTATGTTAGTTAGCTAAGTTCAACATGATCATATGATAGTTAAGTTTGTTAAGTTTAAAATAAGTGTTATATGAACTATATTTGTGATGCATTTAAGTAGTATTACATGCATTGTAAGTGCTACTAGTTTTATTTATTTAAATATGTTTGAAATTATTTTCTTCATATTGCATAACATTTATTTAAATGATCATGCTATCATGTTTTTAACACATTTGTCATGTTAGGCCATGTTTGTTTTTGCACCTCATGTTAAATTTTATGTTGTTTTTATTTTTAACAAAAGGGAATAAAATATTAAATTTATATTTTTTATCATGTTTAAAAAGGAGAAAAAAAGAAATATATATTTATATAGAGGAGAAAATTTTTATTATCTTTCAATTGATATTTCTTCTTAAAACCATCTCCTTTATAAATATTTAATATTTAAAAGAGATATTTTTTTAAATCCTTATATATGCTATAATAATTCATTTTTTCATATTCTGATACATGATAAATAATATAGAAATTATGCATTTATTAAAGGAGAGCAAATTATATTCATATATTTCATCTACTTAATTTAAAAGGGGAAGCTATTTTATATAGCACATATGTATTCATGTTAATTATTTTTTGGCACTCACACACACTTTATTTTATTTTTATCAAATTGGTTGTCAAACCTAAAAAGGGAGAGATTATTGAACATTTGCATGATCAAACTCTTAATTTTGGACTTTGACAAACAATTTAAATTCTAATGATTTCATTTAAGTTTGTAGGAAGTTTATTAATTACAAAGTATAAGTGCTCAATGTTTGGAAATGTTAAAATAATTCTTAAAAGAGTAATTAACATATATTTTATGAAGTACATGAACCAATGCAAGTGCCTAAATTAATTGATGCAAAAGGAGCAAAGAAAATCAATTTTTAGACTTATAGGTGGCTCCTCATAAACGTCTCATGAGCCAATCACGACCTGTCCCTTATTAGTGCTCTTTTTTAGCCGTTTCAGTTGTTTTAGACAGTGCTGCTCACAAGCGCCGCTCATGGTCATGAGCGACTCGTGAGGGTAGTCTAGCCAGCTCAAAATAGTTAAAAATAAGAAAATTTCAAACTCCAATGGTCCTCAAATTGACCCTCACGAGCCAAGACACTGTCCTTACAACCGTGAGTGGCATTTCGATTGCAAAAGTTTGAAAAACACTCAAGGATGTTTGGGAGACTTTAGAGAGACAATCAATGCCTCCAATAATCATATTTTTTAATTTTTTATTTATACAAACTACTCCTAGAGCTTAATTGAAGTTAAGACACTTGCTTATTCAAATTCTTTATCTTAACATTCATCAAAGCTCTCAAACTTTCAATTTATTCATTCTTTGTTTAATTAACTCCTGTGAGAATCAGTTGTGTGTCTAGAAATAGAATTTCTACTTCATATAAGTCTTGTGATAGATTAGAAAGGGAGTGAGATTTATTTCTAAAGGAATTGGTTTAAGTATTTAGCCATTAAAACACTTGGGAATTAGTTTAAGTGTAAACCTAGAAACTTTTGATTGTAAGGTTGAAGAGAGAGCCTCAAACTCTTATGCAATCTCAATCTTGGAAATAAGATTATGTGAGATTGAAAATCCTAACTTGGGGATAAGTTAGGTGGAGACGTAAGATTGTTGAGAATTTGAACTCCTTAAATCATTATATTCATTATTCTTTCTACTCTATTCTCTTTTAATTCTTTCTCAATTCCCTAAAATCATTTTTATTTTTCTAAAATCGTCATTAGCCTTATTCACCCATGACTCTAAGGCACTTCAAGCGTTCTTCTTTAAAAGTGATAAATACTTAAAGGGTGCCAAACTTATGGAATTAAAGTATTTTGTTGTTAAAAAAGAGATTAAGAAATAAAAAGTGTCTATTCAGCACATTAGTATTGAACTTATGATTGCAGATCCTTTAACAAAAGGCCTACAACCAAGATTAATTAAGGAACATATTCTAAGGATGGGACTTGGTTGTAATGATGATTAGGATGATTGATTATGTAATGATACTCTGAGCTCTATTATGTGTTTCTGATATTCATTATGGATTTTCTATTTCTTATGTTTGTATACACATGATTAATTTAAAGTTAAATAAGAAAAGTCATTATTTGACATTATCGTGGATCATTATAAAATTATGTTTTGTATGTTTCAACTATGGATATGATATGACGAATTATAAGTGTTGTAATATATGGAAGGTAGTGTTTGATGAAATAGAATATAATTGCCATAACTCGCAATCAATTTTGATATTATGTTATTATAATGAAATCATAAGAGATTAATTATTATGAACATAATAAACATTATATTAATTTTAATTGGACCAAGTGGGAAAATGTTAGATAATAAGCCCATAAACTGTGACCCAATTAAAATTAGTTAAAGTAAAATAGCAATCCTAATTGAATTGGGATTGTATAAATTATTCTTGTACATTAATTTTAGGGTTACATTATAGATGTATTAGATTAAATAAGAATGTCTATAAACATGTATTTAAATTGGTCCTCTCTCTCCCCAACAAAAACCTAACTCTAACTCCATATAAAGGTGTGATTAAGAAATTAAGGGACAAGAGAGAGAAACTAATTTCTCATCAATGGATTCGAGTATGAATTTTAATGCAAATTCAAGTAAGTTTTTTATCCTATTTATTTTATTGTATCATTAAATATTTAATTTTAAAGATTTTTAGAGTTTATATTCATGACGTCTTGTTATTATGAAAACTAACAATTTTTATTCATGAGCAAAAATCAACTTTCATAGTTAACCGTTAAAATTATTATTTTTAATTTGAAAGATTTGATTGTAAATTTTTTTAAGAATGTTTAATTTAGTATAGTTTTAAAATAAGGAAAATTCGTACCTACACTAATAAAAGTATGTGTTTGTTGGCTGAGTGTTTTACACTTGACTTATGTGATATTTATCTAACTATAAAATGCATTTGACTTATGTGGTATTTATCTAACTATAAAATGCATTATACCTAGTGTATGCAAGAATCTCCCAACAAACAAAATGTTTATTAGAAAAAAAAATTAAAAATTTTATTGTGAATTTCGGAATATAATTTAGGATTCAAATTAACTCTTATTTCTTTAAAATTTAATGGGAGTTCTCATTTAATTTTTTTAAAAAATAAAGATGGAAAACCACTTAGCTATTACTATGAGTTTTAAAGAGCCAAATTTATTTCTTTTTTTTTAGCCTAATGAAGGAGCAAAAAAAAATATAATCACTTTTATTTTACTTTAATTTAGTCATCTTGGATGTGAATATATTTTAGGGATAAATACAATTTTGGTCTTGATGTTTTTGCTTTTGGGCAAACTAGTTCTATGTTTTTTTTTTAATTTTTAAATATCATGTGTTTCACATTTTTTTACACTTTAGTACCTTTTTAACAAATATTGTTTAAAATTTATGTTTTCATGTAAAAATAATATGCATTTTCAATGCTAAAATCATATAATTAGTACTATATTATTCATCTAACTAGAATAAACTCACAAAAAATAAAATTTAGATGTATTTTTAACTTAATTATGAATAAAAATAAATTATTTTTAAAATAAATTTAAAATATTTTTAAAAATAACCAATTTTTTAGATTAATCGTAAATCATGTATAAAATAAATTTATCATTAAAATTTAATATTCTATAAATTTATCATTAAAATCTAATACTATATTAATTTTTTCACATAAAATAATCATTATATTAGTTAAAAGGATGCTAAAGTAAATTATTTTTAAAATAAATTTACAATATTTTTAAAAATAACCAATTTGTTAGATTGATCGTAAATCATGTATAAAATAAATTTCTCATTAAAATTTAATATTCTATAAATTTATCATTAAAACTTAATACTATATTAATTTTTTCTCATATATTAGTTAAAAGGATGTTAAAGTGTAAAAAAAGCCAAATACATTGTATTTAAAAGTAAAAAAATCATAAAATTAATTTTAACAAAAGGTAAAATTACAGGAACCAAAACTGTACTTATCCCTATATTTTATCAACTTGGTTAACAAAGTATATAACAAAAATTAAAGTAACGGAAAATGCACCTAATTTGAATTGTGGTCTTGCCTTTGGAAACTTGCAAATTAAGGACATAATATAATGTCACCCCGTATTCTATCTATAAATTTACCCATTCACGGACAGAGTAACATAGGATTAGGGTTTTGGAGTTGTAGGTTGTAGTTTGTAAAAGGTAAAAAGATGCAGCAGACTTCACAGGCACAGATGTTGAACCCTTCGGTGAACATTACCACTGAGCAGATTCAAAAGGTGTCACAATTTCTCATTTTTCTGTAATGGGTTTTTTTTTTATTTCGTACTTCATATAGCATAAACAAATGGTTTTATTGTATAATGGGTTCTTTCTTTTGCATGCGTTGTTGTTGGACCCTGTGATTGTGTTGATGTCAGTGTTTTAACTTTTTGTTGGCTGATGTCTGAATTTTTTTGGGCTGTGTTTTCTTGAATCATCTTTATTTGCGCAAAGTTTTTGTTAACAGTTGATGGTTGTTTGATCCAAGTGGAAGTGGAGCATTTGAATAGTACACAGATATTAATCGCTATCTGAGCTCTTTTAATTTTTTTTAAGTGTTACAAGAACCCTGTTTTCGCAGAGGATCGTGCGTTCTCACCGTCTTTTCCCTTAATCTTTATGTGCACAAAGTGGGGACTTGCTTCCTCTGTCTTTTTGTTATTTGAGTTTTAATTTCATTGTGCAATCCTGATGGATTGATCTCGACTAGATTTTGTTAATGTCACACACTAAGGCTCCGCTACTTGTTAGATACTAGTATTTTGCTTCATTCTTTTGAGTTGTTGAAGATCTTGAATTATAAAATGTCATTGGCATCGATTGCGGGATTCAGTTCTATAAGCATCCACTTATGACTTTTGTCCGTTCCTTGATTCAATCATGTAAGGTAATTCATTTTGATGGCCTAGTATGTAGGTCTATGCCTGAAATTGGAGAGCATGTAATTCTGAAATTTGATCATCACTTTAAGATATTGATGTTTAAATATTATTTATGCAGTACTTGGACGAGAATAAGCAGTTAATTATGGCTATACTGGAGAATCAAAATGTGGGAAAGTTTGCTGAATGTGCCTTGTGAGTGATGAAATAATTAGAATCTTCACTTTCTTTTCTTTGTTTCCATCATGGCACCCAATGATTTGATTTGCATACATTCAGCCTTTTCTTGACATGAACATGGTGTTACCAATTCATTTTTATTTTCTTGAGTTTATTCATTTCTTCATTAAGGCGTCAACATCATGAGGAACTTGATACAACAGATTGTTCATTAGTTGATTTCCAATCTGTCAGGTTTTAGATTCCTGTATATGTCGGGGTGACATTATGGTAGAGCTGCAGAAATATAGTTGCAGAAAGACATTGACACTAATTGTTCTGTATTCCCACATGTTTAAGTACTTATTTTTTGAGGTGTCTTAGAGTTTAAAGTATTAAGTATGGAGTTACTCTAAATCTGTTCTTTCTAAATGGTAATAACATTTAAGAATCCTCCTTTTTTTTATTCATTTAAAATTTTTGTAAGACTGTTATAAAATGAAAATACTCATCGTGTATATTGTTCCAGGACAGCTTCTATATATTTTTTCTTTCTTTTTTCTTTTTATGGAAAATACTCATTGTGGATATTGTGCAGCAGAATTTTTGAAAATAATGAATGTTCTATCTTTGGATAAAAAAAGTGATTTTTGTGTGGAAAATATATTTCTTTATAGTTTATAGCCATGTCCAGTGCAACAAAATTTGGGAAAATAATGAACATTCTTCAAAGATAAGGACCAGTTTTAGATTTTTGAGGTGTTAAGATAGGGTGATTAGAAAACTGCAATGTATGATTAATTATGCCTTCAGATTTTCGGTGCATCAGATCCCAGGAATCAAATAAAATACATCTGTTGAATCTTTCAGTATTTCCTGTTTCTGATATTTTTCAATGTTCTTGGTATTTTCTGGGCTCCTTTGGCATGCTCTTCTTAAGAATGCGAACAAAGTTTTAGCATTTTAGTCTGCACTTTGCATATTCCTATATTTTATGTTGTGACTTTGCACATGATCCAGGTATCAAGCCCAGCTACAGCAGAACCTGATGTACCTAGCTAGAGTAGCTGATACCCAACCACAAGGGATCGCAATGCCTTCTCAGGTCAACAAGCTGACAAATACACCATGAATTCATTCTCTTTTGCATTTCTATCTTTTTAATTTTGTTAGAAAAGGAATTAAGACTCGCAATCATGTTGAGTTATAACATCTGGATCCCTCAAAAGTTGCAGATGCCCCCTCAGTCTACAATGCCACAAGAGCATTACATGCAGCCATCACAAATTGCAACATCTCAGCAACCACTGTATTTCACTCCAAAGCTCCCTCTCCAAATCAATGCTCATCAGCAGCAGCTGCTGCCTCAAATTCAACAGCAGCGTCTTACCCAAGGACAGATGAGAATGAGGCTCAGTGCCAATGATGTAGTTGCTGATGCCTGAAAGCAGATGATACTAACTCATATGATCACTTTTGGTTTCTGCACCTTGACTGTTTATAGTTTGTAGGATCTGAACAACTACCATAGCTTAATTTTCTTATTCCCAGGCTAGTTGTATCTCTGTACATTTGGAAAAGTAGCTCCTTTAGTTCTTTTACTTGCTTCTCTTGATATGAGCATTTTATCAAGCATCAGATATAATTGTTGTTGGCTTCTAGTCCAAAAAATTTACATATCCCAAAGTTGCCCTACTCCCACTTATTTGTACCAACAGCTTTTTTCGTTTTCAATCTTGTTCTTGAAAATTTTGATCTTTTTCGGGTGTTTCTTCAGAGCCTTTTCTACTATGTTCTGTGCGTCTAGATGCGGTAACAAAATGCCCAACTTTTATGACTGAGTCTCTAAAATTATCAAGTTCATTCTACTAAGCTCCTATATTTTTAGGTGATTTCGGTAGTAACGGTTTTAACGAGCCAAGCGCAGCTTAGACTTGGTTGCTTTTATTATAGAGGTGAATTTGAACCTAACCTATTAGAATACTTGGGTGTTCTTAAGTTTAAATAAGCTAAAAAAAATAAATATACAAATTATAAATTAAAATTTTTTATTAAAAATTAAAATAAATTATTTACTAAATAAATTATAGTGAATAATGATTTTATTGTAATAATATATTTTACACCTACTATGGAAAGAATTTTATATATCATATATCTAAAATTAAATTATTAATATATAAAAATTACAAGGCAACTTACAAGCTTTTATTCAAGTTTGTTCTCGAACTTCATGAGTTGTTTTTGCTTAGTTTGAGTTCTAATTATTTATTATGTATTTTAGCAATCATTTCATTTAATTTCGCATTTTTTCGCAACTAAGTGAACATTTCTAACTTATTTTCTATCTATGTGGATGAGTGGATGGAATTGCACATAGTTGTGTTAACATTTGTGTTGCAGGTGTATTCTAGAACTAGGAACATATTTACATTTTCACCCTTTTTTTCTCTTTCAAATGTATTTCCTGGGAAAGCAATGTAATAATTATAATTAACTTTCTTTACTTTTCGTTATCATGTGATTTATGAACATGTATATACGAATTGTCATTCTGAAACCAATGTGTTGCGATAGCCATATATTGAAGTATAATGAGAAATAGCCAAAAAACATATGAAATCTTCCGAACCATGAATTTCTGTTGGGGACAATACTTATTGAGTAACCCAATGTCGTCCCCTAAATTTTCCCAATTTTAAAAAATCGAGTGGCGATTCCATAAACATAAAACGGCTCGCATCCTCTTGAGACTTAACATTGTCCCTGTCCGACAAATATAATGGATGTCGCTTCAATAAAGTTGTCGTGTCCTAAGTGAATAAAACAAAAGGAGCAAAGAACCAAAGTTTGCTCACCCTTCAGGTTGCTCATACTTCTATAGAAGATTACATTTGCAATTGCTTCCTTTGGACTATTTTTAGACTAACCAACATAGACCAATAAAGGTTTTGATTCAAAAAGGAGTTTAAATTCATTGTTTATATGTGTGCTTGAAGTCCACAAAGATCTAAAGTCAATGGTACCTAGATAGTTGATGTTCAAGGCACATAACGGAAGACAAGAGTTAATTCACTTCCTTTGAAGCTAAAGATGGAGGAAATGTCACCTTTCGAGACAATGCAAAAGGGAAGATAGTTGGAATCAACAAGTAACATTCAAACCTTATCTATTCATCATGTTTTATTAGTTGATGGCTTGAAGTATAATTTACTTAACATTAATCAAATTTGTGACATGGGAAACAAATTCACCTTCTACCCTAAAAATTGCTTTGTTAGTAGCTTAAACGATGATAAAGTAATCTTTAGTGGTGAAAGAGTTTATAATATTAATATTATTGACCTGAATACAATTGATAATAAAGACATTAAATGTCTAATGTCTATTTCCTATGACACATAGAGTTGGCATAGAAGGCTAGGACATGCTAATTTTGAGCTTCTAGATGACCTTAGTAAGAATGAACTTATGGATGGATTGCCCAAACTCAAATTCATAAAGAACAAGACTTACGATGCTTGTCAAAAGGGAAAGTAAACTAAGTCATATTTCAAACTCAAAAATATGGTGTCCACCTCTAAGCATTTAGAGCTCATTTACATGGACTTATTTAGACCTACTAAAGTTGCTTGCTTAGATGGAATGCATTTATGCTTGTTGATGATTATTCTAGATTCACTTGGGTATGTTTCCTAGCTTATAAAAATGATGCATTTAAAGTTTTTCAAAGTTTTGCAAGAAGAGTTAAAAAAGAAAATTGTTTTTGTATTTCTTCTATTAGAAATGATTATAGAACCGAATTTGAAAATGAATTTTTCAAAAATTATTGTGATGAAAATGGAATTTTTCATAATTATTCTTCTCTTAGAACTCCTCAACAAATTCGAGTTGTAGAAAGAAAGAATAGAATTATAGTGGAGATTACTAGAATAATGCTCCATGAATGTAGTTTACCACTATATTTTTAAGCAGAAGCTATTAATATCACTTGTTATATTGCTAATAGAGTTTTCAAATGACCTCTTTTAAACAAAATCTCTTATAAGCTATGGAATAACAAAAAACTTAAGATTTTATATCTAAGAGTGTTTGGTTGTAAATGTTTCACATTTAACACCAAGGATAACCTTGGTAAATTTGATTCCAAAGCCAATGAAGAAATCTTTGTAGGCTATTCCACTACAAGCAAAGCTTATAGAATCTTTAACAAAAGAATGTTAGTGGTTAACGAACCCATGCATATTATTTTTTATAAATCTAATCCACTTAATCCTAAAAAGGATTTTGTTAGTGTTGACAATATTGTAGAGGAATTTATGGAGATGAACATTTAAGAAGAAAATGCCAACAAACCTTTGGAAAATAATGAACCTAACAAGGAAGAGGATTAGGAGATAACTCAACCTACCTTGAAGGATGAACTATTAAATGAGTGGTAATTCATTAATGACACTTCAAAGCGGTAACCACTAGATCTCATTTTAAATCTTTGGTTAATTTAGCTTTCATCTTTGTGTGATGAATTTTAGGTCTTTGATATGCAAGAAGAACTCAATCAATTTTAGAGAAATAAAGTGTGGAATTTAGTTCCTATACCTAAACATCATCCTATTATAGGCACCAAATTGGTGTTTAGAAATAAGATTAATGAACAAGGTATTATAACTACGAACAAATCTAGATCAGTAGCTAAAGGTTATAATCAACTGGAAGACATTGATTATGACGAAAAAATTTTCCCCATTGCAAGGTTAGAAGCTATTAGGATGTTACTTGCATTTGCATCTCATATGAATTTTAAGATTTATCAAATGGATGTGAAAATGCTTTTTTAAATGGTTTTATACAAAAGGAGGTGTATGCTGAACAACCACTAGGTTTTGAAAGCTTTGAATTTCCTAACCACATTTTTAAACTTTCAAAAGCTTTATATGGATTAAAGCAAGCTCCTAAAGCTTGGTTTGAAAGGTTGAGCAGCTTTCTTTTAGAGAAAAGCTTCTCTAAAGGCAAAGTTAATACAACACTCTTCATAAAAAAAATCTAAAAATAACTTGTTGATTAATTAAATATATGTTAACGATATTATTTTTTATGCTACTAATCATTCATTGTGTGAAGAATTCTCTAAGCTTATATAAGGTGAATTTGATATGAGCTTGATGGGAGAACTCAAGTTCTTTCTTGGTCTCCAAATCAAGCAAGGAGAAGATGGAATCTTCGTTAATTAAGCTAAGTACACAAGAAACACCCTCATGAAGTTTGGAATGGATGGAGCTAAAGTAAGCAAGACTCCCAATAAGCACCACCACAAAGATTTACAAAGATGAGAGTGGAAAGCCGGTTGATGAAAAGTGCTTTAAAGGTATGATTAGATCCCTTCTTTAAATTACCATAAGTAGACCTATCACTATGTATGCTACTTATCTATGTGCTAGATTTCAATCTTGTCCTAAGGAGTCTCATTTAAATGTGGTTAAGAGAATTTTTAGTACCTCATAGGAACCATGCATGTACCATAGGAGTAACTCATTTGATCTCATTAGCTATTCAAATGCCGACTTTGCCAGTAGCTTACTAGATAGAAAGAGCACTTCCAAAGTTATCAATTTTTAGGACATTGCTTAGTCTCTTAGTTTAGCAAGAAATAAGTTTTGATTGCCTTGTCTACATCCAAAGTTAATTATATGGTGGCTAGTTGTTGTTATTTATAATTTTGTGGCAAAAATAATAACTAAAGGACTTTGGCATTGAGATTAATAATACTCCTATCATATGTAACAATACTAGTGCTATTAATCTTAGTAAGAACCCAATTCAACACTCTAGAACCAAACACATAGACATTAGGTGTCATTTCTTACATAATCATATTCAAAATAGTGATATATCACTTGTGTTTATTGATACTAAGAATCAACCTATGAATATTTTCACCAAATCTCTCAATCAAGAGAAATTAAATTACACCAAGCAAGAAATTTATATGTTAGATGGATCTAGTTTGAACTAATGCTTCAATTAAATTAAAGTGCTATGTGTTTTCATTTATGCTTAATGATATGCTCCTATTTGTGCTTATTTCTCTTTATTAACCTTGCATGTTAATAGTTAATCTTTGAAATTAATTTAAATGATTAATTATTAATAATGCAAATATTACAAAGTCCATTAATTATTTTTAACCTTTGCATGATCAAAATTGATTACAATTATTCCTCTTTTAAGTTCAAAAATTGCCTCTTTTTATACTTTTTTTCTATTGATTTAGTTCAGAAGGACTTAATTATTAAATTTGTTCAAAGTCTTTTGGGCTGAATTGAAAAAAATTTTAAACTTAAAGGACCAATCTAAACTTTGTTCATGATTATTACTATCATAAATAAGGATCATGACACTTGTAATGCTCAGATCCTAAGTTCTTCCTGGTCTATACTTCTGATAGTGAGATGATGTCATGAGGGCTCCTCACAATCATGAGAGGATTCTTGACAAACCTAAGAAAATAGTTTTTGTACCTTTTCATGTACCATTATAACTCTTCTTTATTCCAATGACTCTCAAATCCTACCACTAATTTTTTTTTTTACTCATTCAATGGCCAAATTTATTTCTTTTTATCTATAAATATATTATTGTTCATCGCTTTGTCTCACTTTGCTCTTAAATTCCTTCAAATTATCAATCTCACTTTTTTTTCACTTTACTTATATTCAGTTAGTTTCCCTTCACTTTTCCCTATCTTTTCTTTATTACTTTGATATTCATGGCTCCTAAGAATGAGTATAATAAACCAAAGGCAAGTCCAAGGTCAAGTAGAGAGAAAATAAAGAAGACTCCTCCCATCTCTTATTCCTCTTTTGAAATCAAAACTCACCTTGCCTCATTCTTAAGAAGGAACATAATTCCTTATTATTACATGTCAAAAGTGGCTCTACAAAAGCTTGGGTGTTTTAATGAAGTGAAGAGTCTTCTTGAGAACATAGGTATGCATGAAATTACATTTGATCCTCTACCTTCTATTCCCTCATTAGTTTATGAGTTCCTCGCCTCTTATTGCCTTAAAACTTATCATGTTGATGTACACTTTATAGTATAAGGTTTAAATTAGGGAACATTTCATGTCTGCCACTAATTTTGATACCTTATTTGGGTTTAAACAAGGGGGTCTTCTATAATCAAATACCCTTTAGTCACTCATAATTTTTGGATTAATAATACTAACCCAATATTGATCCTTTTATGGCTGGACACCCAAAGTCATCCTCCTTCTCTTCCAAATCCCTTTGGTACATCTATAGTTTCATCATATATTCTTTTCATGTAAAGGGTTTGAGCAATGAAGCAATTTCTTTTAATGACCTCTTTTTGCATTCATTGCATTAAGGACAATATTATTATAGAGCTAGGAAGGTTGATCCAATGAAGAATTTTAGTTAATATATGATAGTATGAGTGGTAGTATATGTATAAGGGGCATCATTACAAAAATGGCTAACCACTTTTGCATCAATACATCCTCTCAAGACTTCATTCCCCATTCCCTTATTGATGAGACCTTTCTTAAAAACTCTTAATAATTCAAGAACTATGGATAACAATGGTTATGGAAAGATGAAGCAAAAGTGGTTAATGAGGAACTTGCTCAAAACCTTGCAAACATTGAGCAAGTTAGGAATTTAAGGCGTGAAGGTGCAGAGCTTAGTGAAGAATAAGAATAAAAGCCCCAAGCATAAGCACAAGCTCCTACAATGCCTCAAAGAAAGAGACTTAGAGGCCTCTCTGTTAGTGATAAGCCCTAGGCCAATTATGTAATGACCATACTTTGACATTATCATATTTTATTTTAATAATAAAGAAGCATTTTTATTATTACTAGCTAATTCTAGTATTATCCTTGATTAGTTCATTCTACTATGATCATCAAGTATATGACTTAATAGTAAAACTTTTAGGTGATACTTGAATTCTAATCTAAATATCCTTAATCGATTATTGTTATGGGAATAACAATGAATAAAGACTAGTATAAGGTTAACTGATGATTAAGTTTTACTGATCATGTATATGAGATATTAAGTCAAACTCATAGCTACATATTTAGGGAAATGATGTATTAGACCAACCCACTATGAGAATACCACATTAATTATTTTCATAGGTAATTCTCATCAATGTAGTATTATTTGAGTCCTCTGACCTGACATCACTATAGTTTCCTATATGATAAGTTCTATATTTTGACACATCCCTACACCATACTTTAACTGGATGGTAAAAAATGTTGTGATTTGATATAGAATGAGTTGTGTGAGGAATGTGAGTGGATAAGATGGAATTTATCCCTCAGTTATTTTAAGAACATATCTATTGGACCTCTCGATTAGTTAAACTAAAGAGAAATGCATGGTCATGCTAGAATGCTAAAGAGTTATCAATGTTAGCGACAATATGATTGAATAATATAAGGATGACATAATCCATGCCTTATTTTCAATCAGGATATTATGTGACCAAAAGGACTATGGTACATGCAATGTATTAGGTTATGATGAATTCTCGATCTTCACACAACTTTGTCAGTTATAATCTCTTGCTAAAGACCAATTATGAATTGTGGACTAAAATGAATTTTGGGCCTACTACTGATGTTGTGTGAACCTATAGGGCTGTACACTTAGAACAGGCCTAAAGCAAACTTGGATTAATTAGCCCAATACTTATCTCTATAAAAGATTTATTTAATTAATTAATTAATTAATTTTATATATTAGTATTTATTTAATTTTAGGTAAGAGTTATCTAAAATAAATAGGAAATGATTCTAATTTAGAATTAGAATCAAAGTGGAAAAGGAAGTCTAATCTTACCAAAATTGTTTTGGTAAGAGAAACCATAGGTATGATTTATATATGAACATCTCTTTCTCTAGGGTTTACTGTGTGATATTCTCATTCTTCCTCTCTACTTCTTGTGAAAAATACACATAGGGAGAAAATGTGTTGAGAGACAACAAAGGTTCTAACAGACCTATTTTACTTTGGATCATCTTGTTCGTGTGGATACCATACAGGGCGTGATCTTTTGGTGAAGTCTGAATCCAATAAAAAGACACAAAAAGGTCAAGATAGGATGTCACTAGAGTGAACCCTCTCTCTTCCTTCTAACTATCTTTCCATTAGAATATCTTAGTGAATGTTTGGAAACCTTCTCGATTAATCTAAGTCAAATTATATAAATCATATTAGGTTACCATTTCTTCGCATGATTTTTGTATCTAATTTTAATTTAGTTGTTTATTTTATATGATGTATGATGGATATTAGACTTAATTGCATGAAATTAGAATTAATTAACCATATGGATTTAATTGTAAAATTTGGAATTTTTTTAAAGGAAATTACAATTTACATGATAATAAGGAAATAATTAAAGGTAATAAAATAAAAAATGCAAACAAATTTCAACCGTAAAGTTGGATGGGCATTCTAAAAGCTCATACCCAGTTTCCAAACCCAATTACTAAAGATGGCTGCTGAGGGACCTCTATTGGATCCAATTACTATAAAGTGTGTCTTAGGTCTTATCTAGGTGACGAATCCCATCTCCGATATGACCTTAAAGCCCATGTTTTATTTTATAGTGAACCTTAAGCTCACACATTATCATAATCACCAAACACTTAGGTGCACACTGAACCTCACCACCTATAATATCATCACAAGAAGATTAAGAAGTGGATTGTCTCTTATTTTTTTCTTTAAGTGTCGTGAAACAAAGGTTAGTGACTTTTTGTTACTCCTCTTCCTTTTTTGATTCAGAGGAGCCATCCTATGAAGCTTTAAAGGCCTTCTTCATAACCTTTTCTCCCTTGTTCATGAACTTTAATCTTGGACACTCATTCCTAATGTGTCCCAATTTCTTCTGTTCATAGCAAGTTACCTCTTAGTTATTTTTACCTTCAAACATTTTGATGTCTCTTTGCCTTAAGAAGCTTTTTCTCTTTAAGAACATTTTGAATCCTCTAGTGATCATAGTTATCTCATCGTCATCTTTACTAGAGTCAATAAGACTTTTTTTTATCACTTGCTTCTTGTATAGCCTTTACGACAATCCCTTTTTCTCTTCTCTTCTTTCTCATCCTTCTCATCTTCTCTTGGCTTTAGCATAAGCTCATGTGTAAGAAGCTTCCCAATGAGGATGTCAATTGAGAGAGTTGATAGGTTATGAGCTTCCTTAATTAAAGTAACTTTATATTCTCAATCCTTCTTAGGTAGGATCCTTAGAATCTTAGTGTTTACTTCTTTCTTGGAAAAGTATTTTCCAAGTTTCTTAAAGGAAGTTAGAAGAGAGCTTAGGCAATTAGTCATCTCCGTCATTGATTCTTAACGTTTCATCTTAAAAAGCTCACACTCATATACATGAAGTTGAACTTTCTTGCTTCTCACTTGTATGTTTCCTTTAAAGTAATTTTCAAGAGTTTACCATACTTCTTTTATAGTTTGACAATGTTGAACTTTGCCTCCCTTTTCTCAAGATATAGAAGCAAGTAAGATTGTCATGGCCTTTTTATTCTTCTAGTTCTCTTTTTTTAATCATTTGATCATGGACTTCTTATGAGGTGGTCCATTCTCAAGGGGATTACATTTAAGCATCAATAGTTTTCTAGACACCTAGTTTGATCAGCCTATAAAAAAGCCTAATAATGAAAATGAAATGAATGCTTAAATGTAAAAGATTATAATATAATCCCCTTGAGAATGGACCTAAAGCCCAAGCTCCCTCAAAATGGACCGTAGCCTCAAAACTCAGCCTAAGGAATCTAAGAAGCCTTTAAAAGCTTAAAAACATATAAGGCTTGTGAAGCCCAAGAAATAAAGTTGCCTTAGCCAACACCATTGAGGCAATGCCTTATTGAAGTGTCACAATCCAAAACAGGGGCCATGACTGGCACTAGGGAATGAGAATTCTTTCGAATCTGGAACCCGTAGCAAGCCTTAAAATAAATAAAAACATGCCATAATAATAATAACATAAATAAAATAATTTATAGTGGAAATAAAACTCATAAATAAAATAAAATAATAATCTGCCAATTTATTTAAATAAACAATCTCATCCTCAGATATAAATAATCTTTAAACACATATCTCAGTTCAATCTTTAAAATACATAACTCGTATAAACATGATACATAAATATCCCAACTAACTACAACTACTGCAGTATTTAGATTATAAAATAAATTCAAGTAAACATATTATATAGTGAAGCCGGGGTGGAAGAAATCCGGCGTATGGGTCTGCTACTAAGGTCTGAAGATGTAGACTCTCCTGAAAAATAATCAATGGAGGGGAGTTAAACCTCACTGAGTGAATTTTTATAATATATATACATGCATAGCTAAATGACAAATGCATACATACAATAGTATATATACTAAATATATATATAAGAAAAATCACATAGAGCAAAACCATTTTATATAAATATTAAGAAATACATCCGTATATGAAGGATCAAATAGAACCCTAGAAAATCGCAACCTCAAACAGTGTTAGACAACACTCTAGCCATATAGGCACACTTATTCTAAATAATTTCACTTGTTCAATTTGGATAGTAGACTGACCGCAAGACACTAAGTCAACCGAGCTCCAGCAGTCTGACTATCAGTGTGATTGGCCCCGAGAAACTTGGTCAACCGAGCTCCAGCAATCACACTCCCAAATCACATCTCACATCAAATAAATTAATCCAATCAATATCCACAAATAGGTTAGTAATTTAACTTAAATTCTATCGTCGTACAGGTACATACTTGGTCCTAATGTTGCCCACTAGGTAGCACGTTCTATTGATATCCTTCATTTAAAAATAAATCCATTCATTCATGAAATAAATGACGCATGACATTAATCAAAATAACAATATAAACCATATATATACTAGAAATATACCAAAATTAAACCAAGTATATTTCGAGCATATATACGTCGAATAAATTCAATTTAATTATAAAATAAACTAAAAAAATACTATAAATTTACTTAAAAACATTTTAAGTATAATTCAATAATAAAACATGCATTTAATTTAAAATATACCAAAGCAATTATTAAACCATTTATGCATATTTCATAAAATTTAAACATACATTTCTAAAACATGCAATCCTGATACAAGTATATATAGAATAACAACTCATAGTTATTGCGCTCCATGAGACGAGTCCGGCAGGCTTGGTCCACTAGGCCTCGGTCTCGACGCAACAAAATAAACAAATGACAATAGGAAATCAAAATAAATCTAATGGAAGTTCTAATAACTCGATCTAAAATCTTAGACATCGAATTGAAATAGGAATTTGACCGAATATCACGTTTTATGAGAATTCTATCAAAAATATGATAGAACCTCCCCTGTAAAATGGACATCTCTCCACTCAAAAAGTAGAGCCGGTCCTGCAAAGAAACACACTTCAAGAATAAACACAATTCAAAATCACTCAGTCGGACTCCAAACTACAATTCACCGACCGAGGTCCACAATTCACGAAATAATACAAAACACATGAAAAATACCAAAATGCCCTTCAATACTCAAAATATAGCAATTTAGATATTTAAACGCTATAAATAATTATTTTACCAATAAATGCATAAAAACCCCAATTTTAAATATAATATTATTAAAAATCGGTAATTCTTAATAAATTCATAAATATTGACCAAAATACATTTTATAAATCCAAATTACATAATTAACCCTAAAACTTACTAAAAATCAATAAAAACTCATTTATTTAGAAAAATCGTATATTATATATAATTTGAAAATAATTTATGAAAAATAGTTTTAATTAGTTAAAAATACTAAATAATTTGTAGAAATCATTTTTATACCTCAAATAACTATTAAAACCAATTTAATTATATTTTTAGCCAATTTAGTGTCAAATTACCAAAATTCCCCTAGTATATATAAATTCACTATAAATGTTCAAAAATTCACCAAAAATAGTATAATTACTCAAAACTAAATTTCTCAACATACAATTCAATAATATCAATAAATATACTCAATTAACCAATTAATTTCAATAAAACACATAATTAACCTAATTTTCCCAAAATTACATAAATTAAATAAATTCAAAATAATTATATAAAAATCAAAAAAATTACAAATAAATTTCTAAAATACATTTCAACACCTATAAACACCATAAAACACAATTTCATAATTTAATTAATTAATTTTTGAAAATTAGAAAATGTTAATAAAATAATAAAAAATTCACAAAAATCAAAATAATTCCCAAAAATTCCACAAAAATTCACAGAGGTAGATTAAGCTACTAGGATCAATGTTTGTGAAGGAATATTACATGAATCATTCAAATCAAAGCTCAAAAAAATCAAAAACCCTAAATGACCGAAAATGTAAAATCGAAACCTAGGAAAATCTAGACCATTTCAAGTGAAGCAAAACTTGGAAATGAAATCACCAGAGCTCAAGGAGAAGATAGAGACCGGTGGCGTTCAAAATGGTGGCCAAACGAAGGAGAATGAAGTTGGTGTCGATTCTCAGATTTCTGACCAAACCACGGCCAAACAAAGCCGGAAATGGAGGCTACAAGTGGCGGAGGAAGCTTGGGAGGGTGGTGGTTGGCTGGCAGACACACCAACAGTGATGGTGGAGCTTGGCAGCAGCGGTGATGATGGTGAGGGGCGTCGGTAGCTTGAAGGGAAGTGAATGGCATTGATTGTAAATTTGACATATATTTAACTTTAATTATTATAATATATTATTATTATATTCAAAATAATTATACACCACATGTCACAAATGCCAAACCAATTTTATACACACACACACACACACATATATATATATATATATACATGTCACAAATGCCAAACCAATTTTATATATATATATATATATATATATATATATATGCGTGTATATGTATATATTTTAATACGACAATTAAAATCGTGCATGGACTCATGCAAATTCATAAAACCATTTAAAATAATTAATATTTAATTATTTATGTCTTAATTTCCCCGAAAATAAAATTCCGAGAAAATTTTACATAAATATCTTAAAATAATTAAAAATGACTTTAATAAATAACAACTCATTAAATAATCATAAAAATATATAAAAATTTATTAACACTGTATATCCCGATGCAGTTTAAACTTATCTAAAAACTCGGGATATTACAGTCTTCCCTCCTTATAAGAATTCATCCTCGAATTTCAGAAAAAGAAAATTACAAGATCAAGAAGGGAAGAGATACGGGTAAGAAGCTCGCATCTCAACTTCAGTCTCCCATGTATGCTCCTCAACTCTGTTACTGCGCCACAGAACCTTGACCATCAGAATCTATTTCGAATGCTACTGTCGAACTTAATAATCAACAATCGCCATAGGTTCTTCCACAAATGTTAGATCTTCATTCACTTCTTCGATGTCAGACTGCAACACATGTGAAAGGTCTGAGACATACTTCCTCAGCATCGAGATATGAAATACCGGATGCACTTGAGATATACCCGGAGGCAAAGCCAAGCGATATGCAACAGTTCCAACTCTCTCCAGAATCTTGAACGGTTCGATATATCTCGGTGCTAACTTACCCTTCCTGCCAAATCTCATTACACCCTTTATCAGAGACACCTTCAGAAAAATAAAGTCTCCAACCTGAAATTCTACATCTCTGTGTCTAGGATCCGTATAGCTCTTCTGCCTGCTAACTGCGGTCTCTAATCTGTGCTTAATCATGGTGACTTTCTCTGTAGCATCCTGAACCATCTCAGGTCCAATCAAAGCTCTCTCACCAATCTCATCCTAACTCAGAGGGGATCTACACTTCCTTCCATACAGCGCCTCATATGGTGCCATGCCAATATTGTTATGGTAGTTGTTATTATATGCAAACTCTACGAGTGGCAAATAATCATCCCAGCGACCTCCCAAATCCAAAACACACATTCTCAACATATCTTCCAGTGTCTGGATCATCCTCTCAGACGAACCATCTGTCTGAGGATGAAAAGCAATACTGAAATCCAACCTAGTGCCCATCGCTTCCTGCAACTTCTGCCAAAAATGTGAGGTAAACACCAAACCCCTATCTGACACAATGGACACAAGTACTCCATGAAGGCACACAATATGCTTCACATACAGATTCGCCAATCTAGCTACATAATAGGTGGCTTTCACAGGCAAGAAATGTGCAAACTTGGTCAACCTGTCTATAATCACCCAGATGGAATCGTATCCATCCTTAGATTGAGGTTAACCTACCACAAAATCCATAGCTATCCTTTCCCACTTCCACTCGGGAATAGGAAGAGGCTGAAGCTTCCCAGAAGGCTTCTGATGTTCAACTTTCACTTGCTGACACATCAAGCACTTAGCAACATAATCAGCAACATCCTTCTTCAATCCATCCCACCAGTATAAATCTCTGATACTGTGGTATATCTTAGTAACACCTGGATGTACGCTATAAGTTGTAGAATGTGCTTCCTCTAGGATCTCTTCTCTCAAATCATCCACATCAAGAACACACAGTCTACCACTGATCCATAATACACCATCATCATCGAGTGTGAAATTAGTGAACTTCCCTGCTCGAACATTCTCTGCAAGCTCTTCTAGAATAGGATCTCGGCTCTGAGCTACCTTAATCCTATCCCTCAGTACATATCGCACCTTAAATTGAGCTAGCAATCCACCTGACCTACTAGTCTTGATCATCAGACCTTGATCCACCATCAAATGTAACTCCTAAATCAACAGTCTCCTCTCAACACTGATATGAGCAAGACTACCTGAGGACTTCCTCCTTAAGGCATCTGCTACCACATTAGCCTTACTCGGATGATATAAAATCTCGTAGTCATAATCCTTCAAAAATTTCAACCATCTCCTCTGCCTCAGATTCAGATCTCTCTACTAGAAAATGTACTTAAGACTCTTGTATTCAGTAAAAATCTCACAAGTCACCCCATACAAATAATGTCTCTAGATCTTGAGAACAAAGATCATTGCAGCCATTTCAAGGTCATGTGTAGGATAGTTCTGCTCATGTTTCTTCAACTACCTCGAAGCATAGGCTATCACCCTACCATTCTGCATCAACACACAACCTAGGCCAACTCTAGAGGCATCACAATAAACTGTGAACTTGTCTATACCATTAGGCAAAGCTAACACTAGTACTGTGGTCAAATTCTCCTTCAACAATTGAAAACTATTCTCACAAGCTTCTGACCACTCAAATCTTACATTCTTCTAAGTCAAGCAAGTCATAGGGGCTGCAATTCTGGAAAAATCCTATACAAACCTCCTATAGTACCTGGCAAAACCCAGAAAACTCTGAATCTCTGTAATAGAAGTGGGTCTAGGCCACTCAGACACTGCCTTAATCTTCTGTGGATCAACCTGGATACCTTATTTAGACACCACGTGTCTAAGAAAAGAAACACTCTCCATCTAGAAATCACACTTCGAGAATTTAGCATAAAGCTGATGATCTCTCAGTGTCTATAGTACAGTCCTCAAGTGATATACATGCTCCTCCATACTCCTAGAATATACCAGTATATCATCGATGAAGACTACCATAAACTAATCCATATACGGTCTGAATACCCTGTTCATCAGGTCCATAAAAGTTACTGGTGCATTAGTCAAGCTAAAAGACATCACCAGAAACTCATAATCGCCATATCGAGTGTGGAATGCCATTTTAGAAACATCAGCTTCACTAATCCACAGCTGATGATAACTCGACCTCATATCAATCTTAGAAAAGAACTGTGCACCCTGTAGCTGATCAAACAAGTCATCTATCCTCGGGAGAGGATACTTGTTCTTCACTATCACCTTATTCAACTCTCTGTAGTCAATGCATAGTCTCAAGGTACCATCCTTCTTCTTTACAAATAGGACTGGTGCACCCCAAGGAGAAACACTGGGTCTAATGAAACCCTTATCTAGCAACTCTTACAACTGCTCCTTCAACTCTTTCAACTTTGCAGGAGCCATTCTGTAGGGTGGCATAGATATAGGAGTAGTACTTGGAACCATATCTATATAGAACTCAATCTCTCTATGAGGTGGTAAACCTGGCAACTCCTCAGGAAAAACATCAGGAAACTCATAGGGAATAGGAACATCTGTGAGTGACAACTTCTCCACTGAAGTATCCTTAACCAATGCCAAATATTCCTGACATCCTTTCCTCAGCAACTTCCTAGCCATAATAGTAGAAATGAGATTCTGAGGTGCTGAACTCCTATCACCCACAAACTTAAATTCTTCTTCATCAAGAATTCTAAAAATCACCTCTCTACTCAGATAATCCACCACGGCAGGGTGCTGAGATAACCAATCCATACCCAGAATAACATCAAACTCCATCACATCCAATAAAATCAAGTTAGTTGATAATTCTCTACCTCCCACGAGAACTGGACAACCAGAAAGAATAATATCAGTGTCCAAAAAATCACTTAGAGGAGTGGCGACAGATAAAGGAAAAGCCATCCTCGAAGTTTGCCAACAAGACTTGGAAGCAAAAATAGGAGAAATGAACAAATGCGTGGCACCCGGATCAAACAAAACCCATGCATCCAAGTAACAAACAGAAATAATACCTACCACGACTGCATTGGATGCCTAAGCATCCTGCTAAGTAAGATGGAAGACTCTGGCCTATCCTCAACCTCTCTGCTGGCTAGTAGAAGCCTGGCCAACACCTCTGGCACCTCCTCTAGCACCTTTACCATGACTCTGCTAGAGAACAAGCTGAGTGGAACTCTGATGCTGGGCTGGAGGCAACTGAAATGGAACGGGTGCAGCACTAGCAATCAACTACTGAGGAAATCGTGGAATCTACGGCTACTGATACCCGAAATAAGGACACGATCTGGCATAATGTCCTATCTGTCTGCATCTAAAGCATGTCAGCTGTGTCATGTAACATGGTCCCTGAAGGACTCTGCCGCAGGTCTGGCAAACACTAGTAGCTGATCCAAAACTACATCCACTACTGTTGCTCGAAGCACCTGACCTGAGTCTAAACGGTCTACGCTGACCTCCACGGCCATGTCTATTACTCCGATGTACTCGCTACTGCTGTCTTTGACTCTGCTAAGCTAGACCTCTCTACTGACTACTCAAACCAATATGAAAACTTGAATACTAAGTAGTCTGTAATCCACCTGACTGAACACCCAGCTGGTAATAATCAGGCATAGCTCCTTGCCTGACTAGCCTCAGCTCAATCTCCTTGGCCAACTCAATAACAGACTCCAGAGTAAGGCCTATTGTAGGCATACCAACAAATGCAGAACCCAAACCGATGACATAGGTAGTGACTGTAAAATATTGGTCTCACATCAGATCCTCTAAATATCTACCCAGCCAGACGAACTCTCGGGTGTACTCCTTAACAAATCTATCACCACGCGAAATGATGGTCAATCAAAGTCGATAACTCATGCAGAGTGGCTCTGGGCAAAATCTCCTCATAAATCTCTCTCTTATCTGAGCCCAAATCATCGTCATCATGTAAGGTTGGATCATCTAAATGAACCAGTCCAGGGTTGGTCCCTCAACAGACAGCTCAACGATTATGATTCGCTGGTACTCGATGTGAGCAGTCCAAGTCCTAATCTCGATCGCATGCAAGAAGTCTAGAGGATCGGAAGTCCCATCGAAAGTAATCCTGCCAACCCTAGCATAGAACAGAGCTACCTCAGGGTTAGACATACCCTGCTGATAGGCAGGTTGAATAGGCAGAACTACTTGAAGTACAGGAACATCCTCGTACTCAAGCTCTACAGGCTCCTCATCCTGTATCTCTCTCTGTCTACAGTGACCTGCCACTCCTCAAGGTCTACCTCTGCCATGACCTCTACGTCTAACTGGCGGTTCAGGAGATAAAACCTCATCCTAAAAGGACTCATCATCCTCGGCCTCAACGACCGATGGAGCAACACGCGCTCGCCTCCTCATTCAGAAAAGACAAATAGAAGGATTGAGAAAACACAGACAATGGAGGATAATGCAGAAAACTAAATCAAGGAATACTCATCAAGACATACTCGAACCTAATTCACTGCAGTAGTTTCGAAAGAAAACACAACATTGAAAACTAGGGCCACAACTCACACAACTAAGCCTTAACACAGAACTCCGCTTTGATACCAACTTTGTCACAACCCAAAACAAGGGCCATGACCGGAGCTAGGGAACAGGAATTCTTTCGAATTTGGAACCCATAGCAAGCCTTAAAAAAAATAAAAATATGCATTAATAATAATAACATAAATAAAATAATTTACAGCGGAAATAAAACTCATAAATAAAATAAAATAATAATCCGCCAATTTATTTAAATAAATAATCTCATCCTCAGATATAAATAATCTTTAAAATACATAACTCGTATAAACATGATACATAAATATCCCAACTGACTACAACTATTGCAGTGTCTAGATTATACAATAAAATCAAGTAAGCAAATTACATAGTGAAGCCGGGGCGGAAAAAATCCGGCGTATGGGTCTACTACTGAGATCTGAAGACGTAGACTCTCCTGTAAAATAATCAACGGACGGGAGTCATACGTCACTGAGTGAATTGTTATAATATATATACATGCATAGCAAAATGACAAATGCACACATTCAATAATATATATAATAAATATATATAAAGGCAAAATCACACAGATGCAGCAAAACCATTTTATATAAATATTAAGAAATACATCCGTATATGAAGGATCAAATAGAACCCTAGAAAATCGCAACCTCAAACAGTGTTAGACAACACTCTAGCCACACAAGCTCACTTGTTCTAAATAATTTCACTTGTTCCATTTGGACAATAGACTGGCCCCGAGACACTAAGTCAACCGAGCTCCAACAGTCTAACTGTTAGTGTGATTGGCCCCGAGACACTTGGTCAACCGAGCTCCAACAATCACACTCCCAAATCACATCTCACATCAAATAAATTAATCCAATCAATATCCACAAATAGGTTAGTAATTTAACTTAAATTATATTGTCGTACCGGTATGTACTCGGTCCTAGTGCTACCCACTAGGTAGCACGTTCTATTGATATCCTTCATTTAAAAATACATCCATTCATTCATGAAATAAATGATGCATAACATTAATCAAAATAACAATATAAACCATATATATACTAGAAATATACCAAAAATAAACCAAGTATATTTCGAGTATATATACGTCGAATAAATTCAATTTAATTATAAAATAAACTAGAAATATACTATAAATTTACTTAAAAACATTTTAAGTATAATTCAATAATAAAAAATGCATTTAATTTAAAATATACCAAAACATACCTAAGCAATTATTAAACCATTTATGCATATTTCATAAAATTTAAACATACATTTCTAAAACATGCAATCCTAATACAAGTATATATAGAATAACAACTCATAGTTATTGCGCTCCATAAGACAGGTCCGACGGGCCTGGTCCACTAGGCCTTAGTCTCGGCGCAACTAAATAAACAAATGACAATAGGAAATCAGAATAAATCTAACGGAAGTTGTAATTACTCGATCTAGAATCTTAGACACTGAATTAGAATAAGAATTTGACCGGACATCACGTTTTATGAGAATTCTATCAAAAATATGATAGAACCTCCCCTGTAAAATGGACATCTCTCCACTCAAAAAGTAAAGCCGATCCTGCAAAGAAACACACTTCAAGAATAAACACAATTCAAAATCCCTCAGTCGGACTCCAAACTACAATTCACCGACCGAGGTCCACAATTCACGAAATAATACAAAACACATGAAAAATACCAAAATGCCCTTCAATACTCAAAATATAGCAATTTAGATATTTAAACGCTATAAATAATTATTTTACCAATAAATGCATAAAAACCTAATTTTAAATAAAATATTATTAAAAATCGATAATTCTCAATAAATGTCACGACCCAAAACAGGGACCATGACCGGCACTAGGGAACGGGAATTCTTTCGAATCCGGAACCCATAGCAAGCCTAAAAATAAAATAAACATGCAATAGTAATAATAATAATATTAAATACAGCGGAAATAAAAATCATAAATATCACCATAACATTTCAACCAACTGGATTTAAATCAAATCCTCATCATTTCATATATATAAACTCTTTTAATACAAATCCAATTCAAATATATAATACAACATCTCTTTAAATATTTAATAACTACTGCAGTGTCTAGATAAAATAAATTTCAAGACTCAGGGAAACAGTTTACATAAAGAAGCCGGGGCAGAAGAAATCCAGCGTACATGCCTGCTACTGAGGTCTGAGGAAGATGACTCTCCTGAAAAATAGTCAACGGAGGGGAGTCAGACCTCACTGAGTGAATTACTATAATATATATACATGCATACTAAATGACAATGCATACAATCAAGAGTATATATCTAATATGTATATATACAGGCAATACACACAGATGCAGTAAAATCATTTTATATATTTTTATTGAAAATCATTATTTATGAAGGATCAAATAGAACCCTATAATATTGCAACCTCAATCAGTGTTAGACAACACTCTAGCCATATAGGCTCACTTATTCTAAATATATTCACTTATTCCATTTGGACAGTAGACTGGCCCCGAGACACTAAGTCAACCGAGCTCCAGCAGTCTGACTGCCAATGTGATTGGCCCCGAGATACTTGGTCAACCGAGCTCCAGCAATCACACCCAAATCACATCATACATTAGATAAATCAATTCCAATCAATATCCACAAATAGGTTAGTAATATAGCCTAAATGCTATAAGCGTACCGGTACGTACTCGGTCCTAGTGCTACCCACTAGGTAGCACGTTCTATTGATCTCCTTCATTAATAATATAAAACATTCATTCACAAATAAATGATGCATGAATTTAAATAAAATAACAATATAAACCACATATATATACTAGAAATATACCAAAAATAAACCAGGTATATTTCGAGTATATATACATCAAATAAATCCAATCAAATTATAAATTAAGCTAGAAATATAATTAAAAACATTTTAAATATAATTTATTAATAAAACATGCATATAATTTAATATATACCAAAAATAAAGCAAAAATATACTTAAATACTAATCACGTTATTTATGCATATTTAATCAAAATAAAACATATATTCTAAAATCATGCATCCTAAAGCATATATATATAAAATAGTAACTCACACTTAGTGCGCTCCACGAGATGGGTCCGACGGGCCTGGTCCACTAGGCCTTGGTCTCGGCGCAACTAGACAAACAATAAATAATAGACATTATAATAAACCTAACAAAAAATCCTAGAACTCGATCTAGAATATTAAACACAGAAACAGAATTAGGGATCGACCGAACATCATATTTTACGAGAATTCTACCGAAAATTCGGCAGAACCTCCCAAGTAAAACGAACATCTCTCTACTCAAAGAGTAGAGCCGACCTTGCAAAGAAACACACTTCAAAAAACAGGCTCAACTACTCATCCACAACTCCTCGGTCGGACTCCAAACTATAGTCTACCGACCGGGGTCCACAATCATAGAATAATTTCAGAAATACCAAAAATATCCTTGTAACATAGAAATTCATTTTATAAATAGAAATTACATAATTAACCTTAAAACACTGTAAAAACCGATAAAAACTCATTTTATTAGAAAAACCGTATATTATATATATAATTGAAAATAATTCACGAAAAATAGTTTTAATTAGTTAAAAATACTAAATAATTTGTAGAAATCATGTTTATACCTTAAATAACTATTAAAACCAATTAAATTACATTTTTAGCCAATTTAGGGTAAAATTACCAAAATACCCCTATATATATAAATATACTATAATTACTTCAAAAATTCACCAAAAATAGTATAATTATCCAAAATTAATTTTCTCAACATATTTATCAATAATTAAACTAAATTATCCAATTAATTTCAATTAAAGACACAATTAACCCTAATTTTCCAAAATTACATAAACTTAAATAATTCAAAATAAATACATAGAAATTCATAAAAATTCCAAATAAATTCCTATAATTCATTTCAACACCCATAATTATCATAAAACACAATTTCATAATTTATTTAATTAATTTCCGAAAATTAGAAAATAATATTAAAATATTCAAAAATACCCAAAAATCAAAATAATCCCCAAAAATTCCACAAAAATTCATACATGTAGATTAAGCTACTAGGATCAACATTTATGAAGGGACTTTTCATGAATCAAACAATTAAAAGTTCAAAAAATTCAAGAATCCTAATATGGCCGAAATTGAAAATTCGAAACCTAAGCAAATCAAGACCATTTAAGCTCAAACCAAAGCTAGAATTTTAACCGGAGCTCAAGGAGAAGAAAGAGACCGACGGTGTCGAAAATGGTGGCAGGAAAGTTGGTGAACAGCGAGAAGGGAAGTTTCGGCCAAAATAGGGAAAATGGGAGCTAGCCGGCGCCGGGGAAGAAGCTAGGGGCGGCGGAGCAGCTGGCTAGGGAAGGCGGAGCTGCTGGCGCCACACGGACGGTAGGTGGTCGAAAGTTGCAGCAGGAACGGAGAAGGATCGGGCTCGGGAAGAAGAAAGGAGAAGAAGAAAAGAAAAGGAAAGGAAAAGAAAAGAAAAAGAAAAAGAAAGAAAAAAGAAAAAGAAAAGAAAAGAAAAGAAAATAATAATAATAATAATTTTTAATAAAATATTTGGGAAAAATCTCACACCACACATTATTATAATAATTTATAATTTAATAATAAATAAAATAATTAAATAACAATAAAATTAATAAACAAGTAATAAAATATTAGGGTAATAAATTAAATCCTAATTAAATAAATATATACACATATAGGCTTTATTTAGTAATTTAAAAATACGTATGAGTTCATGCAAGTCCGTAAATATATTTAAAATAATTAATAATAAATTATTTATGTGAAAATTTCCCCGAAAATGAAAGTCTCGGGAAAATTTTACGTAAAGCACTGTAAATAATACACAATAATTAAAATAGATTTTAAATACATATCAACTCGTAAAATATCATAATATATATACAAAAATTATTAACACTGCATATCCTGGTATAGTATTAAAATATTTAAAAACACGGGATATTACAATAAATTCATAAATATTGACCAAAATACATTTTATAAATTCAAATTGCATAATTAACCCTAAAACTTACTAAAAATCAATCAAAACTCGTTTATTTAGAAAAATCATATATTATATATAATTTGAAAATAATTTACGAAAAATAGTTTTAATTAGTTAAAAATACTAAATAATTTGTAGAAATCATTTTTATACCTCAAATAACTATTAAAACCAATTTAATTATATTTTTAGCCAATTTAGTGCCAAATTATCAAAATACCCCTAGTATATATAAATTCACTATAAATGTTCAAAAATTCACCAAAAATAGTATAATTACTCAAAATTCAATTTCTCAACATATAATTCAATAATATCAATAAATATACTCAATTAACCAATTAATTTCAATAAAACACATAATTAACCTAATTTTCCCAAAATTACATAAACTAAATAAATTCAAAATAATTATATAAAAATCAAAAAAATTACAAATAAATTTCTAAAATGCATTTCAACACCTATAAACACCATAAAACACAATTTCATAATGTAATTAATTAATTTTTTAAAATTAGAAAATATTAATAAAATAATCAAAAATTCACAAAAATCAAAATAATTCCCAAAAATTCCACAAAAATTCACAGAGGTAGATTAAGCTACTAGGATCAATGTTTGTGAAGGAAGATTTCATGAATCATTCAAATCAAAGCTCAAAAAAATCGAAAATCCTAAATTGCCGAAAATGTAAAATCGAAACCTAGGAAAATCTAGATCATTTCAAGTGAAACAAAGCTTGGAAATGAACTCATCGGAGCTCAAGGAGAAGATAGAGACCAGTGGCATTCAAAATGATGGTCGAACAAAGGAGAATGAAGTTAGTGTCGATTCTCGGATTTTCAGCCAAACCACGGCCAAACAACGCCATAAACGGAGGCTACAGGTGGTGAAGGAAGCTTGGGGGGGTGGTGGTTGGCTAGGAGGCACACCGACGATGATGGTGGAGCTTGTCAACGGCGGTGATGGTGGTGAGGGGCGTCGGGAGCTTGAAGGGAAGTGGATGGCATTGATTGTAAATTTGACAAACTTTATTTTTTTTTGTATATATATATATTTTTTTTTTTAATTTAATTATTATAATATATTATTATTATTATATTCAAAATAATTATACACCACATGTCACAAATGCCAAACCAATTTTATGTACATATATATATACACACACACAGATATATATATATATATATATAATACTTATTAATCAAATAAAAATGTATTATATAATATATACTTAATTAAAATAAACCTTAATTATTAAATATATATGCATGTATATGTATATATTTTAATACGACAATTAAAATCATGCATGGACTCATGCAAATTCATAAAACCGTTTAAAATAATTAATATTTAATTATTTACATCTTAATTTCCCCAAAAATAAAATTCCCGAGAAAATTTTACGTAAATATCTTAAAATAATTGAAAATGACTTTAATAAATAACAACTCATTAAATAATCATAAATATATATAAAAATTTATTAACATTGCATATTCCGATGTAGTTTTAAATTATCTAAAAACTCAGGATATTACATGAAGAGGTATCACCTCTATGGCAGAAAGCTAATGAGATGACGCTTCTTCAATAGTTCCCAATCCTGTTTTTAAAAAAATAAGTAATAAATGCTCACTGAAACATCTTATTTAATGTCTCTACATGTTCCAACATTCTCCTGGAGTAATGGGGGGCATTTATTGATTGAAGAGGAATGGATAGAGAGTTTTGAGGAGAAAATTAAATAAGTTATTGGGGAATTAAAAGAAGCGGGGAGGAAAGAGAAAGGGTCTACTTTTTTTGCTAGTGTCAAAAGAAAAGAAGAGAGGATGAGGACATGCTAACTTAGGAGGCTACTCTAAAAGCTCATAAAGTAAGAAAGGAAGAAGGAACCATTAAAGGAATGAGGGCTCTTGAACGTTTATTCTTAAAAGGGAAAGGCTACTACTACATTCAGATAATGTTAAAGCAAAACTCAACTTCTGAGGACCACCAATTTCATCAATTAAAACAACATAAATAGAAGCATTGGGGTGATTATGATAATTACTAAATTATAACTCAAATTTAGAGGAGTTAGTTTTAATTCTTAATTTATTTATCTATTTGTATGTTCAATGGGTTGTAATTCCTTTCTCCTCCCCCATTTCTTTGTACATTTGGTTTATTTCCATTTTATTTATTTACTTGTGTGTTTAAAAGGATGTAATTTTTTTCTCCTCCACCCCCTCCCCCTCATTTTTTTTGCATGCATATTTTATTATTTTTGTTTATTTTATGAATAAAAAATGTGATGAATGATGGAATTAATTGCATGAAAATAGAAATAAGTGCAAACTTGGACTAAATTATAAAAATTGAAAGATTGTTTAAAGGAAATTACAAATTTGCATGAAAATAAGGAAATAATTCTATTATTAAAGGTAATAAAGCATAAAACACAAACAGATGCCAATCGTAAGGATGGGTAGGCATCCTAAAAGCCCATACCTAATCTCTAAGGACAATTATTGGGGGGCCTCCATGGGATCTAGTTGCTGTAAAGTGTGTCACGGGTCTCATCCAGGTGGCAACTCCCATCTCTGACATAGGCTAAAAGTCGATGTTGTATTTCTTAGTAGGCCCTGAGCTCACATACTACTATAGTCGCCAAACACTTAAAGTGCATGCTGAATCCCGCTGCTTACAATGGCGACTCCACTAGAGATAGAGAAACTGATTCCAGTGTTTTATGTTTAACCATTTTAATTATTTTATTATTTCTTATACATTCACGATACTTTTTCACACATTGTGCACATAGTCCCGAATAACCTTATAGTAATCTTTACTTTGCTGCCTGTGTTTCACTTAAACCTGGTTGTGGAGTACTTGGTTATTGTCACTTATAGCATGTACTTATCCATGTCACATGAACCCTTGAGTTGGGAGATGTAATGGAGGTATATCATTGTATGACAAAGCCTTTTCACCTAAGAATTAGCTCATATAATGACTTAGTAATTTTCTTTAGGTTTATTCCCGAATTCCGGTGTTTAATTCTATATAGTAGACCTTGGCATAAAACCCAAGCCCATCACAAATGGATAATGCCAAATTAGGCCTTTCATGCCCACTATGGCCCTTTATTATGGACTTTGGTTCTATCCAAAGGTATTGCTACATTGTTTATACCATTATAAGAGTTGTCTCTACATATTAAATTTTTTATCCTCTATTGATAATCAAAACCCAGTCCAAAAATCCTAGGGCAATAAACTCACCATTGAATACGTGTATAGGAGAAATAAATGTGGAACTGGTCATGCATCAATTCATTATTTCTATATTTTTTATAAATAGTTGTTCACTTTTTTGTTTGAATTATAAAAATCAACTTCCATTTCATGCATACATGTCATGCATCTTTCTTACAAATGGTCTTGTAAATATAGCTTCTACTTGGACACGATCTCACACTAGTCATTTGGTTAGAAACCCTAAAAAAGTGATAATGGCATACTTTAATCATAAAGCTTTCAAGAAGTAGTTGAAGAAAGAAATAGATTATGAGACTTGGGTATCTCAGATATAATGGGGGAGATAATGGGAATTTTCAGATAGAAATAATTGGTTCAATAGCCAATTAACCTTGATGTTGAAACATCTAAAGCTCAAATAAAGGATGATCTAGAAAGTATGTTAACAAATCTAATAGACCGACAAAATGTGGATATTTCTAAGAGTATAGAAAAGACTAATTGGGCTAAGAAATGACTAAAGCCATGACTCAGGGGCAAATGATGATGAAGGAAAACGGAATTAATGCCCCAATGGACTATACTAATCTTAACTTGGATGAAGATGATGATCCTCTACCTTAAAAATGTAAATTTCCTAACATAAAGAAATACACTTGCACTGATGATCCTCATCTTCATATAAAGCAGTATGTTACAAACATGAAAGCAACTGGATTGACCAAGGCTCAAATTGTCAAGCAGTTCCATTTGTCCTTAGAGGAAACACCAATCTAATAGTACTATGCCTTGGAATCATATATTCAGATTGACTAGAAGGAGTTGTATGAATTCATAAAGTAGTACATAATGAATGTCCAAATGGAGGTGTCTTTGAGGGATTTACAAAAAAAAATAAGGTTTAATGAGTCCCTCACTAACTACTTCACAGATAGAGAGGAAAGTTAGCACAAATGATGCATAGGCCTGCCGAAGTTGATTAGTTAATGATAGCAACAGAGGGATGCATCCTACAGCTCTTAAAAAGTTAAAGGATCTTGGAATGCAAAATTTTGAACAACTATGTCAATTTAGGTTCAGAAGGAGTCAGAATTGGCTTAAGAAAAGAGGTTTTTCGGAGGGAGATCTGGGGGTAAAGAAGGAATTAGAGAAAGCAATAGTAATGTATAGATCAATGCCATCAAGCAACCCTAGATATTCTCTAATTTGGGAAGACCTCTTCCAAAGGTTCTAGAGAAGTTAATCAAGAAAAGTTTATTACAAACTCTACTCAATGCCAACCTAAAACTCTACTGTAAGTTCCATCAAGTCATTAGTCATGATACTGACAACTATACTAAAGTAAAATATGAGATCCACGACTTGATCGATTCAAGAAAAATAGCCTACCCAGAAGCCAAAAAGCCCAACACCTAAAGAAATGCCTTACCTAATTATCAAAATGTTCCACCACAAAATGCACTAGTCCAAAATCAAGTCCTAAACTCCTAATGATGAACACCAATTTAACAGAGGAGAAAGTCCTAAACTCATTTGTTGATACCATACCCAATCCACCAACACTAACTAGAAATTACAAAGCCTGAACTTAGAGGAACAACCCATAAAACTAATTGTTAGAGTCCTACATATATCAAGCTTAGATGAGGTTGGAGGACACAGATTGACATATGGGACAGTAAAGAGGAAAAGGAGAACTGACTAGTTAAGAAGATTGAAGAAAAGAAAGAGGTAAAGAATAAAGAAGAACTAATAGAGAAATCTGAGGTTGAAAAGGAGGATAAGGATTCAAAGGAGTTTAAAGAGAAAACTACTTAATAGGTTGTTACTAACATCTAGGAATTACTCATTCATTCCAAAGCCCATCAGGATGCACTAGTCTAGGCTTTAGATTAGAGAAAAATCCTTACGGGATATACTCTTAAATAGATGGTGAGCTCAATAATGAAAAGCCTTGAAGGAGATATTGTATTCACTAAAGTGACTTGTTTTATGATAGTGGACAATGGCTTTATTATTAATATATGCCTGTAAAGATTCTACCTAAGCTGGGACTCACTGTGGCTGATCTAAAATCATCTGGTGTGATCATCAAGGCATATAATGACATGAAACGGCCTATTAAAGGGACTTTCAGAGATCTTATTAAAACTAGACCTATTGAGACCTGGGTTAATCTACATTTGATTAATATCCTAGTCACTTTTACCATTTTGCTAAGAAGGCCATGGTTTCATCCTATGGGAGGAGTGATATCTACTATTCATGAGAAGATTAAGTTTCCATATAAGGGGAAAGTGGTTACTATTTCAACTAAAACTGAGGCTGCTCTTGTTACTTTAAAGCTAACTCCTAAGGAGATCCCTATTAGTCCTAGTTTCAAGGTCTATATAATTTATGAACATGAATTGGATGGGAATGTTATAAGCATGATAAGGAATATGAATGTTATGCTTGGTCTAGGATTAAAAAAGAATTAGGGGTGAACCGCCAGCGTTTTTGGAACAAAAGGTACTAGTTCTAAAGCATGGGATAGGATATCATAGAGCTGAGGATTTTGAGATAGAAATGAAACTAAAACTAAAACCAAAAAGTGGGCATTGTGGGAACATTTATGAAAGAAGGCTAGTAGGTATCAGTATATGGGCACTCCTAAACCTTTAATGCTGGCAGGAAAATCGGTTCTAGGGTTTGAAATATTTACTAAGTGAATGGGGTGAAGAAGGCTATTACTGATAAGATGACCATGGAAGAGCTAGTAATGGGCTAAGAATCTAAAGAGGACATTGTTGCTGCTGAGTTAAAGGATATTGATGGTTAGAAAGAGGATTCAAACTTCGAGATCTTTGTTCAAAACTCTATCATTGATTTTTTTTATAATGACATTGATGTTTCTTCAACTAGTTTGTTTGAAACTGATTACTTATTTTTCTCAAAAGTTAATGAAATCAAATTTGAGTTTGCTTATGTGTATGATGTTTTTCCTAATGTTTATTCTAATTCTAATGATCATTTCTTGCTTATATTTAACATTAATTCTATGCAAACTGAATCATTTAATGTAGGCACAAATGACAAATATATTGATTGCTTCTTATTTAACTCCTAATAAGAGAGAGAAAATAAAAGAAACATTCATCAAAAGACAAAAAGTATTTGCTTGGGGTTATGACCATGTAATTAGGATTGACAGAGAGATTGTTGAACACTAAATTCCCATGTATCCTTACATTGCACTAATAAAGCAAAAAAAGAGGACGTTAAGGCCAGAATGGGCTCTCTTGATTGAATAGGAGGTAGAAAAGTAGTGAAAAGCAAAGTTTTTAAAGGTAGTGAATGACACGTAGTGGTTGTCTAATATATTACCTATGCCTAAGAAAGATAAGAGAGTCAGGATGTGCATGGATTATTAGGATTTGAATAAGGCTTTCCCAAAGGATGACTTTCCCTTACCACATATTGATACCTTGGTTGATAGTGCAACCTCCAGTGCTATGTATTTCTTAATGGATGGTTTCTCCATATATAATTAGATCATAATGGCAGTAATTGACAAACTAAAAATGTCCTTTACCACTAAATAGGGAATTTACTACTACTTGGTGATGCCCTTCAGACAGAAGAATGTTGGGGCTACTTATCAAAGAATGGCTACCACTCTACTGCATGACATGATCCATAAGAGATAGAAGTATATATGGATGATATGATGGTAAAGTCTCTAACCTATGATGGTAATTTTGAAGCCTTAAATAAGTTTTTGTCAAGGGCTGAAAAGTATAATTTAAGGCTAAATCTAAAGAAGTGTGTGTTTGTGACCTTAGGAAAGTTGTTGGGGCATATAGTTACTCAAAAGGGAATTAAGATGGACCTGGACAAGGTTAAGGCAATCATGGAAATGCATGCACCCAAGACTGAGAAAGAATTGAAAGGGTTCATTGGATGATTGCAATACATCAATAGGTTCATAGCTAAGCCGACCACTATCTGTGAACCCATTTTCAAGCTTTTAAGAAAGAATCAACCCATAGTTTAGGATAATAATTACCAGCAGGCTTTTGAAACTATTAAGAATTATTTAATGAATCCTCTAGTGTTACTACAACCAAGACTAGGAAAACCTCTTATCCTTTATCTGGCCAATAAAAAAGAGGTAGTAGGGGCAATGTAAGTTTAAGAAGGAAATGAGAAAGTCAAACATGTAATTTATTATCTAAGTAAGAAACTCTTGCCTTATGAAGCTAACTATAATATGGTGGAAAAGATATGTTGGCTCTAATATGGGCAACTAAGAAGCCCCAACATTATTTCCAATCATACCAAGTTCAAGCAGTTTCAAAATATGACCCTTTAAGTATCTTTAGTAAACTTCATCACTCACAGGAAAGTTGGCCATATGGTTAGTTCTGCTCACTGAATTCAATATTGATTATATTGTAAAGAAAGTGGTGAAAAGAAAGGTAGTTGCAGACTTCTTGGCTCAAATTTTGGTAAATGATGAATAAGAATAAAAGGTAGAGTTTCCTGATGAACATTTAGGGGCAATAGAGGTCAAAGGTTGGATCATGTATTTTAATGGCACAATCAATGGTAAAGGGATAGGTATTAGTGTGATTATAGTCACGCCAAAAGGAGAAGTGATCCCGATGGCAAAGAGGTTGGAATTTGAGGTGACAAATAATCAAACTGAGTATGAAGCTCGCATCTTTAGTTTGGAGGCACTATGGAATGTAGGAGCAGAGGAGGTCAGTCTATAGTGACTCCATGCTACTGATAAAACATGCCTCAAAAGAGTAGGAAGTAAAAGAAGATAAGCTAAGATTGTACTGAGACTACTCAGTTACTGTCTTGCTATCTCTCACCCAGTACAAGTTCATTCACTTATCGAGAGAAGAAAATCAAGTAGTAGATGCCTTAGCCACATTAGCTTCAATATGGGAAGGAGGAAAGTAGTTGGAAGTCAAACCCTTTATTCTTGTAAAGTCTTGAACCCCCTATTACAAAGAGATAAGATTAATGCTAGGTGGTACTACTAAAAAGTCATGGTTTTATAATCTACAGCAATATTTGGAAATAGGGCGATTTCCTAAAAATGTTGATAAGAAAGAAAGAATGTCTCTAAGGATGTTTTCATGATAGTTTATCAGTCACAACGAGATTTTATACAAGAGAATGTCGACCAAGGTGCATCTGAGATGTGTCGACAAAGATGAAGCTCAGAAGATCATGAAAGCAATTCATGAAGGGGTATGTGGTCCGAATATGAATGGAACTATCCTAGCTAAGAAAATAACTGATCATGGGAATTTCTGGCTAACCATGGAAGCTAATTGTGTAAATTTTATGAAAAAATGCCATAACTATCAAGTGTATAGAGATGTTAGTTATATGCCTTACATGGAACTTCAAGCGATGGCATCTCCTTATTTGTTCATAGTTTGGGAAATTGATATCATTGGAGAGATAAGGCCAAAGGCATCTAATGGTCGTCACTATATCGTGGTAGCCATAGACTACTTCTCTAAATAGGTTAAAGCAGAGTCGTATACTTCTATCAAAGAAAAAAAGATAGAAAGGTTTATAAAAAGGAATATAATCTATAAATACAAGTTGCCTCATCATATTGTTATTAATAATGGTGTTCAGTTTAAAGCAAAAATAGCTATCTTACTTAAAGAATAAAAAATTCAGTACCATAAGTCATTTCTATATAAACCCTAAGCAAATGGAGCAATAGAAGCTGCAAATAAGAATGTGAAGTTGATCCTAGTCAAAATAATGGAAAATTATAGAGATTGAGCTAATTATTTGTAATTTGCATTGTAGGGTATCGAACGATAGCCAAAAAATTGATTGGGATCACTCCGTACTCTCTTGTATATAGTTGTGAAGTTGAATTACCAATAGAGGTTGAGATTTAGTCATTACAAGTCCTATTAGAGTCCAAAATTTCTGAGTATTAATGGGTGGAAAGAAGATTGGCACAATTGATGTTATTAGATAAGAAGAGAATGAATGTACCACTCACAATTATATTAGAAAAGGATAGCTTAGGCTTATAATAGGAAAATCAAACTAGGAAAGATAAAAGAGGGTGACTTAGCATTGAAGCTTACCAAACCAATCATGACTAATTCGCTAAGGAAGTTCAAGCCAAATTGGGAAGGTCCTTATTTGCTCAAGAAGCTATTTTCTAAGGGTGTTGCCATTCTGTATTATTTTAAGGAAATGAGTTTAGGGAGCCCATTAATCTGGACAAGCCGAAGAAATACTTTATGCAGTGTCTCACTAAGAAGAAAACCTCAAAAAAGGCTATCTAGGCAGAAGTTAAAGACCTAAAAAAATAATTAAAAAAAAAAGCTAAGCAAAAATTAAGGATATGTAAAAGGAGAGAGATGATATAAACCCTATCTATAACAGAGATAGAACGCACATCCAACTTTGAATGTTAGCCCAAGGATCATCAAGGATAGTTTGTGTTAATGGAGCTAAACCCCTTGCTTATTAAATTGAAATAAGATACTTAACTATTATAAGATGAAAAATCACACAATTCTAAGTCTAATCTAACCAAGCAATTGTAATGAAAGGTAAATGTGAAACAATTCAAGTAAACTTGTAAAGTTTCAAAAGAACAAAGTTAAGGGAAAACCTCACTTAATTGATTAAAATTGTCAAATAATAGATCCAAATTCATTCTACATATGTTTAGCCCTTATATAGGCATGTAAACAACCTAACCCTTGAAGGAAAAGGTTTTCTTCCTTATTCCCAAAGATACCTATATAGGAAAATCCATAATTAAGGAAGTTTCCTTCAAAAATAGGACAACTCATGACAACTCATCTTTGAAAAGTTAAAATGGAAAACTAATGACATCTCATTACAACTAAGCAAAATGATAACTCATGACAACTAAGCGTTGAAGCATGCCATGTCATATTCCATGTAGGATGTTAACCATTGACCATTGACTTTAACTTGTTGACTTATTGACTTTGACTTAGAATATTCTTGAATCTTCTCACATCTTCTTGAATCTTCCTTATTAACTCTAAAATAGAAAAAAATAACTTGAAAATTCATCCAATTCAAGAAAATTAATTTCAAAATAGGAAATTAAGCTAATTAGCTTGAATTCTTCATTATACAACTCCAAGCTTGTACTTGTAGTTGAATCCACTAACTTGCTTGTAATGTGAAAGACAAATGAATTCAATGAGGTGATGCCACAATGTTCTAATCTAGTAGGCTTTTAACAATTTAAAACCCTAAGTTTTCTTATAAAACAACACACAACCATTTTCTCCTGCACCCCAAAACTTTAACTTTAGATTCCCAACACATCTAAACCCTAAGAAAATGATAAATAGAAGCCTTAAGCAACTACAACCAATCTTGAAAAGTTTAGATGGCAATATGTGGGTAAGATTATAACCATTCAAAGGAAATGGTTTATTGCCATCTTTCCATAAGGCCACGTCTCATTAATGAGGCAACACATCTATGTTAATTTGGGATACGTCAAATCTTTGTTAAATGGCCTAAAATTTTTTGTTTAATTAGGAACAATTATTAAAATAGAGATAGGACTCAATTGTAAAAGAAATATTCATGCATTTTAAAGTTCTAATGATTCATAAACTTCGAAGTCTATAATTCAAATAAATTTAAAAATCCAAAAAAGCAATATTCTGAGTCTAATAAAACTAAAAGTCCTAGTCTATAAAGTCTCCAAATCTAGAGCATCTACATCATCAGAGTCACTGGAATCATTGTCATGATCTCCTTTATCATTGTCCCTATCTCGATCATCATCATCTTTATCATCGTTCTCAACCTGCAAGGGAGGAAACTGATGTTGAAGAGCTATGATCCTAGCCTAAGAGACCTCATCATGCGCCTATTGAAATACAGTAACATGTAAGTAATCATACAAGCATGCATACCTATAGAAGTAGGGGAATATAGTTACCTTCCATTATTGTATGATGCTCATCATGTGTTCCTATTGGGCTTCAATTAGCTTATACATATACTCCCCTTACTCTAAAGGTATATAATTAATGAATTATTAGCACTAATTTTTTATTAAGTTGCATTAGAAAACAAGATCAAAGGGAGGGATTATGTGTGTAGTAGAATCGGGAATACATGTTGGCATCAAACTCTCATCCAATGTTAGGAACTGGTAAGAAAACTCTTTTAAAGGTAGCTAGTAGTGAGTCAACTAGTCAAGAGAGGTAACGAGGTGACCAACTATTACTCAAGAGCTGGAGCTAGAGAGAGCCCTAATAGGTGGTGCTCTAGCTAAGGTAGCTACACCACTATGATCAATGCAGGGAAGCTAAGAAGGTCGCTCATGTGGAGTGAGCTTTGTTTAAGCTATAGGACCTATGTCTACCATCTGACTCATGTGGAGTGAGCTTTGTTCAAGCTATAGGACCTATGTCTACCATCTGAAAGTAAAGAAAAGTTAATAAATGAGTTACCAAATATTTATAAAAGAGATAAGAGGAGGTTAAAAAGTTACCTGAGCGGGAGTTGTAGGAGCTAGAGGCACTTTTGAAGCAAATTAGCTTAAAACATAGTCAAAGTAGTAGTTCTTGCATCTCATAGTATGCTCCTTTACTGGGTCTCCCCTAATAGCTTTATCCAACTCATCACCCTCTAGTAAGTGCATCTAGGATATGCTAGCATGAGGTGTTACTAGAATTCACCTAGCTTAAACAACTTAATTTTAGTAGAGGATCCTTTCCCCAATGTACCCGACTCTACAGTTTGGTCCCTCATATTACCTCAAGCTCCAAAGCTTAGACCTATAAAAAGAATTGTTAGAAAATAGTCATAATATTTGACAAACTTAAATGAATAAAGGGAAAGTACCACGACAACATGCCAAAAGCCACAAAATCATCTGTCTCCCTATACAACTTCATCCATGCTCCTATATAAGTAACCTAGATCATAGCTACCCTAATCATATATAGCAACTAGATCCAAGCCTGTCAAAGGCCTAAGAACATCAAGTCGATGGAGCTAACAATGTCAATAAAAAGGGTGGTGCCTATAAGGTAAACAAGCAAAGCCCTCACCACCTTATCAATCTGTTAGGGCTGTAGTTGTAACCTCGACCTAAGCTTATGTGTAATGACTATTGAGGGACATTATCTTCATTGTATGAGTCCCCTTTATAACTAGAACCATGCCAAGGAGGCAATTAATGTAAGCTACTTTATCTGCCATCATATAATGAAGGCTTATATCAAAAGGAACGGCATCCCCATACATTCCATGCCTATAATCATAGCAAAAGAGATGGGGTTTAGAGTAAACTCTCTAAGTAGAAGGTGGAATGTATGGGTAGTGTCAAACCACTTCTCTATTAACATGTGAAGTGGTTGGTGATTTGTCCATCCTTGTGCATCCAAGAATGTGAGGATGAAATCTGAGAATTCAGTGTCTCAAATGTGGGCCTTAATATCATTTATAAGCTCATTATACCACTGAAGTTCCCAGTGCCCTTGAAAGTGTGTGCATTGTGTTGCCAAACAAATAGGGAAGTTGAATAGAAATATGACATGGAATCATAATATAGTCAAAGAGGTGATGCCTTTATATAAAGAGGTAAGACCTTAACATGATTTAGTGATGCCTTACTATTGTTATTCTAAAATTATTCACTCTGTCAAAAAGGCGATTGCCTCAATGACTTAAAGAATAGTATTCTGTTCATAATTTTCATATAATTTTCACCCTAATCAATCTCATTCCTATTCGTAATGATAAATAAACATCTATTAACCCTAACCCAATGTTATTTTATAGGAAAAATTAATTGAATCTAGTACTAACCGCTATAGAAGCCAATGCACAAATGTGAGAACCTAGGTCTGCAATTAGTTAGATGGTATCCCTCATAAAAAAGCCCAAGGTTCATAAAGCATGAACAAGTGGTAGCACTAGGTCCTACTCATGAATGTCTAGCGTGCAATAGAGAACTAACTCATGAATGTCTAGCGTGCGATAGAGAACTAACAAGGATTTGAAAGTGAAAGAGAGGGAAAAAAGAAAGAGTGAAAAAGATAAAAGGTTAGAATGACCTTAAAGAAAAGATATTTTAATAAGAGGAAGGAAATAATTAAAAGAAAGGAGAATTGATAAAAGAAAGGGTAGTTTGATAAGAGAGAATTTAAACAGTGAATAATGGAACAATTTGACTTTTCAAGTTTGTACCTGAAGGCTAATGGCATAAAATTCAAAATTTAACCTCTCAAATTGTACCTCGAGGTTAATAATATAAGACTAAAGATTTAATTTCTCAAGTTATATCTTAAGATTGATGATACTAAAGATTTAAATTTTATGCATGTTTATTTTTTGAAAAATATTTGATGATATATATGCATTTGATTTTTCAAAAAAAAAAATCAAGGGGGCGAACTATGGACACTTGGTTTGATCAACCCATAAGAAAGCCTAATGATGAAAATGAAATGAATGCCCAAATGCAAACGATTATAGCATAATCCCCTTGAGAATGGACCTAAATCCCAAGCTCCCTCAGAAATGGATCGTAGGCTCAAAACTTAGCCCAAAGAATCTAAAAAACCTTCAAAAGCCTAAGAAACTTATAAGGCCCATAAAGCCCAATAAGAAAATTTGCCTCAACCTAACACCATTGAGGTGTAGCCTTTATGGCAGAAAGCTAATAAGGCGACACCTCTTTATAGAGGTGCCACCTTAGTGCCTAGCACTATTTTAAAAAAAAAAGTAATAAATGCTCATTAAAACACCTAATTTAACATCTCTGCACATTCCAATGTTCTCTAAGACTAATGGATTGCATTTCTTAATAGAAGAAGAATAGATGGAGACTTTTAGGGAGAAAATTAAATGAGTTATTAGGGAATTAAAAGGAAGGGCGAACAAAAGAGAAAAGGTCTACTTTTTTTGTTAGTATCAGAAGAAAAGAAGAGAGGAGGAGGATGTTCTAACTCAAGAGGCTACCCTGAAAGCTTAGAAAGCCAAAAAGGAAGAAGGAAGGAGGGTCTTGAAGGTTCATTCTTAAAAAGGAAAAGTAGCTGCTGCATTCAAATAGTGCTAAAGCAAAATTCAACTTCTAAAGGCCACTAATTTTATGAATTAGAACAACATAAATAGAAGCATTAGGGTGATTACGATAATCACCAAGTTATAACTTAAATTTAGGGGATTTACTTTTAATTCTTAATTTATTTATCTATTTTTATGTTCAATGGGTTGTAATTTCTTTCCCCTCCCCTATTTCTTTTTTATGTTTGGTTTATTTTCATTTTATTTATTTGCTTTGTGTGTTTGAAAGGAAGTAATTCTTTTCTCCTCCCCCATTTCTTTCTAGGTTTGGTTTATTTACATTTTATTTATTTACTTTATGTGTTTAAAAGGATGTAATTCTTTTCTCCTACCCTATTTCTTTGCATTCGTACTTTATTTTTTTTTATTTTGTGAATACAAGATATGATGAATGATGGACTTAATTGCATAAAAATAGAAATAATTGCAAACTTAGGCTAAATTATAAAATTTGAAAGGTGGTTTAAAGGAAATTTTAAATTTGCATGAAAATAAGAAAATAACTAAATAATTAAAAGTAATAAAGCACAAAACACAAACAGAGGCCAAATGCAAGGTTGGGTGGGCATCCTAAAATTCCATACCCAGTTTCCGAACCTAATCTCTAAAGACGGTTGCTGGTGGCCCTCCCCTAGGATCTAGTTGTTGTAAAGTGTGTCTTGAGTCTCATTCATATGGTGACTCCCATCTCTGATATAGGCTAAAAGCCTATGTTGTATTTCTTAGTAGACCCTGAGCTCACACAATATTTGGTCACCAAACACTTGGGTGTGCACTGAACCCTGCAACCTATAGGCCTTGGATGGTTCCCAACCCTTTAGAATAACATTCCAAAGTCTAATTAGATCATTATTTAAGTACAACTCCATCAAAAACTTCCAATGTGGATATTCACTACCATAAAAAAAAAGGTCGAAAAGATGAAAATTTAAGCATTCACTATCCATGATCTTTTCTTTTTACAATTAAGTACCAAGAAGTCAACCTCTAATACCAATTCTAATAGCCCTATAAGGGGTGAATAGGTCTTTTAAGAATTTTGGATATGATTAATTAAAGCTAAAGTAAGAATAAGGAACTAAGAAGATTGAATACAAGTGTTCAAGGAGTTCAGTTTATCAACAAACCTATGTCTCCACTTAACTCTCCCAAGTTAGGATTTTTCAATCATAACAATTTATTCCCTTATATTTATTTTTACATGCTTTATTTTTTGGCTTAACTTTAACCTTATAATCAAGAGTTTTAGGATTACTTTTAACCAAATACCTTAGGATGTGTTTACTTACAAAAATCTACTCCAGTTTTCTAGAAAATTTTTCAAAATAAAAAAAAATAGAACTTTATGTTTACTTTAGGTGTTTTCACAAAATTCTCATTTGAAAACTATTTTCATCATTTTCATAATTTTAAGAGAAAAGTGTAAAACAAGTTTTTATTATTTTTAAAAATTTTCCTCATTAAAACTATAAAGTGAAAACACGTTTTTATTACGGCCTTTTTTCTATTTTTTTATTCATTATTTATTATTTATTTTAGTATTAGAATACAAAATAAACTCTAATTTTTAAGTCCTAGATTATCTCTCTACTTTGGTATATATCATTATCTCTCTACTTTGAAAAATAAGTTGTATATAAGAATAAGTAAACACATTTTTTATTTTCAAAAAATGAAAAATAATTTTTAATTTCTAAAAAGTAAACAAGTTTAACAAATTTTCTATGAAAATGAAAAGTTTTCATTTTATTTGAAAATTGAAAAATGAAAATAGAAAATAATTCTCTATAAGTAAACACACCCTAAGTGTTTTCAATAGAAAAACACTTAAACCCTTCGCACTAGAATAAGTCCCCACTTTCCTTTTTTTAACCCTAAAAAATAAAAGAAGAAGAAACTTAATTCTAAAATATAACCCACACTCAAAAAGACTAATTGAATAAAAAGGAATTAGGAGAAGACATTGAATGCTTAATGAATGTTGAGAGTAAAGATTTAACAACCAAGATGTGTTCCTCTTGAATGAGCTCTAAGACTTGAATTTATACTTTGAGGTCATAAGAGAGTTGTTGGGAGTATTAATTCATCCTTAACCTCTATAAACTTATAATAAATGTAATTTAGCTTTTTTTAGGAAAATTTCTGCTCATAACTCTGAGGGCCTACTCAAGATCATGATTAGTCATTGCAGTCTGGAGGGATGTCAAAAGTAGTCATTGGACCTTTAAAAGGAATAGGTCACGAGTTGCTCATAATCGGGAATAGGGATTGTAAGTAGTCTAACTTCTTTAAGTCTCTAAGCTCTTTTTAGGACTTTGATGCCATGTCCTACTCATGGGCTAGTCACAATCATGATAATGACTCATGAGTAGTCTAGGATGTTAAAGACTTGAGTGATGCATTCTCTTCATAAATTGGACTTCCTGATCATAGTTTGGATCAGCTCTCATGATCCACTTATAATTATGAGGAATCCAAGTTCTTCTTTTCTTCTAGACCTTCTTTTATTCTTCACTTCATGACTTGATCTCTATATCATAAGGGCTACTCTTGTGGGATGCCTTTTTGCTTGAATTGACTTGAACTTGATGTAGAATGCTTCCCATTTATTTCTTATCTTTTATTTAAATCTTACGGAGCTTTGACAATTAATTTGGCATTGTTTTAAAAGAAAATTTTATTTATAACACTTGGAAAACTTTAGTTAGTAAAATCAAATTGTTTGTTAAAGCAAAATAGAGAATTTAATCATGCATAAGGTCAACAAGCTTTTTATAGCTCTACATAATATTATTTCATTTCTTAATTCAAGGGTGTACAAAATCCAACCTAATTAACCTAAAAAAAGGTGTGTGTATTACCTATTTAAATTTCAATTATGGAGTTAAAATGATGTTAATGTTGTCTATTATGTTATGTTTATATAGATGGCTACTACCACTAGCAATAGTGAAGGAAACGGTTATGCAACTAGCAAGTATGGTGAGCACATGCCTAAAATAAAGTAAAATTTTAAAATTTTACTTGCATAACCTTTCATCACATAAAGATTTCGATTCCTATAGATCTCTTTTTCATTTTACACATAACTAAATAACACATCAATATGTAAAAGCACCAACCTAGTTACCAAGTCTTAAGTTTGATGTAGACCATAATAGTTATCTATAAGCTTTAATGTAGTTGGTTCAACACTTAAATCAAATGCTCTAACCTCCCAAATGAAAGGCCTTTAGCTAGAAATACCAAAGCCCTACCAAATCACCTTCTTACTTGTATTTGATTGAATGCAAGTAGCCTCTCAAATGACCTTGACAAAACTTGCACTAATTTAATCTTCTTGTAAGAAATCTTAAGGTTTATGTTATGTGTGTTATTTCTATATTTTTTGGTGAGTTTCTAAATTTTCTAACCTTACAAATATACCTAAGGTTATGTATATATATGTAGAGAAAGCAAACCCTAATCACATGATAAGTGTACAACTTGTCATGGTAAGTATGCAAGTTGTATATATCTTACTAATGTATCAATAAGTATGTACAAAATTAATACATCTCATGTTTTATGTCTACATACGTTCTCTACACAAATCACACATGATAAATGTATAACTTGTCATGATAAGTATGCAAGTTGTATATATTTTATTAATGTATCAATAAGTATGTACAAAATTAATACATCTCATGTATTATGTCTACGTACATTCACTACACAAATCAATGAAACCTAATTTTGATTTAGCTAAGGTCAATATTATACACTTAAGAGATAATGTACACCTAATATGCCAAGCCTAATAAGCCAAGCTTATCCTTATTATTTTATCTTATGGACTTAGTCTTAGTTATTGGGCCAACACTTGGCTCAAGCCTAATCCATAAAACCAAATGGGCGTAGATTAGGTTCATGGGCTTTCTTAATATCTTGGATTAATCTTTAGTCCAAAACTCTTTTGGGCCTAAGCCCAAATACTTAGGCCATTAATTCAAGTCCAATTAGAAATAACATATATTATTAATTCAATAAATCCAATTCCACTAATCTTAATTAATTGATTAAACACTTTAATCAATAATTAGATTAATATTGATGATGATTTGGTAAAGCTCTCTTAGGTATGACTTACTAGGTTTATGTCTAATTAGCAATGAGAATATATTATCAACACTTGATATTATTTGAAACTCTTTCAAGTCTAAATGTGAAAATCTCAATTATTCACATTTAGTTCTCATAAGTTGTGAGTGAACCTAGCATCAATATCACAGCTATCCAATTAGAAATGAATGTATATATTGATTCACACAACCCTTTTTTGTCATAATTATCGTGCACTAAAATCCCTTCATTAAAAGATCCTGATATAGCCTAGAGTCATGGTTTAGTCAAACTTTAATAGCTATATCGTATAACTCTTCTCAAGTTTTGATTCTTGATAAAACATAAAAAATAAATAAACTCTTTTAAACTGTGTCATATTTGTCCTAGCCAAGAACTTATTCATCAATAACAAACTTAGGCAGCATAGGATCTTATCTCGATTCACTCCAAGAAATAAATCTCATCTTGACTGAACACTCATCCCTACATTAAACTGATTAAAGCCATCACATACCATATACCCATGTGTGATTAACATAAGTATGTAAGTGGTAATAAACCCTAACCACTTAAATATAGATGATTGTGTCACCTAAAGTCAAAGGACTATATGCACCATTATAACCTAGATTGTGATTGTTAACTATAAGTGAATATCCACGCAATCACAAATCTAACGTCAATTTTCAACCCACTCATCACATGAATATCCACATCTCTATTCTAATATCTCATATCAAGTAGCATAAGACTCACTACCTCTTACTATTAGTATCACATACTAATTAAGAAAAATAGACATAGGTGATAGTCAAATTAATATTACCCAAATATTAGTTTACCAACTATGAACATTTTACAATATATGTACTAAATAAATTTGTAGCTCATATTATCAACTATTGATGATAAATTTATTTAACATAATACTAATGGATAAATATTCAATTAAATAAACACCTTAAATAATAGAATATTATTTTATTTCCATTTAGGATAATTTACAATGTCAAAATATGTGATTGGCCTTTAAGGCATACCACTTATGCTAACAAATAGCACTACTACTAGTATCACTAATGTGCTTATAAATGAGGTGGAAGCACATTTAGAAAAATAAAATACGGAGCAAACTAATAAATAAACTGTTGAGCAGCCTATGAAGAAGAAAAGCAAAGAAACTAAGTTCAAAACTACAATATAGGATCACTTTGAGTGAATAAAATATGACTCAAGAAATTTGGCAAAAGATAAATATTTATATTACCTGCCAAAATCATATTTCATTTTGTTTGAAAAACCCACACAGTAAAGACAATAGACAATAAATTTTAACACTTAAACCTAAAAATATGAGAGCTGAAGGGAAAAAATCTATAGGTATTTATAAATTTGATTAGGAATTAACTAGAAAATTACTTTCACATATGGTAATAGTTGATGAAATCCCTTTTAAATTTGTTGAAGGGGAGTAATTTAGAAATTTTGTGAATGTTTCCTACCCTAAATTTTAAACTCCATCCAGAAAGACTATATTTAAGGATTGCTTTGATTTATACCTAGAAGAGAAGCAGAAATTAAAAAATTTCTTAAGATCCTTAGAGTTCAATTCAAAGAATTAAATATATATGTACCATTACACATTTCATAAATGATGAGTAGAAGTTATATAAGAGAATCCTTTCATTTGTGCCTATTACCTAACATAGTAGTGAGTACATAGCTAAGACTTTGGGAATATGTTTGCTCTAACTATAGATAATGTACCAATAAATTATATAAATTAACATATTTCAAACAAATTGATAATATGGGCTAAAAGCACTATTAAAATTAAGTATGTACATATCTCATATGTACATATGAGATGCATTGTACACATAGTTAACTTATTTGTCAACAAAGGGCTTAAAGATTTTCCATTTCAATTAAAAGGGTCAGAGATGTTGTACGGTACATTAGAAATTCACCAACTAGGTTAAGGAAATTCAAAGAATATAGTCATTTAGTTAGTATTGAAACTAAGTCTACCTTATCACTTAATGTCCCAACTAGGTACAATTCAACCTATATGATATTGAAAACTACTTATATGTACAAAAAATCATCAGAGAAATTTGAAAAACAAGAAATTATATATAAGGTAGACTTAGGTGAAGTACCAGACTTCTTTGATTGGCAAGTTGTTAACAAATTGGTCTTATTATTATAGCATTTTTATGAAATGACCCTGAGAATCTTTGGTTCTCATTATGTGACTGTAAATATATTTTTTAGTGAAATTTTTTTATTTATATTGTGTGTTGAATGAATGGAAGGAATATGATAGTCTATTATGTTAATGGGCATGGGAGTAAACATGAAAGCTAAATTTGATAAGTATTGGGGGATTATGAGAAAATAATTTTTTTGCTAATACATTGAATCCTAAAGATAAGTTGGAGTATATGAATTCTTAATAGCTTAAAAGCATGGTTAAGAAAAAGTGGAAGCTTATACTCTTTAGATAAATTTGTTGTTATTTAAGTTATTTGCTGAATATTATGCTTTATATCATCTTACAAATGTGAGTGCATATTAGTAAAAAACTAGCCTCTTAATTGAAAGTAGTCAATATGATTCTATATCTCATTTATTAATTAAAAAATCAATGTCAATGTTGAAAGCGAAGCTTAAGACATATAAGATGGAGATTGGTGTTGCTGGAAATGTGAGATTTGAGTTAAATATATAAATCTGAGGCAATTGTATAGGAGGGTGGGAATTTTGATGTGTTAAGGTGGTGAAAACTGAATTCAATTCTCAACCCTCTCTCAATTAGCTCTTACAAATATATGGAAATTTGGAATTTTTTCATAAATGCCCTAAAACGTTATGTAAACAATAATAATACTTTACATTTGCATTAATTCATGTGTGTCCCAGAGTGGAAAAACAATTATTGGCATGCCTTTTTTACTCTAAATGTGAAAAAAAGCTTCGCTCCTTCACATTGCTGCTCTCTTTTCTTCTAGTTCTTCATCATCTGCTTCTTCTTGGGGTCATGGCTAAGCAAGGGTCTAACTTGAACTTCGTTCCTTACCTTTATACTCCATCATTATGGGCCTCATTCATACAAACAAATAACTCAAAATTGAAGCCTCAGATCCAACTTCAGGTTTATGCCCGTGCATATATGATGAATGGCTTTGTCTTCTTCTTCTTCTTCTTCTTCTTCTTCTTCTTCTTCTTCTTCTTCTTCCTCCTCCTCTTCTAAATTCTTTGAATCTGATTCATCATCTGCCGAGTCATGTGTTGTAGTTAATATTGTTGGGGTTTGATGATTCAAAAATGCAGTGAAAAATTAATATTTCATTCACAAACCCCCTTATAAGATCCATGTAATTCAATTAATTGATTGAATTAGGGTTTCCAAAGCCTTACGACAAATGCAAAAAAAGGCAAGATTGTTAGAAGGAAGAGATGGGGTTCACTTTAGTGGTCCCCTATCTCAAGCTTTTAGTGTCCTTGGCTAGATTAAGATATCTCCAATATGGTTATGTCCTCCACAAATGTCCACACGAACAGCCTTTAACCAAAACGAGTGTGTGCTAGCACTCTTTTCTCAAAAGTCTAACTTTTTTAACTATCTATTTTTTTTCTTTCAAAAAGGTGAAAATGAATTTGTTTGGCAGAATACAAAATTGTGTGTGAAAACCTAAAGGATGTGTTTGTACACTCCTTCATTAAGGTTTCATTTACCAAAACAATTTTGGTAATTCCTCACTTACTAAAATGTTTTGGGTATATGTATCACCCTTCTATTTTTGTTTTAAATCAAATTGCAAAACAGAAATTATTTCCTATTTATTTAAGATAACAATTACATTAAATAAATAAATTATATATATATATGAATTTATTTATTTATTTACCATAGATTTTACCAAGCTAGTAAACACAAGTTCGTTTTGGGCATGTTCTCAGTGTGTAACCCTTTAGGTTCACATAACGTTGGCAATAGGCCTGAAATTTTAATTTAGGCCTACTAGTTATAAGTGACCTCTAGCAAGACATTATGACTATCCAAATTATGTAAAGGTTAGTAATCCGACATAACCTAATTTATAGTGACTATTATAGTCCTTTTGTCAAATGATATATTAATTGAACATAAGGCATAGTTTATGTCATCCTTATACAAGTCAACCACATTATTTAATTGATTATAAGTAAACTGAGATTAATAACTCTTTATCAATTCATTCTAGCATGGTCATGCATTTTTCTCTAATCTATTTTATCAAGACGCCTACAGATATCTTATTCAGATTAGATAAGGAACAATTTTTTTCTCTCAATCACTCATATTCCTCACATAATTCATTATATATCTAACAACAATCTATTTCATCATCTTGTTAAAGATAATGTCAGAATGTGTCAAGATACAAAATAATTATGTAGAAAACAATGGTGATTTTAAGTTTAGAGGACTAAAATTATATTACTGTGATGAGAATTACTTATGACGGTTGTCTGTGATGAGAATTACTTATGACGGTTGTCTGTTTAATATTTTCATAGTGGGTCAATCTAATATATCATTTCCTAAACAAGTACATATGAGTTGACTTAATATTTCATATACATAAATAGTAAAATATAATCATCAATTAACATCATATTAGCCTTAATTTATTATTATTTCAATAATAATAATGAATGACTAAGGATAACTCTTAATAGGATTCATATTTAAACTAAGAATTTTACTATAAAGTCACATATTTGATGACCTTAAAAAGAATTTATTATACAAGTAATTATTATAACAAAACAATAATAATAATAATAATTATAATGCATTTTTATTAATAAAATAATAAAATCAAAATATGATCATACATTATTGATCTAATGCATGTCACTAACAAAAATGGGGTCTGAGAACAAGATAGAAGATGTTGATCGGTGACACAATAGTAATGATCACTTAAATGGGCAAAAGCATAAGCAACAGCAACAAGACTGGCAATTTAAATTACTTTGCCCACAATTTTAACCCTAAGCCGTGTCGCTGCTGTGCCGCTTCTCATTAGCAGTTCGTTTCATTTCATTGAGAGATAATTATGGGTTTTGTTTGTTAATGTAGAAATTTTGATGAATTTTGTTCCTTTTGTAGTTTTGCTATAGAATTGGATATTTGATTTTGGCGTTTAATGCTTCCACGTTGCAATTTAGGTCACATTATTGATCAATTCGCATTGTTCTCTATGAAATTCATAACTTTGATGGGTGAGTGAATGGAATAGGAGATGTTATGTTTGTATTTCTTATTTGATTACATGCTTTGTGCTAGCTTTTATGGGTTGTTTATTCATATGAGAAATATAAATGGAAATGAGTAATCTTATTTTTCATTGCTTTGATTTATCTTAATATCGTTGTTGTGCCGATTAAGTAATTATTATTATTATCAGTGGTTGTGTGAATCAATAACTGCTGCTGCTGCTGCTGCAGTCAGTCAGCACCCAGTAGTGTGTTTGCTTCGCCATAATACAGTCTGCTTGTATTGTATAATTATAGGCATTAGTAAGATGATATTATTAAGATGATGTGAATGGGGAGAACTTGGTTTTCTTCTTATTGCATTTGTATCCTTATTTTCAGTTCAGTTCACTAATATTTTATTGGTATCTTTCAATTTGAACTATAAATAAATTTATCACTCACATGACCAAAAAAAAACAATACTTAACAATCCAAAACAAAGCAATAACAACAAAAAAGACAAGAATTAAACCACATAATTGATTTGAAATATATCATGCAATAAAAGAAAATATGAAAAATTAAAACATGCAGGAAGACAAATAAATACGAATAAAACATTTGATTAAAGAAAATAACAAAAAAAAAATGTTTAACGAAAAAAGAAATGCAAGATTAAACATAAAAATAGCTAAAATAAATCAATGCAAATTTAAACAAAAATCTATCCACAAACAATATAAAAATAAAATAAACAGCACATTTTTTTAATCATATTAAACATAGAAGATCTAACCAAATAAAAATAAATATTTAAATAGAAATCTTAATTTAATAATAGATGGACTAAAATGACAGTACAAAAGATAAAATTTAAGATTAAACAAAATGACCAACATTTAAAACCTAACTTCGCGCTGCTAACAACTAATTTCCATATTTTCGAAGATCATGTCAATAGCTTTAATGTTATTATTTTTTAAAACTAGTTCTACTAAAACATCGTCTTAGTACTAACGTGTTCGCGTTAGTGGTAAGGCAACGCCTCATCACTGAGGTGTTCACCTTATCAACAGGCAAAGTTGTAAAGTGGATGGGGCCTATTGGGCTTTAGAAGAGAAGAAAGGGCCGGATTGAGCCTGTCGAGTCCAATTTACTTATATTGACTTCATCCTTGGGCCTCTGCTCGCAGGTCTGGCAATTCTCATGTCAACAATTGTCATCATTATTATTAATTGTTTTATTATAAGTAGCCTTATGTCTACTATTTTAGTATTTTTATTCATCATTCCTAGAATATATATTTCAAAGATATTAAATTTAATTTTTTTTTTTGTATATTTTAGTTTACTTTTTGTATATATTTAGTTAATTTTTCATATATTTTATATTTCTAATACAATATCCTCATTATAGTATATTTTACTATATGATACAATATCATTGCATCGAAACAATAAAACTTCATGTGTTCTCTACTTAAATAGATTAAAAAAAATCACTAATAATTATTATGAATTTTTAATATAAATTTTTTCTATACTTTTGGTTTACTTTTCATATATGTTTAGTTTATTTTTCATATATTTTACATTTCTGACACAATATCCTCATTTGAGTATAGTTCACGTTTCTTATACAATATTTCCTCATTACAATAAATTTCTTATACAATATCCTCATTGCAATATTTTTAAAATTTTTGATACATTATCATTGCACCAAAAACAATAAAATTCATGTGTTCACTACTAAAATAGATTAAAAAAATTACTACTAATTATTAATGAATTTTTATTTTTATTCTAAAAGGTAAAAAAAAAAAAAAGCATGTGGAGCTGAATTTCAAAAGAGGAATTTTTCTTCAAACTAAATTCATAATGTTTGATTCTAATTAATGAAACTTTATTTTCTCAAAAAAAAGAAAAAGAAGAAACTTTAACTAAGAAAAAAAATAATTTAACGATACTACTGGAACTTTAACTATTTTATTTATAGCATTATATAGTTTTGTATTTATTTTGATCTATTGAAATTTTAAAAAAATAAATGTTTAGAAATAATGGTAAATCTATTTAAATTAAAGAGAAAATAAAAATAAAAAATATTATACTTCAACAGAAAATGGAAAAAAATTTATAAAATAAAATTACAGAAAAATATATTGGTTAATACTCGACTAATAAAAAAGATCAAGAAAATAAGGAAAATGAGGAAATAAAAATTTTGAAAAAAGGGAAAAGGAAAAAAGGAGAAATAAAAAAAGAAAATAAAAAGAAAAATGGAAAGATGAAAAAATAAAAATGAAAAAAGGAGAAAAATAAAAAAAAAAAAAGGGGGAAAAATAGGGTAAAAAGGAAGAAATTGGCACTTTTGTAATTAAAAGGTACACAAGAGTAATTAAATTGGACAAAATTAGTAAATAATGAAAAGTTAAATTATTTTAGTTGATAACATTAAAAAAAAAAAAAAAAAAAGCCATTTTTTTTGTTGGAAACCCTTGAAATTTATTGCTGAAAGGCTTGTAAAAAACTTATAGACATTTACAAAAATACCCTATTTTCAAATGTTGTCAATAAAAATACCTCAAGTTTTCTTTTTTTTTACAAATCTATCCTATTATAATTACAATTGTGTCTTTTGTATTTCAAAAAATGCACCCATATTTTTCTTTTTTATTTCTCTTTCATTTCTCTACCTTTTTTTTTTATTTTTTTATTAATTTTTTAACAGTTTTTATTCCCTTCTTATTATTTGTTTTACTATTTTTATAATTTTTATTTTTTCTTTTTTCTTTTATTTTTCTCCTTCCTTTTTTTATTATTTTTTATTTTTATTTTCACTTTCTTTTTTCCTTTTCCTCTTTTTCATAAATGTTTTTCTCATTTTTATTTTTAATTTTTGTACTTCCCTTCTTTTTTATTTTTATTTCTCTTTTTTAAAAAAATTATTTTCCTTAATTTTTTCTCTTTTTTTTTATTAATTTTTTGAGATTTTATTTCATAAATTCCTCAAGTAAGTTATAAAAATATATAGAATGTGATTGTCAAAATACAAGCAACTCACATGCAATAAATTTTTTGTACATAATTGATTATTCAATTTCTTAATGTGAAAAAATGTAACATTCATTATAATTGAACCAACATGACTATTTCTAAAAAGTGATAATATAACTTTGGGTAAGAAAAATATAGTCATAATTTAAATTTCTAATGATTTTAAAATAAAATTAATTTTATCAAATATATTTCAAGCACGAAAAATATAATTTTAACATTTTTAAGATTTCAAGTAGTCTAATAATGTGTTTGTAAAATGCAAAATAATGCCTTATAACTTCAAATTGAAGAACCAATCTCAAAACAGATCATAACCTAATTTAATAATGTGTCAGAAAATGAAAGACAAAAATGGGTGTAGCTTAGATGATAGAGCACTTGCTTAACATGCAAGAGGTACAAGAATCAATACCTCACATCTTCATTCTTTATTAGTAATCATGTATTTAATTTTGTTGCTTTTTGGTTTACTTTTGGCTTCTAATCTTGCTTTAAAAGTGCAGAGAAATGTGGATATGTTTTTGGTGCTTCTAGTTCTAATTTAGGAGATGTTACTGGTTGTGAAAATGGTGTTTATGATTTAGAATTTGTTAAAACTGTTGGTGGTGGTGATGAGTTAAAGGATTTCTTTTATTAAGTATTATGTATTTAATTTTGTTGCTTTTTAATTTACTTTTAGTTTCTGATCTTGTTTCAAAAGTGCAAAGAAATGTGAATGTGCTTTTTGTTCTTCTAGTATAGATTTAAGAGATATTGTTGGTTGTGAAAAGAGTGTTTCTGATTTAGAGTTTGTTGAAAATATTGGTAGTGGTAATGAGTTAAAGGATATTGTTGGGGTATGTTTGGTTTTATTATTTTTGTATCGTTTTGGTTTCTGTTTAGTTTTTGATACTTTATTTTATGGTGATAAGAAATTGTCTGAGGATGTTGTTTTTCATTCCATTATTAAAGATAGTTCTATTAAAGAGAGTGTTGATGGTGATGAAATGTTGAAAGATTCTAATTTGGTGTGCTCTTTTTTTAATTATATTAATTTATGTTGGTTTTATTTTTTATTTTTGGCTTCCAATTCATTTTTTGTATCCTTTTGGTTTCTGATTCATTTGTTTTGTATCCTTTGAGTTAATTTTTAGTTTCTGATTCATTTTTTCTAATTTTATCATTTTTTTTAAATAATGTATATGAGATTTTTTTATGTCCTATAATATTATGTATTCAATACATAATATATAAGAGATGAATTAGTCAAATCCACACATTAATTAATCAAGTTAAATTAAATAGATAAAAATCACAAATATTCTTTTATTAGGTGGCATGTATTTAATTTTGTTGCTTTTTAGTTTACTTTTAGTTTCTGATCTTGTTTTAAAAGTGCAAGAAAATATGGATGTGCTTTTGGTGCTTCTAGTTTTGATTTAGGAGATGTTGTTGGTCATGAAAAGGTTGCTTATGATTCAAAGTTTGTTGAAATTGTTGGTGGTGGTGGTGATTTAAAGGATTTTGTTAGGGTATGTTTTGTTTTCTTATTTTTGTATCGTTTTGGTTTCTGTTTGGTTTCTAATACTTTATTTTGTGTTTTTATTTTAAGGGTGATAAGAAATTGTCTAAGGATATTAGTTTTAATTCCAATATTAAAGATAGTTCTCTTAAAGATGGTGATGGTGGTGATAAAGTGTTAAAGGATAATTTGGCATTTTTTTTTATGTACTAATTTAGTATCTTTTTAGTTTCGTTTTGATTTCTAATTTTTCTTTTGATGTGTTATTTTATTTTTAGGGTGAAGAGACTATACTTTATGATGTTGATCATCTTTTTAATGTTATTTTATTCTACCACAAAAGTTTCTTGTGGTTTGAGTGGAGATTTATGTTTTTTTTATTTTTTATGTTTTTTTTTTGTGTTTTGTTTATGGTTGACTTTTTTCATTTGAATAAACTATTAAAAAGGTGATTCTGTGTATAATTATAATTAATTTGGTATTATTGGTAGACAGATTTTTAAGCATGTTTCTTTGGTATTTTTTTAGATATTTTATGTGTGATTTATTTATTTTGCTTTTTAGTTTATGTTTGGTTTCTGATATTATTTTATATATGCAGATGATGATGATCCTACTCAAAATGTCAGCTGAAATTTAATATTTTGATGGTTACACTAGAAAAAAAAATCCAAATTAATGTGTTACACTAACACAAAGAATATTCCTTGTTATGAGTTTTATCAAAGATAATTGAAGCTTATGTATCAAGATGATGGTACAATCTATTATTTTTTATATAGCATGAGTTTTTTTTTTTTATTAATACATCATTTGAATAATTTTAATTTTTTTAGTTCACTTCCCATCTGAAAATGATCCTTTAATTTTTTTTTTAAGGCAAATATAGATATGTCAAATTATGATCCATCCTTAGTTAAAGAATAGCTTGTTTTTAGAAAGTTGTAGATGTATAATGAAATGAACGCTCAATTTCTAATAGAATTCTCGATCCACAAATCAGCAATCATGCAGTCAGATTAAGGAAAAGAAAAACATACAAAGGCCAACGAGTGGAAACCATTCATTTCTAAGCTCAATTCATGCGTCATTTTGCTTAATTACATGTGAATGTAATTGGGAAGCAAAAGAAAGCATGTTAAAACACTTACGACCTAACCTCCTGCTCACCCATCCCATAGGCATAGTTACTGCCTAATTAAGTTAAATGGTCCAATGTCAAAGCTCAAATGCCAAAAAGAACAAAAAAGACAACTAACATAGAATAAAAAGGATAATCAATATTGAAATTCCTATGAGGCAATTATTCGAACACCTTGTGTGCTATAGAAACAAAACTCCATAATGGCACCATAATTGAAAATCTAAAGCTAATTTGAACAATATGAATAGAAATTTAAACAAAAAAAATTAGGACTGATAATCAAATCTCTCAATTAAACTCACATTCACACGCATAAAATCTAAACTTTCTATTGCAAAATCAACAACCTAAAAGCATATATGTTGAAAACACACAAGAAAGAATAAGATAGTGGAAGAAGAAGAAGGAGAAGTAGGACTTCATATAAAGAAGTGAGACTTCATATAACTCCATATATTGTTGGCATCATCTAGATCGCGTTGAGGATCAAATTTGCCCATGGCAGCACGAGCTTTATTGAGAAAAGGCATCTGAATCGTAAGCCATAGCTGCACAATTAACATTATCTTGCATCCTTCTCCTTTTTATTTTCTCTCCTCATGGTTGTAGAAGCTCAACATTTCAATCTTTTTCTCCCTTAAATCTTAGGCAACAATTGATTGACATCAATGTGTGGATATCTTATTTTATCTGAATTAAAGTATGGGATTTTATAAGGAAATGATTGTTGGGTTTTGTGATATAAATGTAGCGAAAAAATTAAAAATTTATCACGTTCCCAAACCTGGATCCATGTAATTCGATTACTTGACTAAATATAGGGTTTCAAGAATCTCACCAAAACGCAGCAAAGGCAAGATTTTTTAAAAGGATGAGAGGAGGTTCACACCGGTGACACCTTACCTTGAGCTTTTTTCTTTGGTTGTTCGGATTTAAACGTCTCCAAAAGGATGCGTCCTCTATAGGTATCCACACAAACAACCCTTCACAAAAACAAATTGGAGTGTGTGCTAGTAACTTTCTTGATTGTCTCACAAATCAAGAACAAAACAAAAACTCTGTGTTTGTTTTCTAAGAAGAGAGAAAAAGTTTTTGGAGGTAGGAAAAATGAGTTAAACCCTAGAAAATATAACATATTTATAGACTCCAAATTAGGGTTTCACCTACCAATGACCTTTTAGTAATTTCCCATTCTGATTTTTATTTCAAAAAAAATCAGAAATAATATCTTATTTATTTATTTAAAATAACATTTATCTTAAATAAATAAACAAATAAATAAAACACTTTAAATATTTATTTCACAGAGTTTATTTTGGGCTTATTAAACCATAATCGTTTTGGGCTTGTTCTAAGTGTGTGACCCTGTAAGTTCACATAATATTGGCAGTGGGCCTAAATCTCTGTTTAGGCATACAAGTCATAAGTAGCCTATAGCAAGACATTATGACCACCTAAGTCATGTGAAGTTAATAAACCGACATAACCTAATTACAGTGAATTTTATTGTCCCTTTATCACATGATATCTTAATTGAACATAAGGCATAGAATGTCATCCTTATATAGTTCAATATTATGACTTGATTCCAAGTAGACTGAAAATGATAACTCTTTATCAATTCATTTCAGCATGGCCATGTATTTTCCTTCAGTCTATCTCATTAAAGGAGCCATAAATATCTTGCTCATATTAATGAGGGATAAATTCCTTTTGAATCACTCACATTCCTCGCATAACTAATTTTATATCCAACAATATCCTATTTAATCGTCCGGTTAAAGACAATATTAGATGTGTCAAAACATAAAATAGCTATGTAAAAATCCATGATGATTTCAAGGTCAAAGAACCGAAATAAAATTACTGTGATGAGAAATATTTATAACAATAATCTATGTAGTATTTTCATAGTGGTATTTTCATAGTGGGTCAATCCAATACATGATCTCTCATCATGTACCTATGAGTTGACTTAATATCTCATATTCATGATTAGTAAAATATAATCATCAGTCAACATCATACTAATCTTAATACTTTAATATTTATATAATGAATAAATGGCTAGGGATAATTAGAATAGAGCTCTTATTTTAATCTAAGGATTTTACTATTAAGTCACATACTTGATGGCTTTATTAAGAATTAACCATTTATATAATTATCATAAAATCAAATGATAATGAAATACTCTTTATTAATAAAATAAGAAAGTCAACACATAATTACAAATGATTGACCTAGTACATATCATTAACAATGATGAACCCAATTGAAGTAAATACTTATTTTCAAGATTTGTTGAAAACCTTAGACTTAGATCTAGAGAAAACTTTAAAATGGAAGAGTATATTCAAAAGAAAGAATATGAACGTGGTGATTGAAGAAAATAATTAAGATGAAAATAGAAATAAAAGAAGAAAACAAAGGAAAAAAGACGTGATTAAAGAAGAATGAGAAAAGTACATCCACATAATTATTTTCACATCATAAAACACGCGTGTAATTTTATAAAACTTGAGGTATTTTATTATTTTTGTTATATTTTAATGTATTTATGAAAAAACCCCAAAATCTTATGAGCTAAGCCCAAAAGTATTCAAATTTATTGAATTAAGCCCAAGATACAATAAAATATACATGGGTTAAACCCAAAATATAATAAAATATAGTCCAAAATAACATAACCAATGCAAAGGCCCAAGGCCCAACCAGATTCACCAACCTTAAATATTTTCAAACCAGAACCATCGATACCTACAGTTCAATTGATTTTTAATACAACTGCAATCCGAGCTTTAGTGCAATTTCCCCCAAACCAACCCATCCACCGCTCACCTATCCATAAATTTACCGAGGTTTGAACCCAATTCATTTACTAAACATGGGTTCAATATACAAACTGAGTTTTTAGCGAGTCAACTACTTTCAAATAACTTGCGAGTTCAATAGTTTCAAATAACTCACAAGCAGTTCAGTTCATCTTCCGCCCCAAGTAAAATGGAGAAAAACTAAATCAATTTCACCAGAGCACCCCCACCAAAAAAAAAATAAAAAAGGCACACATAAGTTAGCTATTAGAGGCAATGAGCATCACTGAAGAATTGAATGTTGTGTCTTTTATCATAAACCACACAGTAAATGTTGTCTTTTTCATTGTCTCCCCTCCCAAAAAAAAAAAGCATCAAATTGAAAGAGAATGAGAAGTTCAATTGAGAAGATTTTTTAATGAGCTAAAGATGGCTGGCAATTTCAGTCAGTAACAGTCTGCTCAGAATCATCCCAAAAGAAGCTCCGTAAAGATACCAGTTAACATCCAAACAAGTTAATCTTCATGATTCCGAACTTCCTCCTGCCAAAACAAATTACAGAATTTGTTACATAAGATAATTAATAAAGAATTTCCAAGACATATACATTAATATAGATTGACTTCGGTAATTTGAGAGTAACCAATCAACTAAAAGAATTAAGATAAATGGAGATACCAAAACATGAAACTAATGTCACAAATGCAACTGTCTAACTTGCGGTACTAAGTTACCAATTGTTAGAGCTGGTTTGAATAAAGAAATTGAGAATATATATATATATATATATATATATATATATATATATCCGGTTGCCTATCAGCTGAAACCCACTTCAAAGATGATATGGGTGTAAAAGAGACAAACCAAGCTTCAGCTAGCTTGGACTTGATTTGTTCATAATTGAGCCAAGTTCGTTATCCCACTTGATATTCATGAGTTGTTCACAAGCCTAAACCAACATAAAAAATTTTGAAAAATATAACTCTAAGTTCAAATTATCCATCAAAATTTTTAAATAAATTATTTACTAAATAAATTATAACATATTTAACAAAACTATGACTTTGTTCTAATAATTTATATATTTTTAACATTTATTATAAATAAAAATTTATATTTTATATCTCTTATATCAGATTATTAATACATTAAATTACGAGGTAATTCGCAAACTTTTATTTGAGCTTGTTCACAAGTTTCATGAGTCGATCTTTGCATAATTTAAGCTCGACTTGTTTAATAACAAGCTTCAATATACGAGCTTTTATTGAGCCAAGCTTTGAACAGCTTGTGAGTAGCTCAGCTCATTTACAGCCCTAATAAAGGGATAATGGTCCAGACAAGAGAAAAAAATCATACAGTTAGATATAATAAATCAATGGAGTAATATCAGATGACAACCATGCAAAAGATGGCAAAGAATGAAGAATTAGTATCATAATGAATTCGTACTCACTATCTTCCAGAGGTTAATGCAGCTCCAGTTGTCCTGAAAAAAATTGAATAGTTTTAACATCAATAAGTTCCTCAGGCGTTAGCAAACTATCAAAGACACAGCAGCAACATTTAATAATCTAGAAACTTACCTGCTGTGCTGCTTTCCGACAAAACTTGAATTAGACCTCCCATGAATTGCACCCTTGTTGTGATTAATAATTATACTTGATCTTTCAAAATCTGGTCCTTTCAGTTCATGAGAATCATTTGATTTGCTCAAAATTTTTACATTTGAAATGCTTCCAGCAGCACCAAAACTAACACCATTAGGGTGCTTGGAATCAACTAATGGCACCTTCTTGAGCCGGTGAGACTGTGCCATTGGAGTAACAGCCACAGAAGGCAAATATGATGAGTAAGGAGAAGATGCAGCAGCAGCAGCAGCAACTTTTGCAACAGCTGCTGTAGCAGCTATCATTTCTTGAGCTCCTTCTCGAAGCTGAATGTACTCACCCTCAATCAAAAATAGCTGAAATCACAATTCAAAATTTTCAGATGACAATAATGATAAAGAAAATCTAGTAACATGCATAATCCAATTCAGAAACTCACTTCTGGGTGACCAGCCACAAAGTCGTCAAGCTTCCCATACTTTTTCTTGTAATCATGCCAATGTAGAGGTGCAAGCATCTTGCCTAGCCTATTTGGCAGCTGTACTTGGACACCAATAAAAATCTACCATCAATTCTTTAAGGATATGAAAACTGACTAAGATTGAATATTTAATAGCAAAATACAAACCGTTGAATTGATCCGAATTCTACCACCGGCTGGAATTGTGCGAACTATGCAAGCTAACAGAGATCTTTCATCAAGAAGGCCAGTCTCTGAAATTTTTCCTAGATTCACTGTATTGGTCTGCACAGTTGAGACTGGTGCCTCAGATAAACCTACACCTACACCTACACCAGAGCCATTGTTAATTGTGGCATCACTATGGTTAACTGAATGCATTGATGTTTCAGACAGTGAAATGCTGGCAGAGCTTGATTGTTCTTCTGTTAAAACTTGGCCATCTATTTGCTGATCACCTGAGTTCAAAACAATTTTCCCCTGCAACAGTCCAAATTTATATTGAGCCAAGTCCCTACACTGCTTACTAGCATGTTTAAATAATAATTGGGCCACACATTGGAATCGGAAAAGCAGAGAGCTATTGAGCAAAGGGACGAACCTTTGTTTCACTGTTTTGTTCAAGAGGATTCATTTGCAAGGAGTCATTAAAATGGGAAGAAATCTCTTGCAAGCCCTGGTCAGATTGAGGGGTTACCAAGTAACTTCGATCCATTGACTCAAGAACATGTGCTTCCCCAGTGGATAACGAGATTACAGAACCAGGCTCTGTTCCTTGGCTGATGTTAACATCCAGATAATCTGGACGAAAGCTCTGCCTGTTAACAGTTATTTCATACTCATACTTTGCATCTGATGTCATATGGTTGTGATCAGTGTGGGATGATGCAAGTTCATTCTGTGTGGACAATTGTGCACCCTCTGATGCAGCCTGAAGCAGTTGATAAATGAAAAATATATATATATACCCATCAAACTACCAAAAGTAGTATAATTCAAACCAGCCTTCATTTTAATGACAAAATGAAAAACTAGACACATTAGACCAAGAGTCGTGCATAACAAAGTGATCAGAAATGTCTTATTTTCAGTCTCATAGTACCTGTTGGTTCTGCCACTGTGGAAGGGATGATATTGCAGGTACAGAGTGAAAATGCCCAACATGAGATTGAGGAACATGTGATGGCATAGAATGGGGAACACCCTGCTGATGCAAAATAAATGGATGCAGTGCAGTCATCTGTCCAGGAGCAATGTAGGTAGGCATCCCAAGTAAAGATGGAGGAATTGGAACACCAGCAGCATGATTGGTCTAATGAGAAATAAACAAAACATTATAAGACATGAATACATAGATCCTTTCATATTTTTTTCTACCATAGAGGTCTCTATCAACTAACAAAAACAAGGCTTTCCATTGATCAATGCAGCATTGCTGGCTGATTGACTGATGTACAAGCAAAATAGCATTACAAAAAGTCACAAAATAATAAAGCTTATCACCCTGTAAAATGCAAATATTTTGATTGGACATTCTCACTAAAAAATTACATTCATATTTAATTAAGAAATAGTCAAATGCTGTTGCCCACTCCTTTCAACTGAAAGGTCTTCACAACAAGGACAATACAAGGAAATGACCATTCTAGGCAAAGTTTGGTTAGAGCAATTAAGATTAGAAGCACAGTTTCATTTTTACAGCACCTTGTCAATAACAACAAAAGATATACTTCAACCTGATAGCTTAGTTATGTTTGTTAATCACTTTCTTTGATAGCTAACACACGGTTCATAGGTTCTCCTGATCATACTACACACCAGAAAGTTCACATACCAGATAAACCATCCTCCTCTGTAACACCTTACCAAATCATAGATTCTTTAAACTCTCCATGAGATCAATCACATCAGCTTTATTTTGATACAAGATGTAACCTCAAGCAGATAATCTTTCTAGAAAGCAAATATCTATGTCCCACTTTGGTTTGCAAATCAAAAAAGTCACAAACTACTCAACTTCCTTAATCTATGTAACCTATTCAGCGAGGACATGAAATCAATAAGCTTAACTAAGTTAAGTTGAAACAATCTTGTAAATCAACCTTCCTCATATTTGCTCAAATTGAATTTCCATCATCTACTAATTCTATGGATTTAACAACGACAGGCCTTGCCTTCAAAAGGATCTATAAATTAACATTTTGAATGGGTAATTGTTTGACTGCAGTTTCTAAGAATATGTAAAAGCAGATGTTACTACTAAAAACCAATGCCCAAAATAAACCCAGTCTATCTCTTGACAATCTATTTAATAACATCATGAACCAGTAATGCATAGTAAACTCCTACCACTCTAATACTTCTATTCCTTCAAAAAAATTTTGCAATGCTAAATCCCTATATATGTGACATGTTTCATAAGTTCTAGACTTGTTATCAATAAAAGCAGTAACTAGATGTAAGAAAATATAAACCACTTGCACAAGCGTAAGCTCCAAGCACTACATGATAACACATACAAATATGGAAAGTTCAACTACATATATGTAATGAATCCTTATGCAGATGCTCCATGTCATAAAACTCAAAAGAGAGAGAGAGAGAGAGAGAGATGTGAGGTAATCCATATTGCCCATGTGATGCCTTGAACAGTAGCAGTGATTGTTCTGCTAGAAGCAAGGCAAATATGGACCAGAAAGATATAACATAGCAAGGTTAGGTATCATACACAAGCCAATCATGAATTCTTTCTAAAATGTTGATGAATTCCATTAACACTAATTGAAGACCAGAGAATAACTTTTTTACAAGAAAAGACTCAAAACCCAATGAACAAGCCATAAAGAAACTAAATAAGAAAAATCAAATATAAATCTGTTCCTTCTTAACAAAAATAAAAACCCTTAAATGTGCAAAGATGATCTAATGAACTATTAACTAAGTAGAACCTGTACCATAAGAGAAATCCAGCGGTTACTCCATCAACAAGTATAAACTTATATTACTTGTTTAGAAAATAGCAACCAGTTTACCCAACCCAACCTAAGACTTGGTGAGAAATCCACCCACTTAAAACCCCTAGACAAGACTCCAAAAGAATTAAGAATGATCAGTTCGATTATGGCAAACAAGATTATTAGTTCTGCTTTTAAAATTAAATGTATAGCATGTCCTGGTCACTGTTGCAACTAATTTTTGAAGGAATCCCCCACCAAAGGCTGCTTATCAATTGGTGGCCCATAAGATATCTGAGCTACTTTTGCCCAAGAATCCAAGGTATTTGAAAGGCATCCAAAACCACGAAGAGGCACTATATAAAAGAGACAACACAATGCAGAACGTGTCATATTGGCAACAAATAATAATGTCGAATATTAAGGTTCCCACTGAGCATTGATATGCTACTTATCAATGATCAAAAAACTACAATTAGAAGCAATCCTACCTGGTTTGATACATTTTCTGAATTTCCATTTGGAAGTGCTCCATTATTAACACTAGTTACACCACTCCCGTTGACATCTAGTTGCTTTCCGTTGTTTTGGCCAAAATTTGATACATCCCTTGAGCTTGTCTGGGATACACGTGACTCATCAGGATAGGATCCACTCCTTTCTCTTGCATCGGCTAACTCAAGATGAAGCTGTTGTATATGCAAATGAAGTCTCTCCATTTCTGCCAACTGATATCAGTAATCAAACAAGATGAGGATGTAAATAAATCAACCCACAATACTTATCTTTGGACAAGAGGATTAACTGTACACACCAATTATCATGCAGCAAGTACTGGTCTATATATCATCAAATCATAAAAGCCAAATAATATTTTTATAGCATAATGAAGAAACTACTTGTTAGTAGACACATTTTGAAGGCTACTTTGTTGTAGGGCAACCAGGAAGGGGAGCTATTACACATGTAACAAACATGCAATAGTGCACATGCACACCCATTAGAAATATATACCAACAACTGTATAAGTGCCACAAAAAAGCCAAGGTAAAACCACCTGTCTTTGGCATCCCAGCCATAGTTGATTATATTGTTCCGTACGCTCTCGTAATTCAACTTGTAATGAGTGGTTTGTAGTGGATTGCAAGGCATCCATCTCCTGAACACGTGCAATCCAGACTTTCAATTGCTCATCTTTCAAAAATATGGTCTCCTGATCAGCCCTATGCTGAAAGATAAGATTAATGTTAGAACTGAAATGCACAAGAATACCATAGCTTCATGGTCAACAATATATAATGAAATAATCCAAATAGACTACCAATTATTGTTTGATAGTTACAATTTTTAATGACACAATAAACTGCACTCCTAACAGAGAACCAGATATCTAAAGTTCCAACCAATACACCTGTTCTTGCAACTCAAGAATCTGCCTCTCCTTGTCTTGAATATGTTCTTGAAGGTCATGTATTTGATGTATATGCTGTGACCTCTCAGCTTCTGAATGATCACGCTCTCTTCTGCACAAATAGATAGTTAGATCAAAGTTAGGTTATTGCCCTTCATCCACATCAAAGGAATGTAATTCAAAAACAACAATAAGGGATCTACCTATGATAACTAGAAATTTCATTAAAAATTATATATATATAATTTACACATTTTACAGTATACTTTACACAAACAAAGCGTTGTTTTCTGGTGTGATCTTAATTTTCTTACACTTTGTTCTATTTCGTTTTTTCTACCAAAAAATGGAGTTTCAATCAACATTGAAGGAAAGTGATTTGCCAAGTACGGTGCAGAAGTAATGTTCTGGCGATATTCCCTATAAACACATACCTATATGTTGCCAATTCTTTGTTTTGTTCTCTGAGAAGGTCCTCTTTGGCCCAAGCCTGTAAAAGAAAACCATGAGACATCATATAAAACATGATGCACCAGAACCACATATCAGAAAGCACATCAAGCACAAGAACAAACTGCTTCATTATCCAATTTAATAGCATGCAATTCTCTTTCTTTTTCATCCATTCTCCTTTCCAGGTCATGTATAGCTTGTTCCCTTTCATGGAGTTGTTCCTACAAGATAAAGAATGCGTGAATTTAGAGAAAGTATCAAGTCATCAACAGCTAGACTCCAGTGTCAATCTTAAAAAACAATTTACATCAGTGGCTATAAGCAGTGAATACTCGAGCAGCAAAATTTATGGAGCTTTAATGATCATATGCCAAAAAACTTATCACCAAATGTAAGGTTTTATGAAAATATTGTATAATTCCTTAAAAGATAAAAATCTACCACTATTATGGGCGAACATAATTTGCAAATTGCAACATTGAAAAGGAAACCAATAAAAGTTTCAACCTTAAACTTTGCAGCAGAATCTTCATGTTCTTTGATTTGAGCATCATAGCTGTTTTGCATTTCTATGATCTCAGATCTTGCTATCATCTGAGCTTTAACTTCAATCTCCATTTGCTGCAGCTCTTCTCTTTGTCTGGTAATATTATGAATTCGCTGCTGCAAAATGTCATTGTCCAAACTCCCATCCACAGTGATCGAACAAAAGTCCACATCAGCAGGCTCTCTTCCATGCTGCACCTTGATAAACATCACACAAAAATGTTCACACTCCATTATTATCAACAAAAACCTTGTTAACAAGTATTTTACCTCATATATTGTTCTCTCATCTGTTTGCCCCAAATTTGATCGTTCCAGATTCTGTCATTAGTAAGTAACCAAATTAATGGCCAAGAAATTAACATATGATAACACAGTTATTATTTGCCAGCAAGATGCAGAAAACAGAAAGAATCAAAAATCATATTTGGTTAGGCAGTTAATATTTTAACAAAAAATATAGTTTCAAAACTATTTTATAAATGTACGGTCAAAGCAATAAAAGCTTCAAAACTATATGGTCAAGTATACTCGACCCAATAAAATCTAATTAAAAAAAGCGAAACCATATAAATCAAAATGCTTATATCGAGCGGCATTCTATCTTGTCACGCTGTATGAATACACACAAAGAAATAAATGAACTCGAATAACATCATTGGCTGCTGAGAAAATTGAAGAAAACTACATACTTGGCATCAAGCTCAACCACTGACTTCCCAGTTTTTTTTCGAAACTCAAATAATAATAATAATTATTATTATTATTCTATTTTTTTTTTTAAATCAACTTTCTCTCATTTCCTACAATTTTTCCAGGAACCAAACAAGCCCAAAGAAAAAACATTAGAGAGCAAAATCACTACCTCATCACCACCGTTACGAACGGAATGGTGGTCAGACACGGCACGCCACTCCTTCCTAGACGACGGAATCGGCAGAGAACCACCGCGAGAGGCAACGACACCACCTGCCGCGGCCTCCATTAAACCGGAAGAGAACTCCGATACTGCTCCAATTCTCCTCCGCAATCTAAACACACAGCAAAAGAAACCCTAGCTCGTAGGGAAGGGGGAAAATCAAATGAAACCCTAGAATTGTACAAATTTAAAAGAAAAGTACTTTCGAATGATAATGGATAGAGATGCAAATTAAAAATCAGGATATGGAGAGAAGCAAAAGGGGCTACCAAAATAAAAGATTTGGAGGTTTTTGAAAGATTGGAGGGTTTTGCAGGGGCTTGGAGTGTAAATAGTGAAAAGTTGACGCCTGAGGGAAACTAAAGATGACAGAGAGATGATTGGGTGCGAGAAATTTCGATACATGAGAGGCTCCCGCCATTTATAGGGCAACTTCAGTCTTCAGTGCTAAGACGTTGTTATTTCACGCGCCACGATCACCCGTGTCTATCACTAGTTAAGCGTTTCAGTTTCACTTCCATACTAGCATGTGCTTTCGGTCAAAACTTGGGTATTTAGCCTCTCAAATCTGGACCGACTTCCTTTTTTTTTTTTAATAATAAAAAAAAGCTTAAACCAAACTGGAATTATTATAAATTTAGTGTTTAATTATTTTTTTCAATTAAATATTTAAATTTTAAAAAAATATATTCATGTAATCTTTTTAATCAATTTGATGCGAATTGAATTTTGAATTAAATCAAACTAGATTTACTTTTATTTTAATTATTAATTATGTAATGTGTTACGTATATTATATTATTTAAATGATAAAAATATTTTTATTATCTTATTAAATATTATAAATTGATAAAAATAATTTCAATATTAACTTTTATCGCAAATTTAAAGAGTAAGTGAATAAAAGTAATTTTATTTTTTAAAATAATACAACACATGTAATAAATGATATAGTTAATGAATAGGATAAAAGTGAATCTCATTTGATCTAATTAAGTATTCAATCAATATCAAATTAGTTAAAAACATTATATTGATCTATTTTTTTAAAATTTAGACATTTAATTAAAAAAATTTAAAAATTAAATTTGTAATTTTTTCAAACCGAACTCCTTGGAGTAACGCCCTTTCTAAGGCATTACCATATATGATAAAACATTACCTTAGAGAAAAACTTTTTTTTTTTTTTGAAAGGTTAGAAAATAACTTCTAATTCGATTTAATATTAAATTACATAGTACATATTGCATAGTAGTTTTTTTTTTTTAATTTAAAAATTGGTCGGTCAAAGAATCATCAAATAGTACATCAACGGTGAATCATTTTAGTACTTTTGGAGCTGTTAAAGAACTTGCGGCTCCAGCAAGTAAATGAACCACTTTATTTACATATCCTCTAAAAAAAACTTAAAAATATTATCAAGACCCAGCTAAAAGCTACTATTAGACTTTATAGCTAAAAATATCAATCAAATCTTTAATTATTTATAAATACCAAGCTTTAAAGAATAAAGGTTAATTTTCCTTCGGAACTTTTCAACAAATATCAGACTAGCCTTTCTGTTGAATTTTAGATTAATTTAATTATTGAACTATTTAATAAAAGTCAAATTAATCATAATAATAATACTTACCTTTTTATTATTTGACAAATAAATAAAAGACCTCTTAAATATTTACAAACACTTTCTTAATATTTTACTTTGTTGACAAATTAATCCTTATTTGAGTAAAAAGTATTATTAACAAAAAACAAAAAAATTTAAATTATATTTTAATTCTGAATTTTTTATATCATATACATTTAATTATCTACCAACATTTTTTTAGTAATTTTAAAATATATACATTTTAATTTATATCTGGGATATCCCATATCAGTATCTTATTCTAATAAGGGTTATATTCCCACAAAAAAGAGAATTACTTGAACAAGAAGAAAAATTAATAAAAAAATCTATTTTAATTAGAAAGACTATTCTACAAAGAAAGTCTCATTCTCTTATAAATAAGGCAATCCTACAAGATTAAGGAATCATATTCCGAAGAGGTTTGAGTAATACTTTCTCCTATAAATACATCTCATGATATTTCATATCATTCATTTTATTCACATATCTCATTCTCATATTTACTCATCTCCTCATTCTCATCATACAACATCATTAAGACATCATTCTTTATTTTCTATTCTATTCCACATATTCGCTTTATTATATTTTTTCTTATATTATTACTGACTTAATCTTCGAAATGTTTATGGGGAAAATCCCGCCCCTTTACCCGTTCTACTAGTCGATACAGGTTCCACAAGCAAGAAATATCATTTTGGAGTTATCAAGTGGCGCTATCTGTGAAAAAAAAATCTAGTTCTTCTTGTTTTTTTTTCCAAAAGAAGAGAATCAAGATCTAGGCACAACCGAATTAAATTCCGAACTATATTTCAAATTATCTTTGATTACTTGTTAGGAACCTTGCTACGGTCGGCTCCAACGTACAAAAAGTCAACTTCATCGTGTAAAAGAAAAATCATGGCAACCAATAGAAAATGGAATAAGGCATGAAGCCTATTTTGATATTTATCAAAAAAAAGAAGTAATTCATTTGAGTGATGGATCCTTACAGGCACACTTCAGGACAACAAATTATTGTCATGCATAGTTAAATAAAAAGGATGATAGAGGCCTAGCTTAAGGAAATCGGCTAAATACTTATTTCATATGGTTGATTAATTGTGGAGAAGCCGAAGTTGAGTAATTACATCCACTCGAGTAATAGGCTAAATTTCATATTTACATAAGTTTTCAAGTTGTCTACTAATCTCTCCAGCCTTATAGCAAAGAGATGCACTCTTTATATAGAAGACATCAGATAATAATTTGAGTATTGTACTAAGTTCCTCACATGATAAAAATAATAAGAGAGACGAGCTTAACTATTTTTTGAGTCCCTGACCACAAGATTCTGAAACATCAAGAGAAGTCCCACTGAAATAGTGGTTCATAAAGGAACTTCTGCATGGCTTGTACAGTAAGATCTTTAGCTTTCAATGGCATTTGATGTCATTCATCTCAAAAAAATACGGTAATGATGGGCATAGCCTGAAATGCAAAGAAAAACTTCAAAAAGGGCATTCAAAGAATTAACGCCGAACTTTCAAAGAACTTACCCATATTTAAAGGAATATCCTTCCTAGCATGTTAAGTCATCCTTGGTCATGAATGAGAGAGAGTTAACAAAGAACCCTTGATACTAAAATTTATCATTTTAAAGGAAAAAGACGACACCATCAAGGCAACATCGTTTGAGGTTGGTATAACTCCAAGAGAGATGAAGCATGAAATTGTTGAGTATGCAGTGAGTTATGCTTAGGCTTGGATCCAAGCATTAATGGAATCTAGCATAAGGCATTACGAGGTGAAAATTCCATGTTGGCATGCCCATTCCTTCACAGGGCTCCAACTTCATATGCATCCACTGAGCTTCGATCATTGAGCCTTAAAACACTAAAGTCTACCAATTCTTGAACATCTGAGAATTTGAGTCTCTATTATCAGAGCCATAGATATCCATAAATGAACCATTATTATAAGTGAAACTCCTCTCGGATGATATGTTTTCTCAAGGGGTTTTCTTTACAAAAGGACTCCAAAAGGTCCATGCAAAACTCATCTCAAATGATGTATTGCTCTGAAAGGTTCATTTTGTTAGAGAACTCCTCTTAGGTTATGCGTTGCTCTGAGGGGTTCATTTTGTTAGGGAACTCCTCTCAGGCGATGCATTACTCTGAGGGGTTCATTTTGTTAGAGAACTCCTTTTAGGTGATGTATTGCTCTGAGGGGTTCATTTTATTATGGAACTCCTCTCAAGTGATGCGTCGCTTTGAGGGGTTCATTTCATTGAAGAAATAGATATGGCAAATGGTGTTATGCCTTTATTTCATTGTATTTCATTAGAATAGTTCCTTACAAATATAAAGGTAAAGGAAATGTAAAAACATAACAAAAAAGGATAGGTGTAGCACTGCTACCTCATTAATGATATTTCTTCAAATTATGGGCTTTTCAGGTTTTAGGCATATGTTTGCCATTGGTTTCATCCAGCTTGTAGGTGGCTAGTCCCAGGGCTTCAGCTACTTTGTATGGTTCTTGCCAATTTGGCTTGAGTTCTTGCCAATTTGGCTTGAGTTCTTGCCAATTTGGCTTAAGTTTCCCTTAATAATATCTGCCCGGATCAGTACCAGGTCTCTTGGAGAGAAATATCTTTCTTTAACTCTTCTATTATAGAATCGACCCATCTTTTACTTGCATGCTGCCATTTTGACTTTACTTCCCTTATTTCTTCTAGTAAGTCTAGATTCATGCAAAGGGCTTCATGATTGCCTTCCTTATTATATACGATGATACGATAATTGGGAATGCCAATCTCAATTGGTACCATTGCCTCTGTGCCATATGCCATTTTGAAAGGGGTTTCTCTTGCACTCTCCCTTAGCATTGTATGGAATAATCATAAAACATTATGCAATTCTTTAGCCAATTCTCCCTTGGCTTAATCCAACCTCTTCTTAATGCCCTGCAGCAAGGTTTGGTTTATCACTTTTGTCATCCCATTGGTCTAGGGGTGTGCTACTAATATGAAGCACAAGTCAATGTGGAGGCTTTGGCAAAATTCTCTGAACTCTTTTACAATCAAACTACTTTCTATTATTTGTCACCAACCTATAGACGGTAAGGTTTAGCGCGCGTCCAAGATTTTAGCAACCACGACACTGTTTGAGCTTAGAGCTCTAGAGAACACACTAACCACTGTCACAAAAACATGACGTGGAGATGAGGAGTCATCACTTAGGGTAATAACTAGGACAAATCGAAAAGGTGGTACTCGATTCTCTAAAAGAAAGCTAGCACCATAACCAGGAGATTCTGGATACGGAATACCAATTTCTTTCAGTCTTGTGTTCTTTTAAAATTACTTTATGAATTACTATATTATCCTCTATTTACATGCAATTTCATATAAACCCTAATTCTAGCAATTAACTCAAAGACAAACCAGTCATGAAATACAAGTAAATAATGCATTCATTCAAACATATAATCCCTAAGTTAGTTTAATCTGCATTAATTTTAATTAAATGAACTAAATCTACATATTTTAATTTCCAAGTGAGCTAAAGACTATGGGCCTAATTCCTTAAATGAACCTAGGCCTATTTATTCTAATTCTAAAAATGGACCTAGATCTACAAATTATGAAGTATTTAAATTAATGAGCCTAGTTCTACATGTTTTAATTCTAAGGTGATCTTAAATCTACAAATTATGAAAAAATTTAAATTAAGTGGGCTAAGTCTAATTAATTAAATTAAATTAGGTGGGCCTTTGTCTAATTTACTAAATGGGCCTAAGTTATCTCTAACCTAAAAATCTAATTAATTATGGGTCTAATGATGCATTTTAATTAATCAAACATAATCTTAATTTAAATGGGTGGATTAGAATCTAATATGGGTTTAAGGCCTAAAACACATAAAAATAAATAAACAAGCCCAAAAATAAATAAAACATATTAAAATAATTAAATAAAAGATCAAACAACCAATTAATTATTCCTTTTGAAACCCTAATTTTAATTAACATGCAATCCTAAATTAATCTACTTCCTCTATTGATTTTAATTAATTACCCAATTAAAATCCTAACTTTACTAACCAATTAATCAAAATAAACAAGCAACCACACATAATTTCACTATTCCCACTATTGGGGCTGTTACAATAACCGATTGAGAAAAAAAATAATTAATACAACCCTAAAAAATATAAATAAAATAAAATAATAAATAAAAAAATAATAAAAAAAACCCTATAAATTGTATCTCTATAAGGTCTTATTTATGACATTCCATGGATCTCTTATGGACTTGATTCTCCAAGTATGATCATCATGTGGTTTCCTCCATAATCACCAACATAAACAAAAAAATAAATAAACAATGATTAGAGTTTAAATAAAATTAAAATAAATATTAAATAAAATTAAAATCAAACTAAATAATCAAATAAAAATAAAAGAAAAAGAGTAGAAGAAGGGATGAATGAACGGATGTAGTATTGATTAGCTCCTCAGAGTGTTATCAATCACTGTTGCTTTTAATGGATCTTTAAAACTTAATGTCATCCTCTTCAAAAGTTTATTGCTCTTACTTAAAAAACAAAGAAAATCTCAAGAAAAAAATATTATAAAGCAAAAAATATGGAGAAGAAATATAGAGAGAATATTTTAAGCAAAAAAAAGAGAGATCGTCTAAAAAGCCTCCCTCCTTCAAGAGCCTAAACCATCCTTATATAGGAAAAGAACTAAAAACCCTAATCCTACATACTTAAGAGTTCCTATTTTAAAAGGACTTTATTTCCTGAAAATCTTAAAAATAAATTTTAGACAATTTTTAACCAATCAAAATTCAGGAAAAATATTTTCAAAAATTTAAAAAATTGGAAAAAATATTGTGGGACTCGATTAAAATTATAGAATTCTGATCCGTAAAATTTTTTAACATTTAATTACAAAAAGACCCCTAAAAGAATTTAAAATTTTCAATTAAGTCCTTAAAAAATATTACAATTTAGTCCTTGAAAAACATTAAACCTTTTCTTTGAAAAATGCATCCAGACTTTTGAGGCTTCAAACTTCAATTATTGAGGACCTATTTATTATATTTTCATTATTGGAGTCCTCTATCGCATCTATAACTCATAATCCCGAAATTAGGTTTCTACAGTTGCCCCCCTTTATCGTTGTTTGATTGACAAATTACGACAAAGCAAATAAGCACACAATTTATGGGTAGAAAGCTAGGATACTTACCTATGCTCTATAAAGCTTTTGCTTATGAACTTGCTATACTCAAATATACAACATTGATTTATAAGGACATATCATACTCGATCGTATAATATTGACCATACTCGATCGTATAGTCTTGTGTAAAAGGGATGCATTACACTCGGTCATACAATGTGGACCATATCAGATGTATAGTCTAAATGGAAAGTTACATCATACTCGATCATATGATGCCGATTATACTCGATCATATAATCTTTACTAAAAATACATTATACTTGGTCGTATAATATTGACTACACTCAGTCGTATAGTCTTGATTTAAAAGATACATCACACTCGGTCGTATGATGTTGATTATACTCAGTTGTACAATCTGAATAGAAGAATACATTGTACTTGGTCGTACAATGCTGACTACACTCAGTCGTATAGTCTTGATTTACAAAATACATCACACTCGGTCGTATGATGTTAAAAATGCATTATACTCAATCGTACAACGCTGACTACACTCGGTCGTAGAGTCCAAATTTTCTTATGTGATTATGCTACAATCCATAATTGCTCACGATTAGTTGCAACCCTTTCGTTACTCACTGATGATGCTGTAATCCATAATTGCTCACGATTAGCTACAACCCTTTCATTACTTACCGATGATGTTGCAATCTATAATTGCTCGTAATTAGCTGCAACCCTTTCGTTGCTCACTGATGATGCTATAATCCATAATTGCTCGCGATTAACTGTAACCCTTTTATTGCTCATTGATGATGCTGTAATCCGTAATTGCTCATAAATTGACTGCAATCCTTTCATTGCTCGCCTTTGATAATGCTATAGTCCATAACTGCTTATTGATTTTAATTAACTGTAACCCTCTCGTTGCTTGCCTTAAATGTCGCAATCCAAAATTACTTACGATTAGCTACAACCCTTTCATTGCTCACTAATGATGTTGTAATCCATAACTGCTCGCGATTAACTACAACCCTTTCGTTGCTTGCAAATTGACTGCAATCCTTTTATTACTCGCCTTTGATAATGCTACAACCTATAACTGCTTGTAAATTAACTGCAATCCTTTTATTGCTCGCCTTTAATAATGCTACAGTCCATAACTGCTAATGAATTTTATATTTAGTTGTTTAAGTTGAATGCTTTGAATTCTTGGTGCTGACTGACTTTGAATTTTGCTGTGCTGACTAATTAGAATTTTTGTGTTGACTGACTTTCAGTTTTGCTGTGTTGACCATCTCTACAAGTTGGGTGCACTTTCTTTTGGGTTTGCAATTCCTACAAATTTGTTAAAGTTAGTTTCAATCATGATGAATGTACAAAAGTACCTTATGATGTTGACAATTTATGAGAAAATTTATCACTTTTCATGAGATAGCGTGCACTCAGTGAATCTCACTGTTTTTAATTTTCATGACTATCATTTATTTGCCATTTGCAGAGGTCAGAGGCATCATTAACCATCTTATGCTGAGAGCATGTCTTTTACTAAGTGAAGAGCTTATTTCCACACCTAATTTAGGGAGAATTTACTAAACAAAAATCATGGAAATTAAGCATAAAAAGATGGAATTCTGAGTATCAAAATAACCTTTAAATTATTTTTTGTGCTTTCCTTCCTTATCTGAGTATTCACCCACCTTTCTCATATTACTTAGCCTGGATACCGTTGGAAAAGTCCTTTGGATACTTATACTCGTATAAAGCATTGGAGTAAAAATAAAGCAATTTTTTTTTGCATGGTCCTCTTTTAGTATTCCCCTACCTTTCTTATATTACTCAGCATGGATATCGCCAAAGGTTTTATGTTGATACTTTTACTCATTTCTAAGCATTAGAGTAAATTATACGTGCTCTTTTTTCAATTCTCCTCTTAGTATTCCCCGCCTTTCTTGTATTACTCAGCATGGATATCATCAAGGGATTTTGTACTTATACTCATTTCTAAGCATTGGAGTAAATTATATGCACATTTATTATTCAAAAGACTGAAATAATACTTTGAAATTCAAGCAATTTATGCTTTATGTCCATAGATTTTATTTGTGCATTTTCTTCCCCTCGTTTAAGTGCAAAGCAAGCATTAGATTGATTAGAGTTTATAAACTCTCAACACAAAACTATTAACTACTCATCTAAATTCTGTGAGGCTAATAAAAAAAAACCACTATGATCAAAAGTCATGAGATAGGCTTTTCGCACATGATATCGTGAAGTGGATGAATTTACTTTCAATTTATGAATTTTATGATTAAGATGGTTCTTTATTATAAAATCTAAGAAAATAGAGTTTTGTTACTTCCCTTTATCTTGATGAGTGTTTGCCATGCAAGATGATACTTCTGATGAATGATTAGCATTTGCAACCTTTCCCATTCTTGTTGATGTATCAGTTCCTTTCATATTCTTCATTCTTTTTTGTTCTTCCCTGAACAAACTACCATAAGTTAGTATAGTTTATTCACAAGTGAAGAAATTTTATCAAAATGTAATATTTTTTTTTTGCATTCTTCCCTTTAGATTTATCTCTGATCGTAGGATCATAATACTCTAACATTAAAATTATGGCTTTAGGCTGCATTTGTATTTATGCCATTCCATTAATGCTATAGTAGGGGACTTCATTTCTCTTCTTAATATCTCCTACAAAAAAGGTTCAGGAGTTAGAGATCTTATTTCATTATCAAATGATTTTTTAGAGTGCATTCATTTCAAGTTTTGAGTGCCTTCTTCCCTTTTTAGGGTCAACAAATGTATTGTTGACATGTTGGACCTTCTCATCACCATATTCCATACCCTACATTGATCTAACTATCATGGAGAGATATTCCAGATAATGCTTCAGATGAGACTATGAAGATGGATGTTGAATCTGAGGAGCTTAAATATCCTATCCAGACTCCTGAGGTTGCCAGGATGATGCTTTTGCAAGTATCACTATCGATAATATTCCCTCACTAGATGGGTCCTTTAGATTCCTGAGCTCTAAAGTCTCATTGAGTATCAGGTTCACTTTGTTAGTGCTACCCTTTTCCTTTCAGATTCTTCACATGTGCACATTCTGACTACCTAAGCATTTATACAACACTAATTTTGAATATTAGTAGCAAAGTATTTGCACAATCCTGCATAAGCTTAAAAACTTTATTATGTAAAACAAGTATTTCACAACAAATATATGCAAGTGTATGCATGTTATGTATGACATGCATGATCCTAATAGGTCTCTTATTTGGAATAGAGATATGTTTATAGCTTGGAGTATGAGAATGAGGTGCCTCATCAATAGCATGTAAGCTTAAGTATTGAATGCTTCACTGTTGGTACTTTTGATGTCAGAGCTTCTGATACAGTTCATCAGACTGATGACTAGGCTAGCAAGTGAAGTCCATGGCTTTACACTAGAGCTCGTTATTGACCAATGCATTGTTGAACTTTTCTTTTTGCTACTGCTTTTGTTGTATGATAACTGATGTATTTATATGCTTGTTTTTGCCTCAAGATCTTTTCTACTGGCTCTTATACTTCAATGTTCCATCTTTGCTCTTTAAATATAGACTCAATTTACCCCCAAAGCTACATTTTGCCCCCAATTCCATTTTGGATTCATTCATGCTATTCTAGCAGTCATTTTTTCATTTTCATGTGCAAGATACCCAGTTCACTCACTACTATTATTGATCCTTTAACTTACTAACCATGTTAATTGTAATCTCCTACATTAAAGATGCAAAGGAGTGGGCAAACTGATTGAAGTGAGTTCTCAATGATGAAATTAGCTGGACTTACTCCTTGAAGAACTCTTGAGCAAAATGCAAAGCTTGATATTGATGCAATTATTGATGATAGTTATAAGACAAGACTTGCAATGCAAGTTATTGAGCCACCTAAATTCTCAAGGTATAAGGGGACACTAGGCTTACAAGGAAAATTACAAATGGGTGGTAGAAAAAGAAAATATAACTAAAATAGTGATCTTATAGCTTTAATTTAGCTTTCATTACGTATTGTCTTTCCATTTAGATACTTATGTAGTATGATATAGACGAATATACGATATTTGAACAAAAATTTCAAATTCAATTTTAATCATTCATTAGGGCAAAAATGAGAACATTCATTACATCACATGATACAACTCCTGTTACTAGCCAATCCTAATTTTTCTCTCTAATTTTTACCTCACTGTTCTTTTTTCTTTTTCTCTCTCCTTATTTTTTCTCTCCTTATTTTTTCTCTCTTTTTTATTCTTTTTATTTTTTCCTCAAATTTCCTATCTTCGGAAGTTACATAATGTGATATATGTATGTTCTTTGAATTTGCATTTGTGCTCATGCTGAATGAATCTAATTGAATTGAATTTATGTTAAACATGCAGATGCGATCAATATCATAATGCACAGTACCATTAGGATTTACATAAGTAAGCATGATCAGAATTCTTATCATCGATCACTAAAATAAACAAGTTCTAAAGAAACTAAAATTTTATTCAAAGAAGACAACAAGAAAATTTATTTCTTATCCTAGATGCTAGGGATTCTGGGTTTTATTGTGGTTATCCTTCAGGTGGCTAACATAATAACTATTCTTGCATCTTTTTATCAATTGTCACCATAACTTCATCTGCTTGTACCTCAAATGTACATTTATCTTTCTTGTCTAGCAGCTTCTCATCATCAAACTCATCACCCTATCCTGTAGGCACAATCGACTCGAAGGGTATGTCAAAAGAAGGTGGTTTAGTGTAAACACCTTATAGTTGAACTTGCCTGAAGGCTGACCCAATAAGTCTTCTACTCTTTCCATATCTTTGTAGGCATTAAGAGATTCCTCATTGGTTTTAAGGTCTAGGTCCTCAAAGGAGCTTAGCACTTCTTCCTCACTTACTCCTGAGTTGATTATCATAGTAGTTGGAGGTGGTACATTTCGGTAGTTTGGGAAATGATTGTTTTTAGTGCTCGGGTTTTCGAGGCTTGTCATCTTTCCAGAGTCTATAAGGTTTTGGATTTCATGTTTGAGGCAGATGTAGTTATCTGTAGAGTGTTGGAGGTTTTGATGGAATTTTCAATGCCTATTTGGGTTATAGGCTGGGGTATTTAGGTTTGGTGGGTTTGGATTAGGTAAAGGTTGAAGTAAGCCTATTTGCATTAGGCGCTCTAGGAATTTTAACAAAGGTTGGTTAAAATTAGAGAATCTCCTTAGTTATTGAACATAATGCACTTCCATAATCCAACTAATGGTTCCCTGTTGTATGCCCCTAATTGGGTAGTTTCTTGCTCCGGTGCTTTTAGTAATCCTCTTTTTCTCATTCTCAATCTCCTCAGCTTGTAACCCATCATCATAAAGGTCTAAAAATGTCTTAGGGTTCATCATTTGCAACATCTTAACCAAATTAAGTGACACATTTCAAACAATCATCCTAACCTAATCCTTCTCAGTCAGTTTGCTCTTCATTAGTCCCGCCTTATTCATGAACCTGGTTAGAAAATCTAAGAATGACTCATTGGACTTCTGCTTGGTCAGTTTTAGATCCCTGATGGAAACTTCAAGCCTAGTGTTGTAGTCATATTGCCTTAGAAAAGTAGTACACAACTCTCTCCAGTCTGCACGGATAGAATTCTCTAACCCGTGATACCAATTAATAGCCATACCCTCTAAGGATAGTATAAAAAACTTTGTGACTACTACTAGTGGAGCTTTAGTGGTGCTCATGGTAGTTGTTTATTGACTAAGGTGAATTCTCAAGTCTCTAGTACCGTCAAACTTCTGCAGCTGTTACATCTTGAATTTGTCAAGCAAGTTATCCTCATCAAATTGCATCACATCATCAAAGTCAAATGTGTATCCAATGCCCTATCCTCTCATCAACTCCTCCATTTTAAACATCTTCTGAGTCAATGCTTTCATTTACTTAGCTTCCAACTCTTAAACTTGCTCAAGTGATTCCCTTTTTGCCTTTTCAACCAAATAACTCTCAACATCCTTGAGTTTCATTTCCCTAGCATTGTCATTGTTGGCAGGTAGTGTACTCATAGCAGGTGGATTGGCCGTAACAGGTGGATTGGTCGCAACAGGAGGTACAGCAGTAGTAGGCGGTGGCATCAATCCGGCTAAAGCCTGTCTTAACTCATCTTGCATCATCACTCTTATGTCATCCATCAATGCTCCTTTGACATCCTCTAGGGTCCAATTTCCTCCTTCATTTTGTTCCATTTCTTTGGCTTGTTTCGATTGTGCAGCTTCTAGGTAGAGTGGATTGATGGGACTCCTTTCCAGCTTGCTAAGGATATTTTTAGTTGTTGATTTTGGACTCAAATCAGTTCTCACTAATCTGCCACTACTTCATTTCCAAACATAGTAAGACCTAGATGAATCTATAATGGTTGTAAAACAAATGGTTAGTATGATGCAGGTAATGCATGTATGCATGTATGTATGATACACATGATATGCAATAAGTAACAAGTAACAAGTAATAATCAAGTCAAGTATATACATCCTTCCAACCTTATTCCTCCTACACACATATTCAATAGTGAGTCTCTTTTCCTAGGATTTTTGGTCTTGGCCTTAATATCAGCAAGGGATATCAAGAATCGACATGCATGCCAAATCTCTTAAAGTAGTAAAACATAAAAACAATATTTCTAGGTATAAAAGTATAGCCCGATCTTTATTTGTCTTGATGGGCTTATAAAGTATGGGCTTGGGCCTTTATAGATAGAAATACCTCATGGCAACATTTACAAGAAATTTGGGTAGATCTTAGGGGAAATAACTAAGCCATTATATGTGGTTAGGGTCTGGTGAAAAGTCAAGGTTCCCTTAACAAGATGCCCTCCTTTAAGACTTAAGTTATGGAGCAAGGTCAGAGTGTTAGGTTTCGAGATTAAAAAATGCAGTAAAAATTAAAACTTTTAACCATAAACCCTAACCCGGATCTAAGTAATTTAATTAATTGATTTAAAACTAAGGTTTTTAAATCTTACCACAAACGTAGAAGAGGCAAGATTTCTAGAAGGCAGAGAGGAGGTTCACTCCGGTGACACCTTACGTCAAGCTTTTTATTTTAGTAGTTTGGATCAAGACATCTCCAAAAGAATCCATCCTCCACAAGTGTCCACACGAACAACCCTTAATTAAAATGAAAACTTTGTGCACTTCTCTTGATTTCTCACAAATCAAAAACAAAAAATTCTATGTTTTAGTTTTTCTAAGAGGAGAAAAATGAATTACAAGTGGTGGCTAATAATTGAGTTTGTGAAAGCCTAGAGAATATAACATATTTATAGACCTCTAATTAAGGTTTCACTTACCAAAACAACTTTTTGGTAATTTCTCAATTATTATTTTTCTAATTTTATTTAAAATTAAATCTTAAATAATATTCTATTTATTTAAAATAACCTTTACCTTAAATAAATAAATAAACTATTTATTTATTTCCATAAAGCATATTTGGGTTTCTCAAACCCATATTCATTTTTGAGCATGTTCTAAGTGTGTGACCCTGTAGGTTCACATGACATTGGCAGTGGGCCTTAAATCTGTATTTAGGCTTATAAGTCAAAAGTGGCCTCTAGCAAGATATTATGACTACCCAAGTCATATGAAGTCAATAATCCGACATAACCTAATTTATAATAAATATTGTAATCCCTTTGTCACATGATATCTTGATTGAATATAAGGCATAGTTTATGTCATCCTTATATAATTCAATCATATTATTTCTTGACTCTAAGTAGACTGAGAATAATAACTCTTAATCAATTCACTTTAGCATGGCCATGCATTTTCCTCAGTCTATTTTATCAAGGGGTCCATAAATATTTTAATCAGATTAAATGAGGGACAAATTCCTTCTCAATCACTCACATTCCTCATATAACTCATTTCATATCCAGCAACAATCTATTTAATCATCCTGTTAAAGACAATGTTAGATTGTGTCAAAATATATAATAGTTATGTAGAAATCCATGATGACTTCAAGGTCAAAGGACTAAATCAATATTATTATTATTATTATTATTATTATGAGACTTACTTATGACAATTATCTTTGTAGTATTTTCATGATGGGTCAATCTAGTACATTATTTCCCAAATAAGTACCTATGAGTTGACTTAATATCTTATATTCATGATCAGTAAAACATAATCATCAATCAACATCATACTAGCCATAACATATTGTTATGACTAGGGATATTTTATTTAATCTAAGGGTTTTACTATCAAGTCACAAACTTGATGACCTTAGTAAGAATTGACTACTTAAGTAATTATCATAACACAAAATGATAATGAAAAATGCCTCTTTATTAAATAAAATGATAAAGTCAAAACATGGTCATACATGATTGACCTAGTACATATCACTAACAATCTCCCACTTGCACTAGGCCCAATCTATATTAAAACTAATACCCATGGACCTAGTATGACTCTCATGCTTAGGCTGTGAAAGAGGCTTAGTCAGTGAATCAGCAACATTATCATTTATGGGTACTCTGAAAATCTTCAAGTCTCCTCTCTCAATGATTTCTTGAATGAGATGATAATGCTTGAGTAGGTGTTTAGATCTCTAATGTGATCTGGGCTCTTTAGCTTGAGCTATAGCTCCATTATTATCACTATATAAGTTCATTGGATTTGATATACTAGGAACGACACCTAGTCCAATTATGAACTTCTTGATCTAAATAGCCTCCTTAGCTGCTTTTGAGGCAGAGCTATATACTCAGCTTCTGTTGTAGAATCAGCAATAGTGTCTTGCTTGGAACTCCTCCAGCTCACTGCACCTCCATTTAAACAAAACACATAACTTGACTATGATAAAAAATCATCCTTATCAGTTTAGAAGCTAGCATCCGTGTAACCATTTACAACTAGCTCATCTTCCTTACCACCATATAGTAAAAATGCATCCTTAGTTCTTCGATATTTTTAACTGCTGTCCAGTGACTTTCACCTGGGTCTGACTGGTATCTACTCGTTGTGCTTAAGGCATATGAAACATTAAGTCAAGTACACAACATTGCATACATGATGGATCCAATAGTAGAAGCATATGGAATCTTACTCATGTGATCTCGATCATCTTGTGTCATAGGACACTGAGTTTTGCTGAGACTAATGCCATGTGACATTGGCAAGAATCCTCTCTTAGAGTCTTGTATGTTAAACTTGTTCAGTACCTTATCAATGTAAGTGCTCTGACTTAGGCCAATACGCTTTTTAGATCTATCTCTATAGATCTTAATGCCTAATATATAAATGGCTTCACCCAAATCTTTCATTAAAAAGTAATTCCCTAGCTATAATTTAACATTTTGTAAAATAGGGATATCATTTCCAATGAGTAGTATATCATCAACATACAACACTAAAAACACAATTGCGCTCCCACTAACCTCCTTGTAAACACAGGGTTCATCTTCATTCTTAATGAAGCCAAAACTCTTTGACTACTTTATTAAAATGAAGATTCCAACTTCAAGATGCTTACTTCAGTCCATGAATTTGAAGCTTGCATACCTTTCCAGAATTCTCAGGATTGATAAAACCCTCTGGCTATGTCATGTAAACATCCTTAAGTAGGTTTCCATTAAGAAACATTGTTTTGACATCCATTTGTCATATCTCATAATCATAGTATGCAGCTACATTAAGGAGAATTAAAATAGATTTTAGCATAGCAACTGGTGAAAAGGTTTCATCATAGTCTATACCATGTTTTTGTTTGAAACCCTTTGCAACCAGTCTTGCCTTAAAGGTATGCACATTGCCATTCATGTCTGTTTTCTTTTTTAAAAACCCATTTACATCCAATAGTTTTTAAGCCATCAGTTGGGTCAATCAAGGTCTAAACTTGGTTATCATACATGAATTGCATTTCTGATTTCATGGCTTCTAGCCATTTCTCAGAGTTAGGACTATTTATGGCCTCTTGATAGGATGTGGGCTCACTTTGATCCACAATCAACACATCATTATCATTAATTTTGAAAAATCCATATCTTATTAGGATTTGATGTGTCCTACTAGACTTCCTTGGGCCTTCTGGTACTTGTGCAGGTCCAACAGTTACTTGTTGATCCAGCTATGGTTCCATACTTGGTACAATGCTATTTTGTAGGTATTGAATTTCTTTAAATTGGACTGTGCTCCCACTAGATCCTTTGGAAATAAATTCTCTTTCCAAAAATACACCATTTCGAGTAATAAACACTTTATTCTCAGAAGCATTGTAAAAATAATATTCTTTAGTTTCTTTAGAATATCCCATGAAAAGGAATTTATCAAATTTAGGTGCTAGTTTATTTGAGATTTGATGCTTCACATAAGCATTACATCCCCAAATCTTGAGAAAAGACAAATTGGGAGGTTTTCCAGTCCATATCTCATATGATGTCTTTTCAACTGCCTTAGTTGGAACTCTATTCAAAATGAATGCAACAGTTTCTAAAGCATATCCCCAAAAAGAGATTGGAAGATTAGGTTAACTCATCATTTATCAAACCATATCCAATAAAATCTGATTTCTTTGTTCAGACACACAATTTAATTGTGGTGTACTTGGAGGAGTCAATTGTGAAATAATCCTACAATCTCTCAATTGATCTACAAATTCTTGGCTTAAATATTCACCACCTTGATAAGATCTTAGTGTTTTAATATTTTTACCAAGTTAGTTTTGTACTTTATTCTTGAAAACCTTGAACTTTTCAAAAGATTCAGATTTATGTTTCATTAAATAGACATAGCCATATCTACTGAAATCATCTATGAAAGAGATGAAGTACTAGAAACCTCCTATAGCAGTTAAGTTTAATGGCTTATATACATTTGAATGTATAAGGCCCAATAAATCATTAGCTCTCTCACCTTTTCTAGTAAAAGGTGTTTTAGTTATTTTTCCTAGTAAACAAGATTCACATATTTCAAATGATTCATAATCAAATGAATTTAAAAGCCTATTTTAGTGAAGCTTTGAAATACATTTCTCATTTATATGGCCTAAACAACAATGCCAGACATAAGTGGTGTTTAAATCATTAGATTTAAACTTCTTTGTATTAATGTTATAGATTGAATTTTTATTAGTGTCTTCAACATTTAGTACATAAAGACCACTAGTGTGTGGAGCAAATCCATAGAAAACTTTATCATGATAAATATTGCATTTATTATTCCTAATAATAAATTCAAATCCTTTCTTGTCCAAACAAGAAACATAAATAATATTCCTATACATAGTAGGCATATAATAACAACTTTCTAAATTTAAAACAAGTCCACTAGGCAAAGTTAACTCATAAGTCACTATAGCTAAAGTAGCAACTCTTGCTCTATTGCCAACTCGTAGGTCCATTTTGCCTCTAGCCAATGATCTACTCCTTTTTAGACCCTACATATTAGTACAAATGTGAGATCCTGATCTAATATCTAATACCCAAGAATCAAAAGTAGATAAATTAATTTCTATAATATGAATACCTGAAGAGGTAGTTGCACTACCATTATTCTTGTTCAGATCATTGATATATAGCTTGCAATTTCTTTTCCAATGACCTGGTTCATTGTAGAAGAAGCATATTCCCTCATTTGGTGGCTTTACTTGGGTTTCAGCTTTGAACTTGGGCTTGGGCTTTGGTTTTGGCTTCTGAAAGCCTTTGGGAGCCTTGCCCTTGCCCTTTCCAATTCTAAATTTTTTCATACCCTTTCCCTTATTGACCATTAGAACATCCTTAGTGGAATTCTTGATGTTCTTTTCAATAGTTTTAAGCATCCCATGCAACTCTGAAATAGTTTTGTCCAAACTATGCATATTGAAATTCATGATGAAACCATCATAAGCTTCAGACAAAGATTGTAGAATGATATCAACAGCCAATTCTTATTCAATATTAAGACCAAGCTTGTTCAAGTGTTCAAAATGACCTTTCATCTTGAGAACATGAGGACTGACAGAGCCGCTAACAGTTAATTTACAGGAGAGCAATACCTTAATGGTATTGAACCTTTCAATTCTAGCTTTCTCTTAGAACATTTCCTTGAGGTGGCCTATCATAGTATAAGCCTCCATTTCCATCAGTTGCTCAGACTCCATGCATCCAAGCATGAGACAAGTGACATCAACTGAATCATTGAGATGCTTACTATAAGCATCCTTTTGTGCACTAGGAGCATTAGCAGCTGGTTCCTCTGGGATGGGTTGATTAAAGATATATTCCTTTCTTTATTACCTAAGAAAAATTCTTAGGTTTCTATACCAGTTAAGAAAGTTGGTCCCATTTAGCTTATCCTTCTCAAGGATCGATCACAGTGACATGGTAGGTGCAGTTTTTTATGTCATTATCTACAATAAATATATATATAGTACATTCAGTTTTATTATAAAAGAGGCATAAGAAAACTCCTACTAAATTTTCATAAATAATAAAACCCTCAAAATAATTTCAACAATTGAAATTTCTTAGTAGGCCAAGATCTATATTTCACCCTACTTCAAGTAAGCTTTGGCTTATCATTTAAAGCGTGGCTATTTAGGTAGGTAAAACTTTGTCAATTACATCTCATGTAATTCTTGGATAATTCTAGGATATCACATATACCGACATATTCTATCAAATGCACTAGGTCCAAAACCGTTTTGATAACCTAGTTAAGTCTAACCAATTCAAACATATGGATATCACCATTATCCATCTTATATTGTTTATATGGCTTTATATACAATGCTTTGGCATAACCTATATATAACAATCCAAATCTTGATAAGTGTTGATTAATGGGAGGAATTTTAATGACTTAATATTAGATGAGGGTTTAAATAGTTTTTATCTTATTTAGTTATTGTTATATTGCATCTCATACATGGCATCTCATGGTATCACATGCATAACATACTAATATAATAAGATAAACGTGGCATAGCATGGCCCATAACTAAGTTGATCTTTATAAGCGAATATGAAGATCAAAGATCAAACCTAGGTAATATTCAAATACAAATTGAGCCTTCAATTTTGGATCTCCATTTTCTACCATGGACCTTATCCTTGGGCTCCCACTTGTGATCCCCATCATGAGCCTCTAACTTGAATTTGCATCTTGGGTTTTGACTTGCATTACATGTTGTAATTAAAACTATTATATTACTATCTAATAAAATAAAATAATTATAACAAATAAAATAACTCACAAGTTGTATTTAAAAATTACAACCCAATAAAATAAAATAACAAAATCCAATCATATTGGTTCAAGGGCCATACTATGCACTATGTATTTAAAAATAAACTTATATAGCATAATAAATCAAATTACACGTTAATTTAATTATTATGATGAAAAATAAATTATGTGACAAATCCATTCAGGGTCAAGGGGCAGCGCCCCTAGCAAGGTTCAGGGTCTGCGCCCCCGACGATGGTCCCGCTAGCTGATTAGAGGGTGGGGGTTAAGGGGGCAATGCCCTTTTGCAGGGTTTTGGGGGCAGTGCCCCCGAAGGTAAACGATTTACCTTAACTCTTTGAATGAGTTGTTGCTGAAAACCCTAAAACGATAATAATTTTCGTAATCAAAGTACTGTTTGATTGATTTATTCAAAATAAATCATTTTCCTTTATGTTTAACATTTAAACAACCACCACCATAAACCCTAATTTATTCATAAATCATATTACAGAATAATTAATTTGTTCTAAATAGATTTATTCTGTTTAACGCTTAAATAGTTTATTCTGCATGATTTGTTTAACTTTTAAACAGATCACCCTTTGACAAAAATTTGTATACATATTCAGTTTTTCATATAAACAGAATGCTTAAACTAGAAAATCAAAATTGTAATTACTGTTTCATCATATTAAATAATTATAAACATTAATCATGTTAATATTTACTATTATTTTCATATAGATTTAAAAGGACATCACAAAAACAAAATTGTTTGGATAAAATTTTTAAAAACTCTTTTTAAAAAATGAATCACTCAAAAACATATATATCACATATATATAGAATCAAATTAACTAAATTACAAGTGGCTCTGATACCATTGTTGGGTTTCAAGATTAAAAAACATAGCAGAAATTAAAACTTTTAACCACAAACCCTAACCCGGATCCAAGTAATATGATTAATTGATTTAAAACTGGGGTTTTCAAATCTTACCACAAACACAAAAGAGAAAAGATTTATAGAAGGCAGAGAGGAGATTCACTCCAATGACACCTTACCTCGAGCTTTTGGTTTTGGTAGTTCGGATCAAGACATCTCCAAAAAATCCATCCTCCATAAGCGTCCACACGAATAACCCTTGCTTAAAACGAAAACTTTGTGTGCTAGCACTTCTCTTGATTTCTCATAAATCAAGAACAAAACACTTTGTGTTTTAGTTTTTCTAAAAGGAGAAAAACGAATTACAAGTGGTGGCTAATAATTGAGTTAGTGAAACCTTAGAGAATATAACATATTTATAGACCTCTAATTAAGGTTTCACTTACCAAAATAACTTTTTGGTAATTTCTCAATTATTATTATTCTGATTTTATTTAAAATTAAATCTTAAATAATATTCTATTTATTTAAGATAACCTTTACCTTAAATAAATAAACTATTTATTTATTTCCATAGAGCATATTTAGGCTTCTCAAACCCATGTCCGTTTTTGGGCCTATTCTAAGTGTGTGACCCTATAGGTTCACATGACATTGGCAGTGGGCCTTAAATCTCTAGACATTATGATTACCCAAGACATGTGAAGTCAATAATCCAATAGAACCTAATTTATAATAAATATTATAATCCCTTTGTCACATGATGTCTTGATTGAATATAAGGCATAGTTTTTGTCATCCTTATATACTTCAATCATATTATTTCTTGACTCTAAGTAGACTGAGAACGATAACTCTTTATCAATTCGCTTTAGCATGGCCATGCATTTTCCTCAGTCTATCTTATCAAGGGGCCCATAGATATCTTACTTAGATCAAATAAGGGACAAAATCCTTCTCAATCATTCACATTCCTCACTTAACTCATTTATATCCAACAACAATCTATTTAATCATCCTATTAAAGACAATGTTAGATTGTGTCAAAATATATAATAGTTATGTAGAAATTCATGATGATTTCAAGGTCAAAGGGCTAAATCAATATTATTATTATTATGAGAATTACTTATGGCAATTATCTATGTAGTATTCTCATGATGGGTCAATCCAGTATAATAAATAAAATGATAAAGTCAAAACATAGTGATACATGGTTGACCTAGTGCATATCACTAACACAGATGAGCCCGACATCCTTTGCAAACTCAAGAGAAGACAACCCCCCTTAAGGACTTGGGTTATAGACTCTGGTTAGATGAGCCCAATAATCTCTCTTGAACTAAGTTAAGGCTAAGAGTGATGGTTAGCCAATTTATAATCCCATGAAGCTAGTGGAATCATGGAATCATGAACCAACGTTATCGATTAATAGGGACATGCAGAATGAATGCAAGAATAAAATAATAATTAATAAAATAATTCTACAGAACACAAGAAGAATCAGTATCTTTTATCCTTAGTAGAGTCGTCACTATAGACGGTGGAGTTTAGCGCATGTCCAAGATTTTAGCAACCGCGACATTGTTTGAGCTCAGGGCTCTAGAGAACACACTAACCACTGTCACAAAGATATAACATGGAGATTAGGAGTCACCACCCAGGGTAATAAATTGGACAAATTGAAAAGGTGGTACTCGATTCCCTAAAAGAAAGCTAGCACCACAACCAGAAGATTCTGGATACAGAATACCAACGTCTTTTAGTCTTGTGTTCTTTTAGAATTACTTTATGAATTACTATATTATCCTCTATTTATATGCAATTTCATATAAACTCTATTTCTAGCAATTAACTCCAAGGCAAACCAGTCATGAAAATATAAGTAAATAATGCATTCATTCAAACATATAATCCTTAAGTTAGTCTAATCTACATTAATTTTAATTAAATGAACTAAATCTACATATTTTAATTTACAAGTGAGATAAAGACTAATGGGCCTAATTCCTTAAATGAACCTAGGTCTATTTATTTTAATTCTAAAAATGGGCCTAGATCTACAAATTATGAAGTATTTAAATTAATGGGCCTATTTCTAGATGTTTTAATTCTAAGGTGATATTAAATCTACAAATTATGAAAAGACTTAAATTAAGTAGGCTAAGTCTAATTAATTTAATTAAATTAGGTGGGTCCATATCTAATTTACTAAATGGGCATAAGTTATCTCTAACCTAAAAATTTATTTAATTATGGGCCTAATAATGCATTTTAATTATTCAAACCTAATCTTAATTTAAATAGGTAAATTAGAATCTAATATGGGCTTAAGGCCCAAAATACTTAAAAATAAATAAACAAACCTAAAAACAAATAAAACATATTAAAATAATTAAATAAAAAATCAAACAACCAATTAATTATTCCTTTTAAAACCCTAATTTTAATTAACATGCAATCCTAAATTAATCTACTTCCTCCATTGATTTTAATTAATTACCCAATTAAAATCCTAACTTTACTAACCAATTAATCAAAATAAACAAGCAACCACACATAATTTCACTATTCCCACTATTAGGGCTATTACAATAACCTATTGAGAATAAAAAAAATAATTAATACAACCCTAAAAAATATAAATAAAATAAAGCAATAAATAAAAAATAATAAAAAACCCTAGAAATTGTATCTCTATAAGGTCTTATCCATGGCATTCCATGGACCTCTTATGGATTTGATTCTCCAAGTATGATCATCAAGTGTTTTCCTCCATAATCACCAATATAAACACAAAAAAATTGATTAAAGTTTAAATAAAATTAAAATAAATATTAAATAAAATTAAAATCAAACTAAATAATCAAATAAAAATAAAAGAAAAAGAGTAGAAGAAGGGATGAATGAAAGAATGCAGTATTGATTAGCTCCTCAGAGTGTTATCAATCACCGTTGCTTTTAATAGATCGTCAAAACTTGATGTCCTCCTCTTCAAAAGTCTATTGCTATTGCTTAAAAAATAAAGAAAATCTCAAGATAAAAATATTGTAAAGCAAAAAATATGGAGAAGAAATATAGAGAGAATTTTTTAAGCAAAAAAAAGAGAGATCGTCTAAAGAGCCTCCCTCCTTCATGAGCTTAAACCATCCTTATATAGGAAAAGAATGAAAAACCCTAATCCTATGTACTTAAGAGTTCCTGTTTTAAAAGGACTTTATTTCCTAAAAATCTTGAAAATAAATTTTAGAAAATTTTAACCAATCAAAATTCAGGAAAAATATTTTCAAAAATTAAAAAAATTGGAAAAAATAGTGTCGGACCAAATCAAAATAGTACAATTCCAATCGGAATTGTATATTTCCAACTAGTAAATTTTTAACATTTAATTACAAAAAAACCCTTGAAAGAATTTAAAATTTTCATTTAGGTCCTTAAAAAGTATTACAATTCAATCCTTAAAAAACATTAAACCCTTTCTTTGAAAAATGCATCCAAACTTTTAAGGCTTCAAACTTTAAGTATTAAGGACCTATTTATGATATTTTCATCATTGGATTCCTCTGTCGTATTCATAACTCATCATCCCGAAATTAGGTGTCTACACAACCTTTTAGGTATCCCATACCTACACTCCATATTCTTCTAGAAAGAACTTATTTTCTTTGCCTGAGCAATTGACGCGACTGACTCTACCTCTACCTATTTAGTAAAGTGATCTATGACAACGATTAAGAACTTCATTTGCCCTTTCGCTAAGGGAAATGAACTAAGGATATCCATCCACCATTATGCGAACAACCAAGCCACACCCAGGGATTATTGTGGTGCTGGCAGTAGGTGGTTATACTTTCCATGATACTGGTATTTATTGCTCTTCACCACTAGTTCTTTAGCATCTACCTACATGGACAACCAATAATATCCTTGTAATAATACTTTTCAGACTAAAGTATTTGTTACTTCATGGACTCCCTTGATCCCCTTGTGAACTTCCCTAAGCACATTTCTCCTTCCTCTTTCATGACGCACCTTAACCACATATGCTTTGTCAACCTTTTATACAAAATGTCTCCATCAACTGCATATGTTGAAGTGATTCTTTGTACTTTTTTTGCCTCTACCTTATATTCTAGGAGAACGCCTGAGTTTAACCATTCAATAATGAGTTTCATCTAATAAGCTTCCTCAATAATCAACATATTCTAGTTGGCCTCTAAGATTGGCTCTGTCAGATCTTCTAAGAGTACCCCCTTGGTAAGGCATGCCCTTTATATACTATTTTTGAAAGTGCATATCCTTCTTGGTTAGACTCCCTGGGGATTTGTTCAAGCACGAGATTCATTCTTGCTTCCTTAACTATTCTACCACCTTGTTGCCACTATTAAATATTTAAGTGTATCCCTATCTTTCACTATAAATTGATCCTCTATTTGATTAATCACAAACTAAGAATCATTATAAATAATCAAAGTTTCAGATTTCCTTAGCTAGGTTTAGACCAACTATTATGGCTTTATATTCTGCTGCATTATTAGAGGCCTTGAATTATATTCTTAGGGCGTATGCTAGCGTGACTCCCTTTGGCCTATTAAGCACCCATTGGAATAGTAACTCCATTCACATATTATAGTTATAGGGAAGGTTTTATTACAACTGGTTTACTTTGCTCTTCTCTATATTTAGCCATAAAATTAGTTAAAACTTTAGCTTTTAAGGATTTTCTCAGTTTGTACTTGACTCTGTATCCCACAATCTTTACTACCCATTCTATGATCTATCATGACATCTTAGTTTTTTGTAGTATCTTCCATAATAACTAGTATGTTCTTACCACTATTTGATGTGCTTCAAAGTACTGCCTTAGACATCTCATCGACGTTACTAAGGCAAATGCCATCTTTTCAATCTTAGAATATCTGGTTTTGCACCTTTTTGAGTTTTGCCAATATTATATGCATGTAATTGTTCTTCTCCTTCTTCCCTCACTAGTATTGAAGTTATCATTTCATCTGTGATAGCCAAGTACATGTGCAAGAGTTCACTTTATTTTGGCCTGCTGAGTAGGGGTGGAGAATTGAGGAAAGACTTTAGATCCTTAAAAGCTTTTTGGCATTGATCTGTCCATTTGAATTTCTTTAGGCATTTAAGTGCTTGGAAGAATGAGAGACATCTTTTAGCAAAATAAGAGATGAAGCGTCCCAAGGCTATGATGCATCCATTCAGGCTTTGTACTTCCTTAATAGATTATGGGGGTTTCATCTCCATCACTGCTTGTATTTTTTCAGGATTTACCTTGATCCCCCTTTATGAGATTATTAAACTTAGGAATTTCCCTGCCTTTTACTCTAATGATAAATTTTTCTGGATTAAGCTTCATACCAAATTTATCTAATACCCTTAATGGTTCTTTCAGATTTATAGTGTGGTCGCTTCCCTTCTCACATTTCATAATCATATCATTGACATACACCTCCACATTTTCCTAATCTATTTTGAATATTTAGTTCATTAGCCTTTGATAAGTATCTCCTATATTCTTCAAGCCAAATGGCATGGCCTTGTAGCAAAATGTCCCCCTATCTGTGATAAAGGAGGTTTTTTCCTTATCTAATCTTTTCATTATAATCTAGTGGTACCCAACATATGCATCCATGAAACTGTATATCTTGTATCACATTATAGAATTAATAAGTTGATTAATGCTTGGTAACAAATAACTGTCCTTGGGAAAACCCTATTTAAATCTATAAAATCAATGCACATTCTTCATTTGCCACTAGATTTCTTAACCAAAACAATATTAGAAAGCCAATATGGGTAGTATACTTCCTTGATAAAACTAACTTTAAGGAGTTTATCTACTTCAACTTTATTCGTTTAACAGACATAGCCATATTCAGTTTGTGGGTCATTACTTTAGGGTTAACCACCTAGATGTCCTTTGGGGACTGGGCAAAAGAATTGTCTTTTTTCCTTTATAACAAAAAGTACATCTTGGTGCACCAATTCTTCTAGGTCTGCCCCCAACTTCACCTTTCTTCCCCTAGACAATTCCCATCATGCAACTTACCTACGAGCTTTGGTCTGTCTTCCCCTTTCTCCTGCTCTAGGGTTTTCATAGGAAGAGTTTCCATTATCCCTTTTAAAACCATCATGCATGCTTCCCCAGAGGCTTTTTGATTCCCCCTTACACAAAGTTCTCCCTAAATGGTGGGGATCTTTATAATGAGATATCTTATACATGTACTGACACACATGTCATAAAGGAAGGGTTTGCCCAGTATTGCATTATAGGCAAAAGGGATATCCACTACCATAAATGTCATCGAGAATTCCTCGTAATGCACCCTATCTCCCAATTGTACCATCAACCTAACAGAACCTTGTATCGACACAGACTTCCCTTCTAAGCCCACTAATAGAATAGACACTCTTTTGAAGTCAATATCTGTTTAATGCTTTAAAACATATTTATGGTCATCAAGTTAACTGCATTTCCATTATCCACCAGTATTTGTCTCAACAGGGTGTTCCTAATTCTACCATCTATTACTAATGCATCCTTATTTAGTCTATCCAGCCAGTCCCTATCTTGAGGTGAGAAGGTGATGTATTAGTCAGGCCTAAGAACTTCAGACACAGAATACACTCCCCTCGGTCTCTTCCTACTAGGCCCTTCTGCCCCTGGTGAATTGCCAAGAATCATATTAATCATGGTTGTCGACTCATCCCTCTACCTCTTCTGCTCTCTCTCTCTCTTTGCCTTATCTTCATTCTCTTTGCCAAGCTAAAACTTCCCATCACCAACTAACCTATTAACAAACACTACAAATGGCCTATATGAATCAACCTTTGTATTTCATCTTTAAGTTGAACACATTCCTGGGTATCATGCCCTATTCTGTTGTGAAATTAATAATACTTATCCTTATTTCTAGGGGCTTGGAATCAATTTTTCTTGGCCAATTGATTCTTTTCACATGATTACTTAATCTAAATCAAGATTCCCCTCCTAGAAGTGTTAAAGGGGGGCATACTAGCATTGCGAGTATGGGTTAGCCTAGAATGTATGGTGCCTAGGGCCTTTATCAATCCTTCTCTTATCCTCATCTCTCCTTAGGGGCCTAAAACTCATATTTTTTACCACCTTTTGATCTTATGCCCCCCTCCTTCATTTCTCTCCCATCAGGGAGAAGGGCAGGAGGCTTGCATCTGTTTAGTTTGCTCCCATATGTAATTATGGATTCTTAGAGCTGTATGTGTTGAAAGGCTCTTGCCATCAACTCAGGGAACATTGATGGAGGAGTAGGGTCAAAGAGTCATAAAAGGGTTTACAAGTAGTTCCCACTATTAAAGCCTTTATTATAATAATGACATCTTAATCATTTATCTGAACTGCTTCCTTATTAAACCTCTCCACAAAGTCTCTCAATGACTATGTTTCCTTTTGTGATAGCTTCTGAAGATCCACTGAGACATGCCTAAGGGGAATTCATGTAATGAACTAGGTTGTAAAAGCTTGAGAAAGTTGTGTAAAGCTGGTGATGGATCCACTAGCTAACCCTTGATAGCACTCCTACACCACACCTTTCAAAGTGGTAGGGAATACTTTGTAGAGAATCAAATCCCTAGTGGATTGCAATGAATGGTGGTTCTATAGGTATTCACATGGCTAACTAGGTTCATCGATCCTTGGTATGAGCTTAAAGGTAGCATTTTGAATTTGTCAGGGAAAGGATCAATGATGATTGCATTAGAGAGTGGGGAGGTGTCCTTGAGATTGAACTCCTTCCCCTCTCTGTCCAGCCTCATACTCTTTACCACCTTTTGAATAATTTGAAGTAGCTGCTCTTAATCCATGTAAATGCTGACATTCCCTATGAATCCTAAGGGATCCCTCTCATTTGTGGCCACATTCTCCTTGCTTTTAGCTCTGCACTTAATTTGGGCTTGAATCTTAGCCTTCTTTTTTTGTCATCTAGTTGTGTCTCCTTTAGTCTTCTCTCCTTCGAGGAGAGTTACCCTGTCAGCATCTTCATACATTCTAGCCCTTCCATATTTGCTTCTCCTCAGCCTTTCTTATCCATTATGTTCTCTATTAAAGTTTGAACGACAGTTGTAAGCTCTTAGAGCATGACCATGATAGTGGTCATCTCCGGGTTTGGTGTTTAGGGTGGATAGTGGAACATGCTGGTTTTATATATGTTCTAGTGATGTTTGTGATTAAAGGGGGATCAATGCTTATTAGCATTAAAAAGTCTATAGGTGGTGTACCAAGGGGTTTGAGTCCCAAAAGGGTTGTAAGTGGTGTCCTTTAACCTGAAGTCTCTCTATTTTTCTCTATTGTTACCATCATTGTCCATGCTCACTTCACCAATGATGCTTCTTGGTCCATTTCTAGGTGAGAGGAGTCCTAACAAAATAGAAGCCGGTGAGGATTTTGCCACCTAGGGAATTTGTCACCAACTTATGATAAAATCGAATGGAATTTGCAAATAAAACAAAAGCTGATAAGGGAAAATCTAGCGAGCTCACTCTGACGGCCAGTGCCTTTCTCTCATATGTAAAGGTGCATATATATACTCATACCTAGTACTAAGTGGCATTTAATGATTCATTGGGAGTACTATTCATATGGTCTGCCTTCCTATTTCAGCCATGCACCTCCCTACAAGCTGGCATTTGGTGAGCTAGCGTGGTTTCAGCACATATTAAGGGATGTCACCCTTGTCGCGCAGAGGCCTACTAAGTGTAGGGTATAATTATTTTCGGCATTGCCATGGGATCCTCACGATGTACATATTTGTTTGTACTAGCTATGCTAACATGTCTAATCCTTGTTGGTTTGCTAGTTTTATTTATTTCCTATAACTGTCAATGCTTAATGGATTTCTTTTTGTATGTAGGCACACATAAAGATGAAGATTGATGAAGGAGGAGAACTTTTGAGGTTTTGGGCTTCTTGGTTTCAAAGGCCCATTGGGCTCCATTTGTATGGGCCGAATCCCTTTTGGTATCAATTATTATTATTATTATTATTATTATTATTTTATTTATTTATATAATGAGTCTAAAATTTTTTTTTTATGTGCAAAGCACATGGTTGTTATATATAGAGAGCTCTTGATGTCATAATTTATGGCCCTTTAAAGTCATATTAAGAATCATAAATCAAAATAGGACTTTTTAAAGTTAAAAAGTTAAATTTTTTATGTTCGAACGGCTCCTCACGAGCGGCTCTCATAACTATGAGGAGCACTCGCAAACTGGAGCCTGTTTAAGGCCAAAACAAGCTATCAACTATGGTCCTCTCATGATCATAAGATGCTTGATCATAATCATGAGGAGGGTCTCATGATCATGAGCATGGTTTGCCTCAACTCTAATAGACACATTTGAGCTCCAATGGTTAATTTTTCAAGGCTCATGATCGTAAGCATGCCCCTCATGACTGTGAGTGTCCATTTTACTCAAAAATGTTAAAATTTCATTTAATGAAGTTAAAGGAGATTAAAGACAAATTAAATGTACTCTAACAACCATATTTTCATTACCAATTATATAAACATCACTTGGAACAACATCAAAGTTGTTAAATAGTTATTGAGCAAATTTCTTTTAGAATTTATTGTGAATTAAAAGCTCTCTATTCTGCCTTCAAAAATTTCATTAAATTTCTTGAGTGTGGATTGTGTTCTAGTTTTAAGTATTCTTCATCTCTTTTTAAGATAGTAAAAGGAAGTGAGTAACCTAAGTTAGTAGAATTGGTTAAAGTGTTGTTCATAAATCATTTAGGACTTTAGGTATTTTATTAGAACTTAGCCAAGAAAAGCTTCATTATTGTAAAGATTTAAGTTGATCCTTAAAACTCTTGTTTACTTAATCTAGTTGAATAGATTGGAGTTAGAGATTGAAAAATCCTAGCTTATGGATAAGTTAGATGGAGATAAAGGTTAATTGAGGAACCGAACTCCTTAAATCCTATGTGTTATCACTTCTACTCTTTTGTCTCTTAAACTCCTTATGAGAGATAAAAGTTTATAGGGGACATAAAGGTTTGTTTCTTGGTTTTTTATAGAGAATTTTCTAATTTGAGACATTTTAATTTTCCTTAGGAGGAAGCGAGGGCCTTCTTATTTTAGAGTCTCCACCTGATTGCTCGAGAATGTAGGAACAATTGCGAGACTTGAGCGAAAATCATTCCCTTGTCAAAGATTCTAAGTTCTAAAAGTAGTTTCTACTTAGTTGCTTATCATTAGGTAAGACCCATTATAGGCTCACATCTCAAGCTCACATCTCCTTAATTTTGGTATGACAATTTATATACTTATATCCATAATAAGGCAAAAAAGGAGTAAAAAAGACAAAATTATCTACAATTATTACATGGCTTTCCTAATAAATACATATGAAAGAGAAAAAGTGCAAAAAAGTGAATCTAGTCCTAGATTTAATAAACACCTATGAATAAAAGTTAACATAAATATGTATACATTCGCTCATTCACACACATACTAGAAATATAGGAAATGCCTGTGCAATACTATAATAAGAAAAGTATGTATAAGCATTCAATTGGGCATGTTTATAGAAAATGTGGCAAAATTATATGAAACAAATAGAATAATAAAAATGGTGCTTCTAGATAACATGAGAAATGATAAAAATGCTAAATCACATAATAGTGAAATTGGGTAGTTATCATTATGGGCCCCATGAATGATGCTTATAGCCCAAAAATATAATTTTCATGTAATTAATGCGAAGTTGTGAATATGATGCATATTAGGCATTTCAAACTATTATAAATGACATAGATTTTGAGATGAACATTTAGGATTCTACCCTCGTCGACTATGCACTAAAAGTTATAATGTCTACAGATATATTAATAATTGTGAATTTCATGAAATTATTATAACCTCAGTGTGGGGTTAATAATGATATGAATGCAACATAAAATGATATAATTTTTTATGAAAAAAATCAATTTTATGCCAAAATGTGTAAAAACACAATTTTGTGTAATGATAAAAAATGTGATTTTAGTACTAAAGATGCAATTATGAACATGAAAAATGGTGTTTTTATAAGTTCATAAAAACACAATTAGATGTAAAAATGTCATTTACTAATGGAAATGATTCTTTGAACAAAAAAAATGGAAATTTTATATGAAAAATTGAGTTTTAACATAAAAATGCATAATTTACAATAAAATGCAATTTTTAATGACAAAACATAGAATTTTCAATAAATAACAAGAAATGCATGTCAAAATCATAAAAATGTAATTTTTTATTGCAAAAATAATATTTTTGGAAGATTCACATTTTAGGGTTAAAAGATGCAAAATGACATTGTTGCAAAGTTATAATTAAAATAACAAATAACATTAGCAAGCATTAAGACTTCACCAAACAATCAAAGTAAATATTGCCAAATTGATGGCTAATAAAAATGAAATTGAAAAGAAAATATAAAATAATTAAAAGGAAAAATGCAGTTTGTAAAAATAAATGTGCAAAATGATGTGTCTGGGATCCCTGGGGAAAAGGATCAAGTTTCCCCTTACAAACAACTTGATGCACTATCTCCCTTCAACCCTTTAGCAAAATGTGGCAAAAGGAAGGAAAATCCATGGACCAACCTACTAAGCTTGATTTAAAAAGTATAAATGATTGTTATTTTAATAGTGATTTTTTAAGGCAATCCTTATTAGATATAGGCTTTAGAGTTATTTCAATGCTCCATGAGTTTAAGGAGTGGGCGTGGATCTTTTACCTACTGCATTGAGCTCGTCCCTCTTATTCAATGAGAGTATGATTCTAATAGAGTTTCTACTGAGCTAGTTAGCTTATTGCTTCTTATTTTACATTCTTAGTGCTATCATTTTTTCAAATTTATCTAGTTTTGGTCCTTTATGGTTATTACATATGCTGAGGGACTTAGATATGCTTCCTCAGTATAACTAGAGTACTGCTACATTATCTTATCTATATCACTGCTTAAATGCTACCAACATCAGTGCTTCGATGATTTATGGCTGCTTAATAGTTGTCAAAGGAAGTGACAATTCTTCTCTTGCTTATTTTTTATTTTTAAAGTAAGATTATTTTATTTATTAATGTGTCTTTTCTCTTTATATATAGGCCTATGAGTTTGGATCTTACCCTACCCCACTATTAAGTGTCGGTTTGAGGATGGCTTCCATCTATATTCTTGGTGGATTAAGAAGACCAATGGCTTGATCAAGAGTTTTGTAAAGGCTAGGGGACTTTTAAGCAACTTGATTTTTGAGCAGGTATCCATCTTGGTTTTCTTTATCTTTCTTTATTCTCTATGAGTTTCACTTATTGTTGTTGTTTTTTGCTTATTTTCATATATTCTGTCTCATTGGTGGCTAACGAATGAGAACTTTTAGATCCTTGAGATGATTGGCATATAGAGATTGATTAGTTTGAGAGTGATACTAACTGGTCCCACTGATTATACTTGGTACTTAAGTGAGCACATGTATGGTTGGTAGGATAAACTGCATTTGAGGAGAGTTCCTTTTTCTCCTTCCAGTGACATGTATCGAGGGCATGACCTTGATGATGGCCCATTGGTTATTGCTCAGGTAGGAGAGCCTGTTGAGGCCTTCTTAGATCATTTTATTTGTTCTTACACTAAGATCTTGATCCCTTAGTTATTTAATTATGTTGTTAGTGGCACTAGACTTTCATCCATAGGGGTTCCAGTCCCTCTTATGGTGTGAGCAATGGCTTATCACAGTCTTTCAAGGGTTCAACTTGTGATATCCCACATCGGTTGGGAAGGAGAACGAAGCACACCTTATAAGGGTGTGGATACCTTCTCCCATTAGATGCGTTTTAAAACCGTGCGCTGTGGGCTGGGCCTGGGCAAAGCGGATAATATCTGATGCGGGTTGGTCTGGGTTGTTACAATGGTATCAGAGCCGAAGCCCGGATAGGTGTGCCAGCGTGGACGCTGGGCCCTAAGGGGGGTGGATTATGATATCCCACATCGGTTGGGAAGGAGAACGAAGCACGCCTTATAAGGGTATGGATACCTTCTCCCATTAGACGCGTTTTAAAACTGTGCGCTGCAGGCTGGGTCTGGGCAAAGCGGACAATATCTGATGCGGGTTGGTCTGGGCTGTTACACAACTGCTTCTCAAGTTTTCTTAAATAAATCAGTATGCTATCATTTCACACTCTCTTTTATTAGTGATTTTTCATTAGCAAATATAGTTTTATTAGTGATAAACTAAAAGGAAAATAAGTTTAAAAATTTATGTATGCTTTATTCATTGTTGTAGCATTAGAGATTGCATTGCAAAAGGTATTATTTAACTTTTTATGTAGTTAGAGAAGGGTGATCATGTTGAGGCTGACATGGCTACTCATGTTAGCAAGATTACTTCAGGTGATATAGTACTTAAGAACTTTGCCAATCCCACAATCCTTATGCTTAGTTGTTTGTCGATCATCAAAGTTGTGGTTAATTATTCTCTTCTTGTGCATGACATACCTCTAATGGCTTTCATTTTGCCAAAAACTACTCATATCGATTTTGCTCTTCATTCTTACTCTGTCTTTTCTCTTCATTTTGTCATTATTCATCTATGACTTGTTGTTTGTTTTCTTTGAAGATCCCTTAATCGATCGCAAAGACTTGGTACTCTAGTGGTGTTATTGCATAGTGTCACTTTCTTGAGTTTACTGACACTTAATAGGTATGGCTCCTTTCCCTTTTACTATATATATATAGTTAGCCAACTTTAGGAGATGCAGAAGAAGTCATTGCACTAGTATATAAGGCAGCTGGAGGAGGAGGTAGCTAGGCTTCGTGTGGGAAGTGGTAATGTGGCTGAGTCATAAACTATAATTGGATGAAAAGCCTAAAAAATAGAAATATCCTAAAAGTTAGTTTACCCTTTAAAATAAAAAAGGGTAATATCCTAAAAATTAGACTAGTAATAATGACAAGTTAATTAATTGTATTGGATTTTATAATATCTTTTCCTAAAAAATAGCACCATTCACAATTTTTTTCCATTGAAACTTAATTCTCAAACTTTCCAATTTATTGCAATTAATGCAAATTCTAAAACAAAAGTCTCCTAATGTCAATTTTTTTTAAAAAATATATAGTGGAGTGAGACTCTTTAGTTCTTAATCATTCTCACAAGTCATAATTCTATCTTTCTACTTCTAATTCTGATTTTCTTTTATAATTAAACAATTAGTAGAGGAGCTTCTAAAAGTCCTGATTTTGTTGTTGCTACTTTAATAAATCTTGGATTTGCCAGGTTCTATTGTTTTAGAATTTATATTTCAATTCATTTATATGTATCAATTGACTTTTGATTAAAAATCAACTTTGTTTATTTTATTTTTTTATTATTCTTTATTTGTATCAACTTGTTAATTTTTGAAATGACTGGTAGAAAATATCCATTTGGATTTGAAAAACTCAAGAAAATAAGGAGAATAAAAAAAGTTTAGTATAATCTCAAAAAGGGGCTCTTAATAAATATCTTAGTGACAAAAGAGAATCAAATTTGAATTAAAAGGTAATAGGTGAAGAACCGAGTATTAGAGGGGACTTAGAAACTAAATTGTTGATGTGATTTAAGGACAGAGTTTAGAAAATAATATTAATGTGGCTCAATAAAATGAAATTATGGATGAAGTCCTTAATGAAACACCTATAAATCGTTTAAGTGGTGATTAATCTATCTTAATTAAGTGTTATGATCCTGGATAATGGAAGGAAATTAATACAAAGTTACAAGATCTCTTAGTAGAGAAAGGTCCAATTAGAATAGATGATATTGAGTTTTCAAAGGATGAAAATAATAGACATTTCTCTAAAGAATATTATATTCGCAAACTATCAAATGAGGAAAAACAAGATAGTAGATGGTTAGTATATTCAATAGATATAGATAGAGTGTTTTGTTTTAGTTGTAAGTAGTTTGGCTCAAAATATAGTGCAAGTCAGTTAAATGATGAAGGATGTAAAGATGGAAAAAATCTTGGTAAAAAGCTTAAGTCTCATAAAATATCTAATGAGCATATTATCAATATGACTAGGTGGATTGAGTTGGAAAAAAGACTATTAAATAAGAGTGTCCAAGATCAAATTAATAAGGTGAAAGAACATTGGAAAAAAGTTCTTATTAGAATTATTGTTGCGGTCAAGATAATAGTTAGAAATAACCTTCATTTAGAGGAAAGAAATAAAAATTATATGAAAATAATAATGGAAACTTTTTAGGTTTAATAGAAATGATAGTAAAGTTTGACTCTATTATGTAAGAACATATTAGACATGTTCAAGTGCATAAGATTCATAATCATTACTTAGGACATAATATACAAAATGAGTTGATTTTGACGTTAGCAAATGGGGTTAAAAGTTGTAATATCCCGTATTTTTAAATATTTTAATACTGCATCGGGATATGCAGTGTTAATAATTTTTGTATATATATATTATGATATTTTTACGAGTTGGTATGTATTTAAAACCTATTTTAATTATTGTGTATTATTTAAAGTCCTTTACGTAAAATTTTCCCGGGACTTGCATTTTCGGGGAAATTTTCACGTAAATAATTTACTATTAATTATTTTAAATATATTTACGGACTTGCATGAACTCATACATATTTTAAAATATTAAACACCATGTATACATGTAATTATTTATTTAATTAGGGTTTAATATTACCCTAATATTTTATTATTTATTTATTAATTTTATTGTTATTTAATTATTTTATTTATTATTAAATTGTAAATAATAATGTGTGGTGTGTGATTTTTCCCAAATATTTTATTAAAAATTATTATTTTTTTATTTTTTATTTTTTTCTTTTTTCTTTTTTCTTTTTCTTTTTCTTTCTTTTTCTTTTTCTTTTCTTTTCTTTTCTTCTTCTGCTTTCTTCTTCCCCAATTGTGCCCGATCACCAACCACCGTCTGCAACTGTCGTTCCCTTGCCGTCGGTGTGCCGCCAGCAGCTTCGCCTTCCCCAGCCAACTGTTCCGCCGCCCCAAGCTTCTTCCCCAGCGCCGGTAAGCCTCTTTTCTCCATTTCCGGCTGAGAGTTGCATTTCTTCTCACCTCGTGATTTCGGCCACCATTTTTGATACCGCCAGTCTCTTTCTTCTCCTTAAGCTTCGGTGAGTGTGATTCTAGCTTTGGTTTGAGCTGAAATGGTCTTGATTTGCTTAGGTTTCGAATTTTTGATTTCGGCCATATTAGGGTTTTTGATTTTTTTAAGCTTTTAATTGTTTGATTCATGAAAACTCCATTCACAAATGTTGATCCTAGTAGCTTAATCTTCATGTGTGAATTTTTGTGGAATTTTTGGAGATTATTTTGATTTTTGGGTATTTTTGAATATTTTAATATTATTTTCTAATTTTCGGAAATTAATTATGAAATTGTGTTTTATGGTTAAATTAGGTGTTGAAATGAATTATAGGAATTTATTTGGAATTTTTATGAATTTCTAAGTATTTATTTTGAATTATTTAAGTTTATGGAATTTTGGAAAATTAGTGTTAAATGTGTTTTTAATTGAAATTAATTGGTAAATTGAGTTTAATTATTGATATTATTGATAAATATGTTGAGAAAATTAATTTTGGATAATTATACTATTTTTGGTGAATTTTTGATGTAATCTTAGTATATTTATATATATAGGGGTATTTTGGTAATTTTACATAAAATTTGCTAAAAATGTAATTTAATTGGTTTTAATAGTTATTTAAGGTGTAAAAATGATTTCTACAAATTATTTAGTATTTTTAATTGATTAAAACTATTTTTCGTAAATTATTTTCAATTATATATATAATATACGATTTTTCTAATAAAATGAGTTTTTATCAGTTTTTAATGTGTTTAAAGGTTAATTATGTAATTTCTACTTATTAAATGTATTTTCTATGATATAAGGGTATTTTTGGTATTTCTGAAATTATCCTGTGTTTATGGACCCCGGTCGGTAGACTGTAGTTTGGAGTCCGACTGAGGGGTTGTGAATGTAATTTTGCATTTATTTTTGAAGTGTGTTTCTTTGCAAGGTCGGCTCTACTCTTTGAGTAGAGAGATGTCTGTTTTACAGGGGAGGTTCTATCGAATTTTCGATAGAATTCTCGTAAAACGTGATATCCAGTCGAACCCTAATCATGTTTCTGTGTTTACTATTCTAGATCGAATTCTAGGATTTCTGTTAGGGTTATTCTGATGTCTGTTATTATTGTTTGTTTAGTTGCACCGAGACCGAGGCCTAGTGGACCAGGCCCGTCGGATCTATCTCATAGAGCGCACTAATTTGTGAGTTACTATTTTATATATATGTGCTTTAGGATGCATGATTTTAGAAATACATGTTTCATTTTGACTAAATATGCATAAATAATGTGATTTGTATTTAAGTATATTTTTGGTTTATTTTTGGTATATATTAAATTATATGCATGTTTTATTAATGAACTGTGTTTAAAATGCTTTCAAATATATCCCTAGTTATTTTGTAATTTAACTGGATTTATTTGACGTATATATACTCGAAATATACCTGGTTTACTTTTGGTATATTTCCAATATATATATGGTTTATATTGTTATTTTATTTAAATTCATGCATCATTTATTTGTGAATGAATGTTTTACATTATTAATGAAGGATATCAATAGAACGTGCTACCTAGTGGGCAGCACTAGGACCGAGTACGTACCGATGCGCTTATAGCAAATAGGCTATATTATTAACCATTTGTGGATATTGATTGAATATGATTATTTGATGTGTGATGTGATTTGGGTGTGATTGCTGGAGCTCGATTGACTAAGTGTCTTGGGGCCAATCACACTGACTTAGTGTCTCGGGGCCAGTCTACTGTCTAAATGGATCAAGTGGATATATTTCGGAATAAGTGAGCCTGTATGGCTAGAGTGTTGTCTAACACTATATTGAGGTTTCGATATCATAGGGTTCTATTTGATCCTTCATAAACGATGATTTTCAGTAAAATATATATAAAATGATTTTACTGCATCTGTGTGTATTTGATTGTATACATACATATTATATATATACTTTTGATTGTGTGCATTGACATTTAGTATGCATGTATATATATTATAGTAATTCACTCAGTGAGGTCTGACTCCCCTCCGTTGACTAATTTTTCAGGAGAGTCAACATCTTCAGACCTCAGTAGCAGGCCTGTACGCCGGATTTCTTCCGCCCTGGCTTCTTTGTGTAAACTGCTTATCTGAGTCTTGAGTTTTATTTTATCTAGACACTGCAGTAGTCATTAAATATTTAAAGAGATGTTGTATTATATATTTGAACTGGATTTGTATCAAAAGATTTATATATATGAAATGATGAGTATTTAATTTAAATCTCGTGGTGGATTATTATTGTGATATTTATGATTTTTATTTCTGCTGCATTATATACTGTTATTATTACTATTGCATGTTTTATTTTATTTTTAGGCTTGCTACGGGTTTCGGATTCAAAAGAATTCCCGTTCCCTAATGTCGATCATGGCCCCTATTTTGGGTCGTGACAAAAGTATAATCATAAAGAAATTTAAAAAATAAAGTAGTACTTAATTATTCTTAATTGTACTCCTGATGCAAACTATCAAGAACAAATGATTGTTATATTATGATGTGTTAATACTTTAGTAAATCCAATAAAGATTTATGAGCACTTTTTAGAGTTTTTAGTGGTAGATAACACATTTAAAGGACTTTTCAATGAGTTTTTAAGTGTATTAAAAAAACACAAGCTTGATGTGGATGATATTAGAGGACAAGGTTATGATAACGGGTCCAACATGAAAGGTAACAAATAAGGTGTGCAAAAAAAAGCTTTTAGATATAAATCCTAGAGCATTTTATACTCCTCATGATTGCCATAGTTTGAATTTAGTTCTTTATGATATGGCTAATTCATATTCTGGAGCAATATTATTTTTTGGAGTAGTACAACGTATATATTCTTTATTTGCTTCTTTTACAAAAAGATGGAAAATTTTATTAGAGTATGTTACTTTGATTCTTAAACCTTTATCCTAAACACATTGGGAAAGTCACATTGAAACTGTCAAAGCTCTAAAATTTCAAGCTCTCAAAATTAAGGATGCTTTATTAAAATTAGTAGAAGTTAGTGACGTGTTGATACCCTAAATTTCAGTAGTCCTCCAAAAATTTGACGATGAAAGTTTCTTGTTAACGACGTAGGGGAAACTTCTTTGGAAGTCATTCCAAGCATGCTCAGATAGGATGAAAGCACTCGAAAACACTTAAAAACACCTGAAAATGCCTAAAAATACCAAAAAATACACACTTGAGCCTTAAAAACACCTAACATGGACCAAAAATAGTCGAAATAAGTAAAAATAAGGTCTGGTAGCCTAAAGGTTGGCACGACTTATGAGTGTGGGTTGAAGACCTACGGTGCGTGGGTTAGACCCACAACCCACGGTGCATAGGTCATATGACCCACACCTGTGGGTTGGACCCTGAACCTATAAAAATTTAATTTTTGCTCATTTTAGGGGGACTTTTTGATATATTTTTCAAAAAATAAACTTAGAGAGAGAAATGACTACTGTTTTGGGATGAATTTGAAACTTTCTCTCTCTTCTTAAGCCTTAATTTTGCAAGTGGAGACCTATTTCCAAACACTTTTTGGCCTACTTTTTATTCATTTTTAGGATTTTTAGCATCCTTTTTTTAACTAAACCAAACATCATCATTGTTAAAGTATGCTTCAAGGGTAATTCTTGGTCCTTCTGAGGATCTTCAAACTATTTTTAATAAAAGGGAAAATAGTCTTAATTATCCTCAACTATAGACCAATTTTGCTAAATTATCCTATCTTTTAAATTATATCAATTTGTATAATCAATTATTTGACTTGTTTTTATTTTATCAAACTTGGATTTGTTATGTGCAGTTGCTTATGTGGAAGGCTAATGTGTCTGCTTTAGTGTGCTGACTGGACTAAAATGAAATGACTTCATTTTGTTTGATGGAGAAAAGGAAAAAAATAAATAGTAAAACATCCCTGTTTTATCAAAAAGAGAAAAAGCCACCAATATATAACTACAAGCACTGAAAATTCAAATGGTACTTATAAATTTAGGTCCTGATATTTTCATGTCTGTGTTGTTTTCTTGGAGACCCTCAATGTTCCCATAGTTCTTAATTGAAGGCTTTAAAAAAGCATATTCCATGTTATTATCCCTATAAAGAATCTCAACATTTAGTGGCACTACTTGTACACATTCTTTATTTACATCATTAGCCTCACTCGAAAGATTTCCATTTCCATATCCATCATTTCTCAATTTCCTATCAATCTTAAACAAATTTGTGTTGTTTTGGTATTTGGATCGAATATCTCACATTTGATTACATCGTATCTTCTTAATTAGTGAAGGAATCAAACTTTGTTAAGCCTTTAGATTTCTTAAAACCATTAAAAGTCAAATCCTGCAGTCCCTTTCTTAAACCCTTTTTTCCTTTTTTCGCCATTATCAACATATACCCATAATCATTATCCATAGAAGAAAAAGATAAAACCTACATGGTGTGAAGCTCTATGATGAAAATATGAGACAAATCATTTGTATCGGTAAAATTTTTGCAAGTCAAAGCTTTTACTAGTTTCTTCTTATTGGATTAGAACTAGGTATTACTCTTTTTATTTTTACTTATTTAGAACCCAACTGGGCTCGACTGAAGATTAACATGATGTTGGCTAATGCAAAATAAATCAGAGCGAGTGTGGCTAGAGTGATTGGAATGAACATTGATTTGGGATTTGCTGTGAGTGAATGTCCTAGTGAAAGGGTTAATGAGGACAAGATGATGTTGATGATGATGACTTGGGATGTTTTGACAAAATAAGGATGTTTTGTTATTTATTTTTTCTTTTCTCCATCAAACAACATGGTGTCGTTTCATTTTGGTCTAGTCTACACACTGAAGCAAACACATCAGCCTTCCACGTAAGCAACTACACATGACAAATCCAAGTTGGATAAAATAGAAACAAGTCGAATAATTGACTATACAAATTGATACAATTTAAAGGATAGGATAATTTAGCAAATTAGTCTATAGTTGAGGATAATTAAAACTGTTTTCCCTTAATAATATTTTGCATTTTTTATCATCTTATACTCTTTTCTATTATTTTTAGCATTTTCCTTGCATTGCATTTTCATTTCATTTTTATTTTAGTTATTAATTAGTTTATAATTTGTGGTCATTTTGAAGTTTGAATAAGATATGTTGAAGGAGTGGATAATTCGGGTTTGATTCTAGGAGTGTTTGCATCATTTTTGCACTATTTGTTGAATTTTATAATTTTTGCATCATTTTTCTTTTTTATATATAAAATGGGTATTTTGATGCTAAAGTTTGCATTATTATTACTATTATTATTGCCATTTTTATCATACAATTTACATTTTTATAGTAAAAATTGCATTTTTATAGTAAAAATTGCATTTTTATCATTTTTACTATATTAATTACATTTTTATTATTTTCATCATTTTTATTTTCTTGTTTTGATAAATTTGCTATTTTTATCATAAAGTTCATATTTGTATGGTAAAAATTGTGTTTTTAACATTTTACTATACTAATTGCATTTTTATTATTTTTTAATTTTTTTTGATAAATTTGCCATTTCTTATCATAAATTTCACATTTTTATGGTTAAAATTGCATTTTTATTATTTTTATCTTCCTTTTTGATAAATTTGTCATTTTTATCATAAAATATACATTATTATGGTAAAAATTGCATTTTTATCATTTTTATTATATTAATTACATTCTTATTATTTTTATTATCCTTATTTCCCTTTTTAATAAATTTACCATTTTTATCATAAAGTTTAATTTTTATGGTAAAGAGTGCATTTTTATCATTTTTTATTATGTTAATTGCATTATTATTATTATTGCCATCTTTATTTCCTTTTTTGGTGATTTTATTATTCTTATCATAAAACTCACATTTTTATAGTAAAAATAGCATATTTATCAATTTATTAATTCATATACATTTTTGCTATTTTTATTTTCTTTTTGATAAATTTGTTATTTTTAGTTTAAAGTTCACATTTTTATGGTAAAAATTGCATTTTTTTTATCGTTTTTATTGTTTTATATGTGTTTTTATTATTTTTGTTTCCTTCTTTGGTAAATTTGTTATTTTTATCATAAAGTCCACAGTTTTATGATGAAGATGACATTTTTGTCATTTTTGTTACTTTCTTTACATTTTTATTATTCCTATCATTTTTACTTTCTTTTTAATAAATTTACTATTTTTATCATAAAATTCATGTTTTTATGGTAAAAATAGTATTTTTATCATTCTTATTATTTTTATTACTTTTATTTCCTTTTTTTGGTAAATTTGTTATTCTTTTATTTTAAAGTCCATATTTTTATGATAGAAGTCACATTCTTATCATTTTTATTATTTTAATTTGCATCTTCAATATTTATTTTGCATTTTTGTTTTACTTACATTTCCATCATTTTTATTATTACTTTCATTCCTTTATTTTAACTTCTTTGTATTTTCTTTATTATAAAATTCCATCTTCATAATAAAAACGATAATTTTACACCAAAATACCTAAGTTTTAGAACCTTGCATCATGCATCTCCATTAGCATCCTTATTTGTTTATTTGTTTAATTAATAATCATAATTATTATTTTAATGATTTTTCTTTATTTTGTTATGAATGATATATAAAATTGCTCTAAATGTGATGTGTGTTTGCATGTGTGTAAAAGTTAACCTTTATTTTACAGGTTTATTAGAATAAGATTTTCTTTTTATTTTATTTTCCATTTTGATGTAATTAATAGAATAGGGAATTTTCAAGGCAATTTAATCCTTAATCCAGATTCCTATTTTTTTATTTTTCTATTTTAGATGTATTTATTAGATTGGGTTTTCTCCAGGGGTGATAATCCTTTATTCCTTTCCCTAGTTCTTTTTATTTTGTTTATTTGTGTGTTTATTTTACTTATTATTATTTCTTGCATGCTTGTGTGCTACTTGCTTACTTGCTTGCATTGTTATGATTAATTGATGAGATTAGTGAATGTTTATTTAGTTGTTTATTTCGTGATGTATGCACACCAAATCCAATTATCCCATGCTCCAATTTTTTATTGCAATATTAATTTGACTAACAAATCAAGTGTGGTAAATGCATCTTAAAACCAAAATTAAGGTGAAGGAACGAGTAATTAAGTAATGTGTAATAAGAAACAGGATAGGTAGTTCCTACCCCTCAAACCTAGAATCGTTGGTTAGGAAAGTGAGTTTTTAATTCACATGTCCTTATGAAAGTAAGTGGCAACTCAAATCTACAAAGCCTATTTAGGCAAACCCTCCCATATCAATAAAATCTAGTAGATGGTCATCTTAGCATGTGTGCCCTAACATCACACTGAACTTGTCTTGTTATAACCTATGAAAAAAGGATCATATATAGGTTTTTGGCGACTCCACTGGGGATAATCTCTAGTTCGAGGGGTAGGATTAAAAGATTGCTTTTTGTTATACATAACTTATTTAACTTAACTTCACAAATAGCATACTTGCATTTTACAATACTCACCACATGCACCCTTGGTCCTTAATCCCTTGATAGTACTGAATGACATTGCCACCATGATTCCATTTAAGTCATAAGGCAACGAGATTGGTATTATTACCTTTAGTCTTTACTTGATTAAGAGAGTTGTAGGGTTTAAAGTGACGCGACCTGACTCCCAAGTCTAAAATAGCGTGTAGTTTTCTCTCGAATAGGTAAAAGAATGCTAAACTTACTGACTAGAATCCGTAATGCTAATCATAAAGGGGCATTCTCACTAAAAGAACCCTTAATCGTAAGCCCAACTCAACCCATGTAAATAAACCAGTAGAAGCTTCCCCTCGGATCCTACCTAGCTTTTGTATGTTTATCCTATAGTAATATTGTTCATCTATTATGACATTTACAAATGACATGATGCCTTTAGTTTCTGTAACCAATTATTGTCATTATGTCAGTTCTTATAGACTGCCCAGGGTTAGACTCGTGTGATCCCTGTTTACCTCGTGCAAGCCCAATGTACAAGGAATGATAAGAGTCATACACCTCAATTTAGATAGTCCATAAAAACTAACAAATAATGACATCTTTTAAGGATTGAACCTAGGAGATGTGGTCCATTTTTCCTTATCAAATTAAGTGGATGAATCAGGAATTTAATTAGATTATAGACGTCTATATTGAAAGAATCAAATTGCAAACTACTGAATGAAACTCTCATGTGTCTTCGTAAACATGCCAAATGTCAATAAGGGGTACACGAACTTGGATTCCTCCTACTAATTATAGTTCCTGTGCTCACAGGCATGCATAGGCTATAGACGCCATTTGTGACTCGATGATTAGCCTTACGTTAACATATTTTTTTTCCTTTTATGTCTCTTTTTGGTAAATTTGTCATTTTTATTATAAAGTTGATGTTTTTATGGCAAAAATGATACTTTTATCATATTTATTGTTTTAATTATGCACTTTTATTATTTTTATTATATTATTTTCACCATATTTATTGTTTTATCATATTATTTTTGTTGCATTTTTCTTTTTGCATTTTCTCTCTCAAAAAGTTTACTATTTTTATCATAAAGTTAATATTTTTATGATGAAAATAGTACTTTTATCATTTTTATTATTTGTACTTTCATTATGTTTGTTATTTTTATTGCATTTTTGTTATTTTCGTCACTTTTATTTTTCCTTTTGTTAGTGATATACCCTAGGCCAATTAAGTAATGACCATACTTTGACATTGTCATATTTCTATTTTAATAATAAAGAGGCATTTTTATTATTACTGGCTAATTATAGTATTATCCTTGATTAGTTAATTCTACTAAGATCATTAAGTACGTGACTTGATAGTAAAACTCTTAAGTGATGCTTGAATTATAATCTAAATATCCCTAGTTGATTATTGTTTCAGGAATGACGATGAATCAAGACTAATATAAGGTTGACTGATGATTAAGTTTTACTGATAATGTATATAAGATATTAAGTCAAACTCATAGGTACATATTTAGGGAAATGATGTATTGGATTGACCCACTTTGAGAATACCACATGGATTATTGTCATAGGTAATTCTCATTATAATAGTATTATTTGAGTCCTTTGACTTGAGATCACTATGGTTTCCTATATGATAAGTTCTGTATTTTGACACATCCCTACACCATACTTTAACTGGATGGTAAAACAAGTTGTGATTGGATATAGAATGAGTTATGTGAGGACGGTGAGTGGTTAAGATAGAATTTGTCCTTTAGTTATTTTGAGAAGATATCTGTTGGGCCCCTCGATGAGTTAGACTAAAGAGAATTGCATGGCCATGCTAGAAAGATAAAGAGTTATCAGTGTCAATCTACTTGAGATCGAGAAATAATATGATTGAATAATATAAGGATGACATAATACATACCTTATGTTCAATCAGGATATCATCTGACAAAAGGACTATAGTACATGTTGTGTGTTAGGTTATGTCAGATTATCGACTTTCACATAACTTAAGGAGTCAAAATGACTTACTAGAGACCAATTATGATTTATGGGTTAAAACGGGAATTTTAGGCCCACTGCCAATGTTGTGTGAACCTACAGAGCTGCACACTTAGAACAAGCCAAAAGCAGACTTGGGTTAATAAGTCAAATAATTATCTATATGTAAGATTAAATAAATAAGTAAATAAATAAATAAAAATATATGTATATATATTTATGTTAGTATTTATTTATTTCCTAATTTATTTTAGATAATAGTTATCTAAAATAAATAGGAAAGGATTCTAATTTGGAATTAGAATCAAAATAAAAAGAGAAGTTTAAACTTACCAAAACTGTCTTAGTAAGTGGAGATGTATGAAACCCTAGAAAGGATGACTATAAATACATCTTATTCTCTAGGGTTTATAGTTTTTTTTAAAAAAAGGTTAAGCCACATTTTCTCTTTCTTCTTCCTACACTTCTTTTATGAAAAGAAAAGACATAGAGAGAAAACATGTTATGAGACAACAAAGGTCCTAGCATACCTACTTTGCTTTAGATCATCTTGTTTGTGTGGATACCATAGAGGATGTGATCTTTTAGTGACCTTTTAATCCGATAAGAAGACATAAAAAGCTCGAGATAAGGTGTCACCAGAGTGAACCCCCTCTGTTCCTTCTAACTATCTTGCTATTAAATCATCTTGGTGAGTGTTTGGAAACCCTCTCAATCGATCTAATTTGAATTACATGGATCCGAGTTATGGGTTTTGTGGTTACAAGTTTTTGTTTTTCACTGTGTTATGGATCACAAAATCAACAGTGGTATCAGAGCCGCTTATAATTCAATTAGATTAATTTTATGATATATATGATATATTCATAAGATGTGGAAATTGGTTTTTGTACATATATATATGTGATATATATGCATTTGATTTTGAAAAGTGTTTTCAAAATGTCAATTGAACGTTTCTATATGATGATTTAATTAAACCTACATCGAAAGCAATTTTGTATATTAAATGGATTAATGTCTATGGTTGTTTAATAAGATTAAACACCATTTATAGTATGAATTTTTAGAAAATATATACTATTTTTTAGTGCAGAAATTCGAATGTACAGGTCGCATGGCCATGTGGCTAAGGCATATGACCATGCATAGAACGGTGTCGTTAAAATTTTTGACATTATATAGTGCACATAACCATTGATCTTCATATTGGCTTATGAAGATTAATATAGACTTAGGCCATGCTATGTCACGTTTACTTTATTGCTTTATTATTATGTTATGTATGAGATGTTATGCATGTGATGTATGTCTATAACATAATAATATCCAAAGAAGGTAAAATAAATATGAACCCTCATTTAATATTAAGTCATTAAAATGCCTCCCATTAATCAACACTTATCAATATTTGGATTACTATATATAGTATATGTCAAAGCATTGTGTATAAAGCCATCTAAATAAGATAAGATGGATAATGGTGATATCCATATGTTTGAGTTGGTTAGACTTAACTAGGTTATCAAAATTGTTTTGGACATACGGCATTTAATAAGATATGCAAGTACATGTGATGTCAATATTCTATACTTATCCAAGAATTACATGAGATGTAATTGGTAATGTGTTACCTACCTAAATAGCCATACTTTAAGTGCTAAGTCAAAGCTTACTTAAAGTAGGGTGGAATATGGATTTTGGCCCACTAAGAAATTTCAATTGTTGAAATCATTTTGAGGGGTTTTATAATTTATGAAAAATTTAATGGGAGTTTTCTTATGCCTCTTTCATAATAAAACTAAGTGTACTCTATATATATTTGTTATAGATAATGGCATTAAACAACATATCTAATTTGTCACTATAATCGATCCTTGAGAAGGATAAGCTTAATAAGACTAACTTCCTTGACTAGTACAGAAACTTAAGAATTGTTTTTAAGTAAGAAAGAAAGGAATATATCCTTGATCAACTTATCCCAAATGAACCAGCTGCTAACGCTCCTAAAGCTCAAAAGGATGTTTATAGTAAGCATTTTAATGACTCTATTGATGTCACTTACCTTATGTTTAGATGCATAGAATCAGAACTACAAGAGCAATTGATGGAAATGGATGCTTATACTATGATAGGCCATCTCAAGAAAATGTTCCAAGAGAAAGCTAGAATTGAAAGGTTTAGCATAATAAAAGCATTGCTTCTTACAAGTTAACTATTGGCAGATCCATGGGTACTCATGTTCTTAAAATGAAAGGTTATCTTAAAGATCTTGATAAACTTGATCTTAAGATCGAGCAAGAATTGGCCATTAATATTATTCTCCAGTCTTTGCTAGAAACATATAATGGTTTTGCTATGAACTATAACATGCATGGCATGAACAAAATTGCTTCTGAATTGCATGGGATGCTTAAGACTACTGAGAAGAACATTTAAATTACCAATGATGTTCTAATGGTTAATAAAAGGAAAAGTATGAAAAGGATGGGAAAGTGTAAAGGTAAAATTAAGGCTTCCAAAGGCTTTTAAAAGCTCAAGCCCAAGCCTAAACTTGCATCCCAAGCAAAACCACCTAAGGCAGGAACATGCTTTTGCTACAATGAGTTGGGCCCTTGGAAAAGAAATTACAAGCCTTTATGGATGATCTAAAGAAGAATAAGGGTAGTGTGACTACCTTTTCAAGTATTCATGTTATAGAAGTCAATTTATCTATTTCTAATTCTTGGGTATTAGATACTGGTTCTGGATCTCACATTTGTACTCATGTGCAGGGTCTAAAAAGGAGTAGAATCTTGGCTAAAGGCAAAGTTGACCAACGAGTGGAAAATAGAGCAAGAGTTGCTACATTAGCTGTAGGAACTTATGAATTAACTTTGCCTAGTGGACTTGTTTTGAATTTGGAAAATTCTTATTATGTACCTGCTATAAGCAGGAATATCATTTTTGTTTCTTGTTTAGACAATAATGGTTTTGAATTTATTATTAGGAGTAATAAATGCTCTACGTATCATGAAAACATTTTCTATGGATATGCTCCATGAAATCATGGTCTTTATATTTTAGACATTGAATACACTAATGAAAAGTCCATCTATAACATTAATACAAAGAAATTTAAATCCAATGATTTAAACACAACCTATCTTTGGCATTGTCATTTAGGCCATATAGATGAGAAATGCATTTTGAAACTCCATCAATATGGACTTTTGAAGTCATTTGATTTTGAATTATTTGAAACTTGTGATTCTTGTTTATTAGGAAAAATGACTAAGACACCTTTTACTAGACATAGTGACAGGGCTAATGACTTATTAGGCCTTATTCATTATGATGTGTGTGGTCTATTAAGTTTCACTGCTAAAGGAGGTTATCAGTACTTCATTACTTTCACAAATGATTTCAGTAGATATGGCTATGTCTATTTAATGAAGCATAAGTTTGAATCTTTTGAAATGTTCAAAATTTTCAAGAATGAAGTACAAAATCAACTTAATAAGAATATTAAAGCACTAAGATCTAATTAAGGTGGTGAATATTTAAGCCAAGAATTTATTGATCATCTTATAGATTATGGAATAGTTTCACAATTGACTCCACCAGGAACACCATAATGGAACAGTGTGTCTGAATAATGAAATCAAACTTTATTAGATATGATTCAATCTATGATGAGTCAGTCAGATCTTCCAATCTCCTTTTAGGGTTAAGCTTTAGAAACTACTACATTCCTTTTGAATAGAGTTCCATTAAAGGCAATTAAAAAGATACCATATGAAATATAGAATGGGAAAATTCCTAATTTATCTTTTCTTAAGATTTGGGGATGTGAGGCTTATGTGAAGTGTCAAATTTTAGATAAATTAGCACCTAAATCATACAAGTGCCTTTTTGTGGGATATCCTAAAGAAACCAAAGGACATTACTTTTATAATGCTTCTGAGAATAAAGTTTTTATTACTCGAGATGGTGTCTTTTTAGAAAAAGAATATTTTAATAAAGGAACTAGTAGGAATAAGGTACAACTTGAAAAAAAATCAAGAACCACATAATAATATTATACCACATATGGAACCTCAACTGGATCAACAAGTAAATGTTGAATCTACACTCAAGGTTCTAAAAGGTCTAGTAGGACAATTTATAATCCCGAGAGATATGGATTTCTCATAACAGAAAACAATAATGTAATGATTATAGATCAAAGTGAGCCCATAACCTACCAAAAGGCCATGGAAAGTTCAGACTCTAAAAAGTGGTTAGAAGCCATAAAATCAAAAATGCAATCCATGTATGATAATCAAGTATGGACTTTGATTAATCCACCTAAAGTTTTAAAAACTATTGGGTGCAAATGGGTTTTCATAATGAAAACTGACATGGAAGGTAATGTGCATACCTTTAAAGCAAGATTGGTTATAAAAGGTTTTAAGCAAACATATGGTATAGACTATAATGAAACCTTTTCACTAATTATTGTGCTTAAGTCTATTCAAAATCTCCTCACCATAGATACATACTATGATTATAAGATATGGCAAATGGATGTCAAAACAACTTTCTTTAATGGAAACCAAATTGAGGATGTGTATATGACACAACCAAAATCTTGAGAATTCTAGAAAGGTTTGCAAGCTTCAAAGATCTATTTATGGATAGAAGCAAGCTTCTTAGAGATGGAATTTTCATTTTGATGAAGCAATCAAAGAGTTTAAATTCATTAAGAATGAAGATGAACCTTGTGTTTACAAGAAGGTTAGTATGAGTGTAATAGTTTTTCTAATACTATATGTTGATGACATATTACTCATTAGAAATGATATTCCTACTTTGAAAAATGTTAAATCATGGTTAGGAAATTGTTTCTCAATGAAAGACTTAGGTGAAGCCGCCCATATTTTAGGCATTAAGATATATAAAGATAGATCTAAGAGGCTTATTAGCCTAAATTAGATCACTTACATTGACAAGGTATAGAATCTGTAAGAGAGGATTCTTGCCAATGTCTCATGGCATTAGTCTTAGGAAGACTCAATGTTTAATGATACAAGATGAACGAGACCACATAAGTAAAATTCCATATGTTTTTGCTATTGGATCTATCATGTATGCCATGTTTCGACCATATGTCTCATATGCTTTGAGTATAATGAGCAGATACCAGTCAGACCCAGGTGAAAGTCACAAGATAGAAATTAAGAATATCCTTAAGTACTTAAGAAGGACTACGGATGTTTTTTACTGTATGGTGGGCAAAAAGATGAGCTAGTTGTAAATGGTTACAAAAGATGCTAGCTTCCAATCTGACAAAGATGACTTTTAATCATAGTCAGGTTATGTGTTTTATTTAAATGAAGGTGCAGTGAGCTAAAGAAGTTCAAAGTAAGACACCGTTGCTGATTCTACAATAGAATTTGAGTACATAGTTGCCTCGAAGGCAGCCAAGGAAGATGTTTGGATTAAGAAGTTCATAAATGGATTAGGAGTTATTCCTAGTATATCAAATCCAATGGACTTGTATTATGATAACAATGGAGCCATAGCATAGGTTAAGGAACCCATATCACATCAACGATCCAAACATATACTCAGGCATTATCATCTCATTAGTGAGATTATTGAGAGAGGAGATATGAAGATATGCAGAGTACTAACATATGACAATGTTATTAATCCACCAATTAAGCCTCTTCCATAAGGCAAGCATGAGAGTTATACTAGGTCAATGGATGTGATATGCAATGTTGATTGGGCCCAGTGCAAGTAGGAAATTCTTAGTGATATGCCCTAGGCCAATTAAGTAACGGTCATACTTTGACATTGTCATATTTTTATTTTAATAATAAAGAGGTATTTTTATTATTACTGACTAATTCCAGTATTATCCTTGATTAGTTAATTCTACTAAGATCATTAAGTACGTGACTTAATAGTAAAACTCTTAGGTGATGTTTGAATTCTAATATAAATATCCCTAGTCGATTATTATTGTAGGAATGACGATGAATAAAGACTAGTATGAGGTTGACTGATGATTAAGTTTTACTGATCATGTGTATGAGATATTAAGTCAAAACTCATAGGTACATATTTAGGGAAATGATGTATTGGATCGAACCACTATGAGAATACCATATGGATTATTATCATAGGTAATTCTCATCATAATAATATTATTTAAGTCCTCTGACCTGAGATCACCATGGTTTCCTATATGATAAGTTTTTATATTTTGATACATCCCTACACCATACTTTAACTAGATGGTAAAACATGTTGTGATTGGATATAGAATGAGTTATGTGAGGAATATGAGTAGTTAAGATGGAATTTGTCCTTTAGTTATTTTGAGAAGATATCTATTGGGCCTCTCAATGAGTTAGATTAAAGATAAATGCATGGCCATGCTAGAATGACAAAGAGTTATCAGTGTCAATCTACTTGTGATCGAGAAACAATATGATTGAATAATATAAGGATGATGTAATCCATGCCTTATGTTCAATCAGGATATCATATGACAAAAGGACTATAGTACACTTTGTGTATTAGGTTATGTCATATTATCAACCTTCACATAACTTGGGTAGTTATAATGTCTTACTAGAGACCAATTATGACTTGTGGACTAAAATGGAAATTTTAGGCCACTGCTAACGTTGTGTGAACCTATAGGTTGCACACTTAGAACAACCCCAAAGCAGACTTGGGTTATATATATATATATATATATATATATATATATATATATATATATATATATATATATTAGTATTTATTTATTTCTTAATTTATTTAAGGTAATAGTTATCTAAAATAAATAGAAAAGGATTCTAATTTAGAATTAAAATAGAAAGAGAAGTTTAAACTTACTAAAACTGTCTTTGTAAGTGAAGATGTATGAAACCCTAGAAATGATGGCTATAAATACATCTCATTCTCTAGGGTTTATAGTTTTTTTATTTTAAAAAAAGGGTTAAGCCACCTTTTCTCCTTCGTCTTCCTACACTTCTTTTGTGAAAAGAAAAAACATAGAGAGAAAACATGTTATGAGATAATAAAGGTTCTAGCAGACCTACTTTGCTTTGGATCATCTTATTCGTGCGGATACTGTAGAGGATGTGATCATTTAGTGACATCTTAATCTGATAAGAAGACATGAAAAGCTCGAGGTAGGGTGTCACCAGAGTGAACCCCCTCTATTCCTTCCAACTATCTTACGATTAGATCATCTTGGTGAGTGTTTGGAAACCCTCTCAATCGATCTAATTCGAATTATATGGATCCAGGTTATGGGTTTTATGGTTAAAATTTTTTGTTTTCCGTTGCGTTATGGATCACGAAACTAACACCTTTTTACAAATTTGTTGTTCTTATCATAAAGTTAATATTTTTATAGTGAAAATAGAATTTTTGTCATTTTTATTTACACTTTTATTATCTTGTTTAGAAATTTGATCACTTTTATATTTTCTTATCCCCAAAATCCCATTTTCATAATAAAAATGGTAACTTCACACCAAAATACCTGAATTTTAAATTCTTGAATCATGCATTTTCATTATCATCCTTGTTTATTTACTTTTCTTATTATTTATTTTATTATCGATTATGAATGTATAATTGCCTTAAATGTGATGTGTGCTTACATGTGCGTGAAAGCTAACCTTTGTTTTATAGGTTTATTAGAATATGATTCTTCTTTTTATTTTCCATTTTTTATGTAATTAATAGATAGGAAATTTTTGAGGCAATGTAATCCTTAATCCTGATTCCCTTTTTATTTTTATATTTTGGATGTATTTATTATAATAGGCTTTTTTCAAGGATTGTAATCCTTAATCTCTTCCCCTGTTTCTTTTTATTTTGTTTATTTGTACATTTATTTTGTTTATTATTATTTTTTGCAAGCTTACTTGTGTGTTATATGCTACTTACTACTTATTTGCTTACTACCTGCCTTATTGATATGATGGATGAATATTTATTATGCGCACCAATTACAATTATCTTATGTTCCAATTTAAATTGGCTAAATAATCAAATGTGGTAAATGCATCATAAAACCGAAATTAGGGTGAAGTAATGGGTAATGGGTAATTAAGCAATGTATAATAAGAAACAGGATAAGTAACTACCACCCCTTGAACCTGGAATCTCTGGTTAGGAAAGTGAGTTTTTTTAAATTCACTTTTTCCCATTTAAAATTGGGTGGTGACTCCCATATACAAGGCCTATTTAGGTAGACCCTCGCACATCAATAATAAACCAATATATAGTCGCTATTAGCCTATGTGCCTTGATATCACACTAATCTTGATCCTTCCCATAAGAAAAATAGGAGTGTGTATAGGTTTTTCGTGACTCCACTAGGACCTTTTTTGGTTCGAGGGGTTATGAATGAAAGACTGGTTCTTATTATGCATAACTTATTTATTCACCTTCACAATAACATAACAGCATTTCACTAAACTCACCACTTGCACCCTTGGTCCCTAATCCTTAATGATACTGAATGACATTGCCACCATAATTATATTTGAGTCACATGGCAATGAGATCAGTATATCACTTTTAGCCTTTACCTGATTAAGAAAACTTATAGGAATTAAAGTGACGTGGCTCAGCTCCCAAGTCTAAAATAGGGTACAATTTTTCTTAAGTTGGTAAAAGAATGCTAGACTCACTTATTGGTGTCTGTAATCCTAGTCATGTGGGGGCATTCTTGCTAAAGAACCCTTAGTTATAAGCCCGATGCAACTCATATAGATAAACTAGTAGAAATTTTCCCTAGGGTCCTACCTAGCTCTTGCATGTTTTCCTTGTTTTGATGTTATCCATTTAACTTAGTATTTGCAAATGATATGACATCCCTTGTGTTTGTCAATATTTGCTACCATTATATCAGTTTTCATAGACTGACCATGCTTAGATCATGTGATCCCTGTCTACCTCATGTGAGCCAAATGCATAAGGAATGACAAAAATCATATGCCTTAGTTTGGACAGTCCATAAGGACCGATAAATAATGACATCTTTTGATGATGGAACCTATAGAAGTCATCCATTTGCCCTTATCAAATTAAATGAGTGTATTAAGAATTTACTAGATTGTGGACTTTTATATTGAGAGAATTAAACTGTAAATTATCAAACTAAATTCTCATATCTTTTAGTAAACATATCGAATGTTGATAAAAGGGACACAAACTTGAATCCCTCCTATTGGTTATAGTTCCTACACACATGGGTGCGCATGGATTATAGACTCCATTTGTGACTTAACAATTGGGCCTCTTATTGGCATTGTATGCTTACCTTGGGTGCATTTGGGTATTACTCCCTAGTTTACCTTTTAATTCTAATCAACATGGACTAAAATAGCTTGGTTTGACAGCGGAACCATAGTCCTCCAATGGTTATAGTTTGAAAACTCACCTAAGGCAGACGCGTGGAGAAATAAAAGTGAGAGGAGTGATTGCCTCTATTTGGTTTGTTCATTTTGCTAATCTCGTTTATTTATTTTCTTTTATTTTTTTTCTTTCCTCATGCATACATATATACATACATGTAGGACATTTCACCATATGCTAACTCACGATCTTCTTACAGCCATCTTACATCATCATATTAGTAAGATTATAACTGCCACGCCATGCATACATGCTAACCCACTTGTCTTGTAGAATTCATTATGACATGCATGCATACTCACACTATTCTTTTTATAAAGACATGTTATGCACACACAATAGCTCTTTTATAGCTTATAACACAATACTCATTCAAGATCCTTCTTGCTAGCTTATTTTGGCTTCATTTACTAACCCTTTCTCTTTTCTTGTGTATAGCTAAAGTATATTTTTAATAAGGTCACATGCATCAATACTAATCTTATCCTTTTGTAGCACATAACATAGCATGCATTCATAATAATTTTGCTTTTCATGCATATCTCACCATCTTGCATAATATTTCATGTATACATTTCATTATAACTACATTAACCTCATCATTGTTACCATCATAGTCTCTCAACCCTCCCCAAGGAGAGTTAGTAATGGCTAAGTAATGAAATGGCTAAAAATTTAGGAACTAAAACCTCAGTAACCTACTCAAATAGCATGTGAAAAGATTTGTGGTTGATGGCGGCTTAACTAACAGCCTTCGAGCTAAAATCAAGACTATCCTTAAGACTGAAGTTAAGAACACCTTTAACCAAACTCCAAGTGCCATGGATGAGATAATTCTTTTAGGCAATAATGATAAGGGGGCAATTGGCACTCCTAATCCCGAGATGAACAAAAAGAAAGAAGTCATGAGCATGCAAGGGGATATTGAAGGCAACTGTGAGCTTTTTGAAGAAAGGCTTTTCCAATCCTTTCCTAAGGTAAGTAGTGTAACTGAATCTATATTGACAATAGAGATTTAAAAATTAGCTTATAAAATCACTTAGTTTGAGGTTCAAATGAAGTGCAAGATCGCTCAACTTGAAGTCTTAGTGAAGGAAAATACTAAAAGCATGATCAAAGGCTTCAACTAATTCTCTTTGTTCATGAATGAGCCCTCATAAGACCATTCCAATTAACCCCATCATTCTAAACCTGGCAAAACTAAGGGTCAAAGAATAGGTAACCAAAATTTGGTGCATCATAATCCATTTCATCCAAAGTCCCTAGAATTATTTATAATTGATCATCATAGAAAGTTTTTAAAACTTGAACAACCCCTCTCCAAAGTCTTTCAAGAACTTCAATAAAAAGGCCTTTTGAAGCCTCTTGAACTAAAAGTTTTACCTAACCCTCCACCAGTATGCATCAACCCTGACCTCTACTATTACTTCCACTAAATTCCAGGCCACACAACCAACAATTATTATATCCTAAAGGATAGAATCAAAATTCTGATAAATTCTAGCAAAATTAAAAATCTAGAAGAATAACCCAACATTAAAACTAACCCTTTACCCAATTATCCTGTCACACTATAACTATCTCCTAAAGTACGCATATGCCCTTCTAAGTCATTTGAATATCAAAGAGGCAATGAACCACCTAATCTACAAATTCCACCTATCTCCTTCAACCCTACATTTTATCATCATAAGATGGGAAAGTAAAAAGGAACCAGGAGAACCTATCCTCTTTAAATATCATGGATGAATAAGACTGAAGCAATTAGAATGAAGATTATGAGTAAAGCTCCTTTTGGATATAATAGCTAGATTAGAACGATGGACCCTTACTTTATTATTTTGCTAGTAGTATGAGTAGACTTAAATGTTCATGTTGATTATCAAACATCTTAATGGAATACTATGTCCTTTGTTTATCATTGCTTATCAATTTATTGGTTGTCTTTGCTCTCTTTAGTATCTCATAAAAAATGCAAGTGTTCAATTCCTGTTATAACCTCATTTAAAACCAAAAAATAAAAAATAAAAAAAGTAGAGAAAAAAAGATAAAATGACCCAGCTAGGCACAATATTTGCCTAGGAAAAAAGGTGAAATAAGATAAAATAATGAGGATATGAGGCATATGCTTAAATGAATACTTACCATCCCAAAATACAATGAGACATCTTTGATTTTTCACTAGATTGTAAGGGGTACTTTGGTATAAGCAATAGAATTTGTACTTTTTCTAGCATGCTTTTAGTTAAGTCAATCTTCTTGAAAGGTGACGAGAGTATCAACCGCATTCTAATTCAGATCTAGAAAACTAGAAGACTTTTACTCAAAGATAGCATGCTCAACAATTGTTATAGCCTCTTTGAATTCTAATATTGTTTGAGGCATGTTGAATCTCATATGTAATAGTGCAAGCTAGAAATCCACCAAATGATAAAATGCCCAAACATATGTCTACCTAAAGCCACCTTAAACCCACTTTTGAGCAATACTTCGCTAGACTTTGTTGCTATCATTAGATTGAACTTCTCTAGGGATCTGATTCCCTTTAGTGATGCTATATATTATTCTACTACTAAAAGAGATAAGTGGACTTTAGAGCTATTTGGAGTCATTATCAATATGAAGGATGGCTACTCCTCCCTTACCCAATACATTGAGTTTTTCCTCGATGTCAAAAAAAATTATAATGCTAAGGAGGTTACTTCAGAGTTGCTAGCTCAATGATTTCTATTTTATTTATTGAACACTATTATTTTCCTAAACCCTTCAGGTACCAATCCCTTATGGTTGTTGCTTACGTTAAGGGATTTGGATGCTTTTTTCACATTACATTTGGGGAACTACCACTTTATCCTATATGTATTCTAGTTTTTATGTAGCTTATAGAGATGCTTCAAGGATAGGTGGTTGCTTATTTATGATGGATGTGAGTATAGCTTCCTCTTATTTTCCTTTCTATTAGTTGACTATTTATTATTTTAAATGTATTGACACTTTCCTATTTTGGTAGATTTGAGCATATGAGTTTGGTATTCTTCCTCGTCCTACTATCAATTATTGGTCTGAGGATGGCTTTTCCTTATTACCTTTGATGGATTAAGAAGACCTTAAATCTTATTAAATGTTTAGTAGAGGTAAGGGACTATTTAGGCAGATTGACTTTTGATCATATATTTTGAATTCTTGTGACTCTTTTCATTGTTTATCTTTGATAGTCTCTTATTCATAACAAGCTTTTGAGTAGATTCACACTAGCTGGCAACCATCGAATGCTAGTTGGTCATCTGAGATGGCTATGACTTAGTGGTTGACATGTCAGAGGATCTTGTTGACTATTCCTATTGATCGGATTTAGTACTTAAGAGAGTGAGTCCATTTTTTATGGGATAGACCACACCGGAGGAGGGTTCCCTTTCCTCCACCTAGAAATATGTTCTAAGGATGAGAACTTAATGATGTTGCACTTACTATTGCCGAGGCTGGAGAGCTTGTTGAGACTCTTTTAGAGGATCATAGTGTCTCATATTATAAGATGTTAATCCCTCACTTGATCAATATTGTTGCTAATGGTTTTGATCCTCTACCTTCACCTCCTCAAAGGGGTACTACTCGTCCTTAAAATTCTAAGGCTATGGCTTCACAAATGTCCTAAGGTCAGACTGCTTCTCAAGTATCTTCTTCTGAGCTGGTATGCTTCTTAGCCTTATTTGTTGACTTTAAACAAATGTACAGACAATTTTATTAGTTATAAATTATAATGACATGATTTTTTAAGAACTTATCTACGGCATGCGAGGTCTCATCGTAAGGGATCCGGCTCGACTTCACATGTTATTAAGGAGGAGGATGCCCCCAAGACTGACACGACTGCTCATGCCAGTGGGGTGGTACAAGTATTATGTAATAAGAAATAGATGTTTTCAAATTGATCTTTCTAACTAAAGCCCTTAGTAGAGTTGCCACTGTGAGCAATTGAAAATGCGAGCGAACTATTATTCGACTTCTCTTTTTTATCCATTTAGGACATGAAAACTTTATCAAAGGGACTGATCCAATTTTTCTATAGGACAAGGATAATATTTAGTCATAGAAGGATGTAAGATGTTTATGTTTATGGAGTCACCATCTAATTTTTCAAAAATCAAGAAAATGAGAAGGATGACATCAAGCCACTCAATGAGTATCATCCCCAATAAAGATTCAGGTTTTGAAAGATTACATCTACTTTTTATCTATTTCTTATTATACAATACTTGATACATAGCTACCGTCTCACTCTAATTTCAAAATGATAATTTGTATATACACATTCACACATCACATGATAACGGAAAGTAAAGAAATTAATTACAATTATTACATTGCTTTCCTAGTAAATATATTTGAAAGAGGAAAAAAGGTACAAAAATGTAAATCTAGTCCTAGATCTAGAATACACCTATAAAATAGAGATTAACACGAATATGTGCAATTCCATCCACTCATCCACATAGACAGCAAATAAGCAGGAAATATTCACTCAGTTGAAAAAGTAGACAAAAGGCATTTAATCATGTGCACTTGCAGGATTTAAGATGAAATAGAATAAAATAATTGCTAAAATGATAAAATATTCCTAAATAATGAGAAAATAAAGAAAGATGCATTATTGCATCATTGGACCATGAATGGAAGCTCTAGCTCAAAAATGTGAACTTTCACATTATTAAACGCATTTCAATGCAGAAAATAAGGGAAAGGTGTTGACTTTTATGCAGAGATACGAGATAATGTAGTTTTGATGCAAGAATGTGGAGGAGATAATTTTGAATTAAAAGTGAAACTTTATGTGAAAGATCTGTCTTTTCACATACAAATGTAGAAATAATATAAAAATGTTATTTTTATGTCAAAATGACATCTTGACATCGAGGTGCAAAATTTGTGCTAAAAATGTGACTTTTATGTTGAAAATGCAAGATTTATGTAGAGAAGGTAAAATTTATATGAGGATGCTGATTATAATGTCAAAATGTGATTTTTATCAAGGAAATATACTAAAAGTGCAGAGAATGCAGAAATTGCATGAAAATGATAAATTTTGTATTTTTTAAAAGTAAAAATACAACCTTGACGCAAAAAAAAAAAAGATATTTTATGCAAGATTAACATAAAATGATACTTTTATGATTTTTCACATTTTAAAGCTAGAAAATGCAAAATGACAGTTTAGTATGATTAGACAATGCAGAAAATTATTCATATAGCATGCAAAATAGCCAATCTCATTACACTGTTCACAATAATTTCTCAATTGCTAGCAACAATAAAAATGAAAAAATACTGAAAAATAAATGTGCAAAAATAATTATTTGGTCCTTAAATTTGATTGAGCTTAATTTTTGTGTTTTTTAAGCTTTAGCTTTGTGAAGAGATTAAGATGTCCTCGTCGAGAGGTTGAAAATGACATGTAGAATGCAAATTCATATACCTTTAAAGTGTGCTTTGATAGAGATAAGGCTAGGTTTGGTTCAAGTTGGTCTAAAAATCCTATAAAAATGAGTGGAATGAGCTAAAAGTGTGTAAATTAAGAACCCTAAGTCCTTAAACTGATAGAGTTTCAGTATAGTATGTCTTCAAGCCCCTTCCAAAATGAGAGGCAGATACTGATATTTATAAAGGTCAAATTTTTATGCATGTACGCACATTTTGTGCATGTCTATGTGTATTTTACGCGTGTGTATGCTTACCTATGGAGAACAGGCTAAATTTTACATGCGTGAGGCATTTAGGAATGCATGTACATACATTTTGCACATGTGCATGCATCTTGGGATGTGTACAATGCTCACGCATATGCTCCTGAGCTTGTACATAGCACACACGCACAACATTCGTTGGTTTTGGGGGGGGGGGGTTTGGAGCATTTTGGGGCCATTTTTTAAGGTTTTAGAGTTCTTTTTAAGATTTTTATGCCATCCAAACACATTTCTTATGTTTATTTTATGAAAATCAGCTTCTACTTTTACAAATTTGAGTCTTGGTCTCATGAGACAAACGCTTGTCTAATAAGTTGCACACTTTGAGCAAGAATTATTTAAAATACATGACTTATCATTTTGAGAGTTCATATTTTGTAAGATTGAAGCATGACTCAATGATTCAATGATCGATTTGTCACTTTAGAGGTTTAATTTAGAGGTTTTTAAGTTTTTCAGACTCTAGAAGCTTAAGAGGCGATACGAACAAATAAACTCTTATCATTTTTTAAAGGTTGCTTTTATCATCGAACCCTTTTGGGGACAATCACAACTTGATGTATGATAGATACTAGGAAAAATCCTACTTAGTCTAGAATTTGATATTAGGATGGGTCTGGAATTTGATATTGGGATGGGGCAAAATCCTAAATTGATAAGCCTAAATATATTGAAGAAATGTGTCAGCAAATCAAAATAATTATTAATACAAAGAAATAGAAGAAAAGTGAACAATTGACACTCACATCAAGAATAAATAGACTTCATAAATTCATGAAGCATCCTTACTAGCTGCATCTAAGCCACAGTATAAGTGAGCCAAATTAGTTACACCCCAGTTATACTTTAGAAAGTTCTTCAATGTAGGTAGCAACCATAATTGACTTATGCATGATGAGTTCAAAAAGATGATGACATTGAGCATAAAAAAAAGAAATAACGAGCAACTTGGTCGGTAGAGACTTCGCTAGAATTATACATTTGTCAGATATTGGGGACAAACTCTGTATAGCGAATAAGAGAGGCACTCCCATTCTTTAAGTTCAAAATACAAACCAAATAACTTCTTAGTTCATATATCTGTAGCAATGGATGAAGGCTAGTAAGGAGCATCTCTAAAAGGATAGGGAGCCCAATGAAACTCAAGCCCATGATAATAATGAAATCCAAGAGAGTAATAATCATCACCCTAAAGGACAAGTGAAAAGTATGTGTGGAGTCTATCCACCTCTCAATAAGGGCAGTCATGCTAGCCTGACTCAATCAATAGCACTCGACAAACGAAGTAAAAATAATCCTATTAAAGCCTTTACTTGCTACTCTACGCTTAACACCTTTAGGAAGACTCTCATAATATCGATTGACCTTGTTTATGTTACCAAGTAGCATAACATTTGCTTTATATGGCCATATGAAAATAAACAACAAATAGAGCATGCAAGCTGACAACTACTAATCAAGTGTCATTTTTCATTCTTTGCAGGAATAAAACAAAATAAAAAGAGAAAGCAAAAGTAAACAAAAAAGTGAAGCAAAGAGCAAACAAATAAAGCGACGACAAAACAAAAGAAGAGAAAAGTAGAAAAGGCTAACCTCCTTTGATGAATAGTCCATACGCAGTCCTCCAAGCAATGGATAACAAGAATCATATAACCACAAGACAATTCGTAAGTGCAATGCCTCATGTTCCAAAGGTGCACATTGGCCAGGTGAACTCTTATGCGCATTTTAGAACTACTTCATTCCTTTTGAGACAATAGTATGGGCCAGTGCCCTCATTAGTAGTAGTTACAATAGTATTAGTGATTCTCAAATTTTAGCCTATAAAGTCAATTTGTGCCTCACTTTATTTTTTATTATGAGTCACCAAGCCTTCCTTTGGTTGTTTTTTAGGGTCATCACCTATTTTTACATCCAAATTACTACTTGAATAAAAAATTTCAGACTTTTTTTTCACTCCTTAAAATTGTCATTTCGTTGGAACAAGTCTCACCAAGTATACCAAAATATTGTTGCTGTTTTTTTTTTTCGAACTAGATTAAGCTAAATGTGAGTGTGTCAAAGGAACTACTTCATCAATAAAATTTTAATTTCTATTAAATAAAATTGCAAGTAACCAAATGCCTTTATTATACTTTATTTGGATTTCAATGAGAATTTATAATTTTAATTGAATAATGTAGAAGAAATTTTTGTAACTTGTAAAATAGGAAATTTGGCTAATTTGTTTAATAATTAGTTATAATTGATGTTGATGATTGGATGATCATTAATGTTCCTATCAATATTTTCTGTTGCCTTTATAATCAAATGACATAATTCCCTAATTAAAAATTTGAAAACCATTAGACTCTAGCTGAGGATTTAAATTTTTTAACTTTAATCTTCTAAGCTCCTCCTTAGCAACTACTACTGCATATTTCACAATTCTGGAACTTTCTTTTGTCTTAATCACCAAGTCATAATTAATGGGCAGATTTTTAAGCAAGCTTTGGGCTAAGTGGGGTAAATGGATCTAAATTCAAAAACTATAACTGGGCTCAAACAGTATTCTTAAATTTTTTTTAAGTGTTGGTTGTAATCTAGCTTTAAGTTCTTCTTCATCTCCTTTTTTGGATTAACAAAGGAAAGTGAGGATTCAAAATTAGAGAAATTGGTTGAAGTGTGAACTATTAAAACACTTAAGAATTGGGTTGTAGTTTGAGTTTAGCTTAGTCAAGAAAAAAAAATCAAGTTGTATAAAAGCTAGAGTTAAGTCACAAAACTCTTAATTGTAATCAATTTAAGAAAATAAATTAGTGGTGGATTTAAAAAATCATAATTTGGAAATAAGTTAGGTGGTGTATTTGAACCCAACTATGCAAAAATTATATTAATCTTTAGTGGATATATAATAAAATGTTATTTATATATAATATAATTTTTTAAAAAATTATTAACATAAGAATTTATAGATTTTTATTTTATAAATTAATTATTTTATAATTATATGGTTTTTATAAATATTAATACTTATGCAATACAACACTTAATTACTATAAAATTAAAATTAATTATTTAAGTTTGATGAAAATAAAAATAATTTAATATTAAATTTGAACTATGTTTAATTAAAATCAATCTGAACTTATTTATTTTAATCGAATTTAATTTTTTCTTTTTAAAAAAAATTCAACTAAATTGGACTTTATTTTAACCTAAATTTTATTTCCATATTCGCATTTCATTGAAATATAGACGTCAGTGGAATGCAACAGTTTCTACACTTTTAGAATGTCAACAAAAATGGCGTAGACTTGTTCCGCGGACGATTCCTTCTATGAGGCAGACCTCTACAACTCCGCCACTTCTGTAAAATATTCCATGGTAAACCTTTCTGTCATTTTCGTATGTATATTATCCCATATAGTTTTTAGAGTAACTTTAAGCTAAATTTATAAAATTATGTAGTTAAATATTTTATCCATAAAAATAAATTTTTTAGTTTACCTTTGTAAAAGATGACATAACTAAAAGTTAGCTATGAACATTAAATACTTCGTAACTTTTTTTTTTTTTAGCTACATAAGTTATAATAATGAAACTAAATAGTAATAGGATGTTAAATTCATTTGCTAGACAAATATAAATTTTATAGTAAAATATTTAAATTATTAACCAAAAAAATATTATCTTATAGCAAACAAAATATATATAGCTATAAACTTATTTGCTACAAATAATATATAAGGAGCTAATAAAATAATGTGATGTCTTTTATTATTTTAAAATTTAAATTTAAATTTTTTTATCTTAATATAAAAGAATACTAATAATGTCTATTAAATAATAGGACTTATAACTTTTTATTACTTATTTTCGATGTGAGATTTAAGACTTTTAATTTTACATGTATATAATTAGTCACTATTGTAATTATTGTAGCTAAAATTTTATATAATTAGATACAAATTTATTTACTGTTGTGGCTAATATCATCTATAAGTTAAGTTGTGATGTAAAATATAGTAACTAAAATTTTAATTTTACTTTTAAAATATTTTATATTTACGGCTAATTTATATTTTTAGCTACGACTAATTGGTTATAAAATTGTAATTTCTGTAGCTATATGTCATATTTAGCCACAATTTTTATATAAAAGTTTTGCAGTTGTATATACAATTGGTAGAAGTGCAACAAATATGTTGACAGTGCTAATTTTTTCTTCAAAAAATTGTGCACAATTTTCTTTAGTGATGATAAATTCTAGAATTTTACAATTTTTAATTTTTTTAACAAGTAAGCTAAAATAGTCGTTTAGACACAGAATTCATATTAATTAATTAAATAAAATTGTCCAAGGAATAGTTTTAATCTAGTTTATAAGCCACTAATTATTTGTCACTAAAAAATAAAAACAATATAATAATAATAATAATTTATTTTTATAAAATTTAGGCCAACACCTTTCTTTAAGTTTTGCTAACGTTTTTTTATTCTATGTGTAGTTTTCTTATAAAAAAAATATAAACTTTATATTTTTTGAAATATTATATTGTTAGTTTGTAAAATGAAATAAATTATAATTTTGTTGCTGCTATGTTGATTTAATAAAAGTTGAAGGCTAAACTCATATATACTTCCGTACACTTTTATTATTATTATTTCATATATATATGTATATGATTGAGAGAGTGAGTAACACACGTCGTCAAATTAGACTGAAATTCATTTTACCATTAGAAATACATTTTATAATTTTTACATTGACCTCTCCTATTTTCGTATTTAAACATTACATTTTTATACTTTTTATTTTAGGGAGATTAATCCCCTAATTAATATGATTTTAAAAATTTTCATCACTTATGTTTATAATTTAAATATTTATATTATACTTTTAATATGGAAATTATAAAATATATTATTAAATGCTAAAAACTTTTTGAACAATAAACCTTAATAATCTAATTGTAATTTTATTGGTTAAAATTTTTATCCAAATTTTTATAAAAATTATATTTCAACAAAACGTTATTAAAATTAATTTTAACTGAAGGTAACTGGAAAATTTTATCAGGATACATTTTAACAAATGAAAAAATTGTAAACTTGAAAATGAAAATAATAAATTTTTAAGAAATAAATATTGATGTAATTTTAAGAAAAAAAAATCCAATTTACTTACTCTATTTAAAAATATATAAAGCAAAGAGTAATTAAATTTTTTAGAGTGAACATAGCCACTCTTTATAGTTTATTATTTAAAACTAAATTTATTTATAAAAATGTATGGAATAAAGTAGTGGCTAATTTATTTATAAATGTATTGAATTATAATTAATAAAATATGTTTTCTGAAATAAAATTATATCACTTAAATAAATTAAATTCAAGTATTAATTTGTTTAATAAAATTAATTGTATCAACTGACCTACAAAAATTTTCATATATATATATATATTAAAAGAGTATTCATTCTAAAATCTAATATATCAAATTCTTAAAAAATTTGATTTTTATTAAAAATAAAATATTTATTATAATTTTTTAATATTATTTTTTAACTAAAACACTATTATACATATTCTAATACTACTACTCAAATTTTAAAATTTTTTATATATCAAATCACTCGACCATCATATTCTAATACTATTCAAATTCTAATAGTTTTTATATAATATGTATTTTTTTATATCAAATCATTTTTTTCTAAATTACTTAATCATTTTTCCTAAACCATTATAAATTCTATTTTTTAAATTTTTTTTTATAAATTCTATTTTTTAAAATATTTTTTATAAATTCTATTTTTTAAAATTTTTTTAACTAAAATACTATTATACATACTGCAATAGTAATTTAATAGTCTCAAAATAAATTCTATTATATTTAAAAATAATGGCAATAAAATTAATGAAAATAAAATTAATGTAATATATTTTATTTTTAATTTCTTTAATTACCTTTTTCTCTTTCTAAAAATTATTATTTTAAAATACATATGTCTTATTCTATATAAAACATTTTAATTATACTATATCTAAAATACTACTCTTTTTTTCATTATAAATTATGTCTTTTTTTTCTAAAAATATATATATTTAATATACATATCTAAAAATTGTGTAGTTTAAAAATTATTTTCTATTTTATTTTTTCAATTACTATTATTAATATACATATTAAAAATATATTTACTTTAAATATAAAATTATTAAATAAAATTGTTATAATAACTTTCTAAATTTTCATTTTTATATTTAATTAGTTTTGAATTTATTAAAATTATTTAGGGGAAATTTCAAAAAATGGTCTGTTTAACCATACCTCTTTCTTTTATGGTCTAACCTACCATGTTTTTTTCAATTTTACCTTATATGTCTTCTTTTTTAGTCTTGCTATATATATATATATATATATATATATATATATATATATATATATATATATATATATAAAAGAAAAATGAAAAAATTGTGCAAGGAAGAAGAAGAAAAAAGAAAACGCTAAAACTAGTTAAAAAGAAAAAGCAAAAATTAATGAGAGCTTAAATGCTCAAACCGTATGGTGTCTTCTTCTCTGTCGCTGCCGTCTTCTTCGTCTTCTTCTCATCAGAAGAAAAATGAAAAATTGCACAAGTAAGAAAAAGAAAACGTAAAAATTAGTTAAAAAGAAAAGGCAAAAATCGATGAGAGCTTGAATGCTCGGATCGCATGGCTTTTTCTTCTCCATTGTTATCGTCGTCTTCTCATCACAAGCACTTTCCTCTCCCATCGGAGACTGGTAATTCAAATTCCTTCATGTTTATTTTTGTTTGTTCAAATTTAATTATATTTGACGAATCAAACTCTACTTCGATTATTTGTTTTATTTGATTAACCAAAAAATGTGAATGATATTGAAAAAAATGTAGAATTAAATATGTGATTATTGTGATGTGTGTTGTGTAGGTGGCACTAAATTTGTAAATCATAAAAAGCAGTTATTAGTGGTTCCTCCAATCGATGTTGTTACTAAGTCTTCTCAGCTTCCACCTTAATTCCTCTCGCCATGGAACTCTTTGTATTATGCAAGCAATAAATGTTATTTATTTCTTTTATAGTTTGTTTTGGAAAGTCTAAAAAAATGTAGTAATTAATTATTTTTGTTCTATTTAGTGAATTCTTGTATTTTTTTGGAAGTTCATTGTTGGTAAAATTGTAATATCTCGTGTTTTTAAATATTTTAATACTGCATCGGGATATGTAGTGTTAATAATTTCTGTATATATTTATGATATTTCATGAGTTGTTATTTAATTAAAATTTATTTTTATTTATTTTATGTTATTTTAAGTACTTTACGTAAAATTTTCTCGGGAATTTTATTTTCGGAAAAATTTTCACGTAAATAATTTACTATTAATTATTTCAAATAGATTTTCATATTTGCATGAACTCATATATATTTTTAAAGTACTAAATAACGTATATATGTGTATTTATTTATGAAACTAGGGTTTAATTAATTACCCTAATATTTTATTATTTATTAATTAGTTTTAATATTATTTAATTATTTTTAGGTGTATTAAATTTTAAAATATTAATTTATATGTGTGTGGAGTATATTTAATGTGTGTGAGTTTATATTATTTTAATATATAGTGTAAAGTATATATATATACATATACATTTAATATTAAACAAAAAAATAAAAATTGATTTAATTACGAAATTGATATCCATCCTCCTCCCTCATTCCCGATCGTCCCCATCACCGTTCCACCGCCTGCCATCCCATTTCTCACCGTCGGTGTGCCTCCCGGCATGCCACCTCCTTCCTCCAGCTGTTGCGCAGCCTGCAGAGCCCATTTCTGACGTCGGAGAAGCTTGATATCGCCGGAAAGCCGACTTCATTCTCACCGTCATTCAGGAGTTTTCGACCACCATTTTTGACACCGCCAGTCTCTTTCTTCTCCTTGAGCTTCGGTGAGTGTGATTCCAAGCTTTTTTTCACTTAAAATGGTCTTGATTTGCTTAGGTTTCGATTTTGGTAATTCGGCCATTTTAGGGTTCTTGGTTTTTTTGAACTTTGAATTGATTGATTCATGAAAAATTCCTTCACAAATTTTTCTCCCCTTGGCTTAATCTTCGTGTGGGAATTTTTTTAGAATTTTTGGAAATTATTTTGATTTTTGGGTATTTTTGAATATTTTATTATTATTTTCTAATTTTCGAAAATTAATTAATTAAATTATGAAATTTTGTTTTATGAGAAATATAGGTGTTGAAATGAATTATAGAAATTTATTTGGAATTTTTGTGAATTTTTACGTATTTATTTTGAATTTATTTAGTTTATGTAATTTTGAGAAAATAGGGTTAACTGTGTGTTTAATTGAAATTAATTAGTTAATTGAGTTTAAGTATTGATATTATTGATAAATATGTTGAGAAAATTAATTTTTTGCAATTATATTATTTTTGGTGAATTTTTGGATTAATTTTAGTATATTTATATACATAGGGGTATTTTGGTAATTTTACCCTAAATTGACTAAAAATGTAATTAAATTGCTTTTAATAGTTATTTAAGGTATAAAAATGATTTCTACAAATTATTTAGTATTTTTAATTAATTAAAACTATTTTTCATAAATTATTTTCAAATTACATATATAATATACGATTTTTCTAAATAAATGAGTTTTTATTGGTTTTTAATGTGTTTTAGGGTTAATTATGTAATTTCTACTTATAAAATGTATTTCTATGATATAAGGGTATTTTTGGTATTTCTATATTATTTTGTGATTGTGGACCCCAGTAGGTAAACTGTAGTTTGGAGTCCGACCGAGGGGTTGTGGATGTGATTTTGTGTTTATTTTTCGAAGTGTATTTCTTTGCAAGGCCGGCTCTACTCTTTGAGTAGAGAGATGTCCATTTTACAGGGGAGGTTCTATTGAATTTTTGGTAGAATTCTCATAAAACGTGATATCCGATCAAACCCTAATTTTGATTCTGTGTCCAATATTCTAGATTGAGTTTTTAGGATTTTCTGTTAGGTTTATTCTGATGTCTGTTATTTATTGTTTGTTTAGTTGCATCAAGACCGAGGCCTAGTGGACCAGGCCCGTTGAACCCATCTCGAGGAGTGCACTAAGTGTGAGTTACTATTTTATATATATATGTTTTAGGATGCATGATTTTAGAAATGTATGTTTTATTTGGATTAAATATGCATAAATAATTTAATCAGTACTTAAGTTTATTTTTAGTTTATTTTTTATATATTTTGAATTATATGCATGCTTTATTAGACATTTATGTTCAAAATGTTTTTTTAAATATATATTTAGTTTATTTTACAATTTAATTGGATTTATTTGACGTATATATACTCGAAATATACTTGGTTTACTTTTGGTATATTTTTAGTATATATATATATGGTTTATGTTGCTATTTTATTCAGTTCATGCATCATTTATTTTTATGAATGTATGTTTTATGTTTTAAAGAAGGATATCAATAGAGCGTGCTACCTAGTGGGCAGCACTAGGACCGAGTACGTAACGGTACGCTTATAGCATTTAGGCTATATTACTAACTTGTTCGAGGATATTGATTGGATATGATTATTTGATGTGTGAGATATGGTTTGGAGGTGTGATTGCTGGAGCTCGGTTGACCTAGTGTCTCGGGGCCAATCACACTGACAGTCAGACTGCTGGAGCTAGGTTGACTTAGTGTCTCGGGGCCAGTCTACTATCCAAATGGATCAAGTGATTATATTGGAATAAATGAGCCTGTATGGCTAGAGTGTTGTCTAACACTGTTCTAAGGTTGCGATTTTCTAGGGTTCTATTTGATCCTTCATAAATAGTGATTTTCAATAAAAATATATAAAATGATTTTATTGCATCTGTGTGTATTTGCTTGTATATATATACATATTATATATATACTTTTGATTGTGTGCATTGGCATTTAGTATGCATGTATATATATTTTAGTAATTCACTCAGTGAGGTCTGACTCCCCTCTGTTGACCATTTTTCAGGAGAGTCTTCTTCTTCAGACCTCAGTAGCAAGCTTGTACGCCGAATTTCTTCCGCCCCGGCTTCTTTATGTAAACTGCTAACTTGAGTTTTATTTTATATTCTGGACACTGCATTAGTCGTAAGATTGTTAAAATTTATTGTATTATATTTGTATGAGTTATGTATTTTAAGAATTTGAACTGGATTTGTATTAAAAGAGTTTATTTATATATATGAGATAAGGATTTGATTTAAATCCCGTGGTGGACTATTATTTTTATATTTATGATTTATTCCACTGCACAGTATTTTATTTAAATATGTTGTTATTATTACTATTGCATGTTTTATTTTATTTTAGGCTTGCTACGGGTTCCGGATTCGAAAGAATTCTCGTTCCCTAGCGCCGGTCATGACCCCTATTTTGGGTCGTGACAAGAATTAATATCAAAATTGACCTAATTTTATCACAAATAAGGCATACTAGTTGTCTAGCTTGTTTGTTTTCTGAGATTACTACCTTTGGCAGTGGAAAATTTTATGTTTTTGGCAGATTGCTTTTCTAGATGCTATATTTTTTATTGTTTTTAAATTTTTTAAGTAATTCAACGAGTGCTAATGTTAGAATTGCTGCTTTGAATGCATCTGTTAGCCTTATTCAATGTTTTTCTAATAATAATGATTGTGAAATATTTCAAGATTTGTTACCTTTGATGATGGGTTAAATATTTATTTGTTATTGGCTATTGATTGAAGTTTTTATAAGTCGCTATAAATATAGGCATCCATTGCAAATGCTTTTTGCTGCTTTAATTTTTTGGGTTAAAGCATTTGTAATGGATTTCATGCTTTTGGTTCTTAATTTAAGTAACCTACTTGCTAGTTGCTACTACTTGTTCTTCAGACTCTTTTGCATCTTATTGTAATGGATTGGTCCTATTCAAGTTATGTAGATGCAATGCAAGCATGAAATCCCTAATCAGGTTTTTTGAATTATAGGTTGATTCATATTTCTATTAATAATATAGAGATATAAATCTCATTTTGATAATAAGACAATAAGCTGCATAAAGTTGAATTATGTTGCAAGGTTGATTGCATTATAAACAATGTAAGTATGGCTCATTTATATGATACAATATTCATTAGCAAGAATGTAGTTTCTTTTAATTAGACATTTAAATACATCTCATTGGTTTTCTTTCTAGTGCATTCTTTGAAACATTTTATATTGTAGTCCTCTTTAAATTTATATCATCTCGTGTACATATTTGCCTATTCATTTCATTATTGTTAAATGTTTCAAGGATTTTGGCTTGTATCATTATGGAGCATAATCCTTTATTTAAAAAATTTTTGTTGCCTTAAATATGCATCATTACATGCATTAGTTAGGTGTTTATTGCAAGTGATGACCTATGTTTAATGTATATAAATGGACAGAGCATTTCAAGCTATTTTGATTATATTAGCTATTGCAAGCTAATTTACTATTTATTGATGTAAGACATATATTACCTCTTACTTATGGTGGTGTGAGAAAAATTTTGTTTGTTTCTAGTTAAACAAAGAGATGGGATGGTTTAGCATTTCAATTGTAAACAAGCATATATTTTGCAAAGTGTCGAGTGTATTGATGTTTTATCTTAGGTGGTTTGACCTAAGATAATGTGGGTGACATAGGGCAAAAAGTGTAGTTTTTTTTTTAAAGATGATTTCATTAATCGAATACAAATAAACACTTTGCTTTAATGATCATCTATCATATTTTTTATTGAATTTATGTAACTTCTATGTGATATATTTGTTCATTTCTTGTTTCTTGTTTTTTTTGTTATTATTTTTGTTCTTTTTTTATTGTTACTTTTTATTTCTTCTATTTTTCAGTATTATTACTTTTTGCTGCTTCTGCTTTTCAGTGTTATTATTTTTTGTTACTTTTTTATTTTTCAGTGTTATTACTTTTTGTTGCTTTTGTTTTCAGTGTTATTGCTTTTTGTTTTTTTTTATTTTTTAGTGTTGTTGGTTTTTATTGGTTGTAGTTGCTTTTATTTTTTAGTGTTATTGTTTTTTGTCATTTTTTTAAAGTGTTGTTACTTTTTGTTTTTCAGTGTTGTTACTTTTTTGAAATGTATAATTAGAAAGAAAAAAAACTCACTCCCTGTAATACATGTGTCAAACTTCCATAAGTTGACAAATGAACAAACCTTTTTAAGAAATTGAACTCTACAAACAACTTGGTTATTTATATGTTGGGCTGGGTTTAGGAAATTAATATTTTTACATGAATAATTTTTAGATACATTATAAAGAGTTTAAGGCAATGGATAGTCGCACTTCCATGTAAAAATAAAGGAGAGGCAGTGTTGGAGCAACAAAAAAAAATTGTTCTTCACAAACAACATCAAAGATGTTGAGATGATAAAAAAAAAGATGTTAGGACAACATTAGAGTTAAAATGGTTAAACAAGGATACTGATGTAGCAATTCATTGATTTTTTTTTTCATTTCTTTTAATTGTTGTTTATTATTGGAGACTTGAGAGGTTGTTTGTTAAAATTAGAAAAGCAAATGTAATTATGAGCTTATTAGTTTAAAATAAGAGAGTGATTGGATTGAAATCATTAAGAAATTATTAAGAAAACATGAAAATAGTAGAAAAAAATGTTGAGTAAAAAAAATAACATTGAGAAAAAAGAAGATAGTGATAAGTGATAAGGATATCTCCTCATTTGTTCCAACCTCATTTATTCACATTTAAATTCATCTTAGCCTATCAGTAGGTTATTCATAGGCTCCCTCTTATTGTAACAACCTTATCAAATTATTATGGACTCTTGTACTAAACATTCAGTTACTAAAATACATACAATAGCTTCATTGGCTCAAAACCAAATGTTATCATAGTATCAGAGCAAAAGAAAGATTAACATCTTTTTTCTTTTTTGTTCACCATGTCTTCTGCTACATCATCAAGTGTTCCATTACCTTCGGTCTTTTTTTCTAGTGGTTTTCCCAATGTGGGTCATTAATTAACATTGAAACTCACTTTTTCAAATTTTTTACTATGGCAACCTCAATTGTTGCCTCTTCTTTGTGGCTATAATTTAATAAAACACACATTAATAGTTCTCCTCCACCACCAGAGTTTATAGAGGACAAAGCTCCAAATCCTTTGTATACAGTTTGGTTTAGTCATGATCAAATAGTCTTTAGCTGGATCATTAGTTCTCTTTCTGAATCTATTTTACCATAAGTTATTGGTGTTTCTACAGCCTATGTGGCATGGAAAAAGTTGACAACCACTTATGCCTCCAAGTCTAGAATTCAAATTCACCAACTTAAGAATCAACTTCACACACTATGTCGCAACAATGACAACATTCAGACCTATATATAGAAAGCCAAATTAATATTTGATCAACTTATTGCCTTGAATAGCCCTATTTCTAAGGATGACTTTGTGAATGTAATACTTGCCAGTTTGGGTCCAGAATATCGACCCTTTGTTCGTAGCATTGAAGCTCACCTTTAATCAATTTTGTTTGATGATCGTTTTGGATTGTTATTAAGCAAAGAAATCCAACTTGCTACTGATCTTGTGTCTAATGATATTACTATCCCTACTACCCATTTTTCTGTCTGAGGACACGGCAAGGGATAACATGGTCATATATGAGGCCATCTCCCTTTCTTTAGATCTTGTCATCCATCTGGTGGCTACTCTTATACTGGTGCTTCTTTCTCTTCGATTGACATAGGACACACTCTTACATGCTATAATTTCCATGGCATTAGCCATGTTTCTAATCAATGTCCGTCTCTAAGACAACCATTAAGCCAAGGTTTTGGGCACACTATCCCCACTAGTCATCTTACTACTTAATCCACTCCACCTACCAAGCCTTGGATTCTTGACACTGGTGCAACCCATCATTTAACTACAGATATGGACAACTTAGCTATCCATTCTGAGTACACTGGACCTGAGGAGGTGGTCATTAGCAATGGTAAAACTATACCAATCTCTCATACTGGACTGACTAATTTTCAATTAAATGGCAAAAATTTTAATTTAAATGATATTCTCTATGTGCCTAACGCTTGTGAAAATTTAATTTCTGTCAGTTCTTTCACTCATTCTAACTCTATTTCCATTGAATTTTTTCCTCAATATTTCTTGATAAAGGATTTGCAAATGAGGAACGTTATATACAAAGGCCTGACTGTTAATGGTCTTTACTCCATACTACCAAATTCCATAATTTCTTTTTCAGTTCGTGTTCATTTGTCTTCTTTATCCACCTAGCATACTAGATTGGGCCATGCATACTTTCCTATCGTGAAGACTACCTTAAATGCTTTTGATATTTTTTTTTCTAATGATATTTCTTCCATTTGTCATGCTTGTAGTGTTAGTAAAATAAAGAAACTACCCTTTTCAGTTTTTACTTATCAAACTGAAGGACCTCTAGATCTTATTTGTTCTAATCTTTGGGGACTTTCCCCCATTGCTTCCATGAATGGTTCTAAATATTATGTGTTATTTTTTATCACTATAGCAAATATTCTTGGGTCTATTTTATTAAATTCAAATATGAAGTTCTTAATTATTTTATAAAGTTTAGGCATGTGGTTGAAAAATTTTTTGGCCATTCAATTAAATCTTTTCAGGCCAACTAGGGAGGTGAATATCAAGCCATGACTAAATATTTGTCTAAAAATCGTATAAGTCAATGAAGTTCATGTCTACACACACTTGAACAAAATGGTTGTGCTAAGAGAAAACATAGACACATTGTTGAAACGGGTCTAGCATTCCTTTATCATGCTTTTATACCATAAAAATATTAGGATCATGCTTTTAAGGCTGCTACTTATACTATTAATTGCTTACCTGCCCCTAAATTAGCTCATAAATCACCTTTTGAGGCTTTATTTAACTCAAAACCTTATTATGCTATGTAATATCCCGTGTTTTTAAAATATTTTTACACTGTACCGGGATATGCAGTGTCAATAATTTGTATATATATTATGATATTTTTACGAGTTAATATGTATTTAAAACCTATTTTAATTACTATGTATTATTTTCAGTGTTTTACGTAAAATTTTCCCGGGACTTGCATTTTCGGGGAAATTTTCACGTAAACAATGTATTATTAATTATTTTAAATGTATTTACGGACTTGCATGAACTCATACATATTTTTAAATTATTAAATAAAGCCTGTGTGTGTATATTTATTTAATTAGGGTTTATTATTTCCCTAATATTTTATTAAGTATTTAATTGTTTTATTGTTATTTAATTAATTTTATTTAGTATAAATTATTAAAATATTAAATTTTATGTGTGTGGTGTATATTTGATGTGTGTAATTTAATATTATTTTAATATATAGTATAAAGTATATATATATACATATATTTGTCAAAAATCAAAAAGAATTGGAAAATTACCATTTTGCCCTCGACTTCTTCTTCTTCCTCCTGATTCTCCCTTCTCCATTTCCGGTCGATGCCGTGCCATTCCTTCACCGTGGGTGTGCCGTCCGGTGTGCCACCATCTTCCCCGACCAATTTCGCCGCCTGAGGAGGCCGTTTCCGGCGTGGGGAGATCGATTTTGGCCGGAGAAGCCGAAAATCGATCCACCGTCGATCACGCCGATTCCGGCCACCGTTTTCGACACCGCCGGTCTCTTTCTTCTCCTTGAGCTCCGGTGAGTGTGATTCTAGCTTTGGTTTGAGCTAAAATGGTCTAGAATTGCTTAGTTTTTTATTTGTCAATTTCGGCCTATTAGGGTTTTTGATTTTTTTGAGCTTCGAATTGGATGATTCATGGAAATTTCCTTCACAAATGTTGTTCCTAGTAGCTTAATCTACATGTATGAATTTTTGTATAATTTTTGGAGATTTTTTGGATTTTTGGGTATTTTTGAATATTTTAATATTATTTTCTAATTTTCGGAAATTAATTATTTAAATTATGAAATTGGAGTTTATGGTTAAATTAGGTGTTGAAATGAATTATAGGAATTTATTTGGAATTTTTATGAATTTCTAAGTATTTATTTTGAATTATTGAAGTTTATGTGATTTTGAGAAATTAGAGTTAAATGTGTTTTAATTTGAATTTAATTGGTTAATTGAGTTTAAATATTAATATTATTGATAAATATGTTGATAAAATTAATTTTGGATAATTGTATAATTTTTGGTGAATTTTTGAAGTAATTTAAGTATATTTATATATATAGGGGTATTTTGGTAATTTTACCCTAAATTGTCTAAAAATGTAATTTAATTGGTTTTAATATTTATTTAAGGTATAAAAATGATTTCTACAAAGTATTTGGTATTTTTAACTAATTAAAACTATTTTTCGGGAATTATTTTCAATTATATATATAATATACGGTTTTTCTAATAAAATAAGTTTTAATCGGTTTTTATAGTGTTTTAAGGTCAATTATGTAATTTTTACGTATGAGATGTATTTCTAAGTTGTAAGGATATTTTTGGTATATCTGGAATCATTCTGTGTTTGTGGACCCCGATCGGTGGACTATAGTTTGGAGTCCGACCGTGGCATTTTGATTGTGTTGAGCTCGTTTTTCGAAGTGTATTTTCTTTGCAGGGTCGGCTCTACTCTTTTGAGTAGAGAGATGTCCGTTTTACAGGGGAGGTTCTGTCGGATTTTCGGTAGAATTCTCGTAAAACGTGATATCCAGTCGAACCCTAATTTTCGATTCTGTGTTAAATACTCTAGATTGAATTCTAGGATTTCTGTTAGGGTTTATTCTGATGTCGATTATTTATTGCTTGTTTAGTTGCGCCGAGACCGAGGGCTAGTGGACCAGGCCCGTCGGACCTGTCTCGTGGAGCGCATTAGGTGAGTTACTATACTATATATATATGCTTAGGATGCATGATTTAGAAATGCATGTTTTATGTTGATTAAATATGCATAAATAATTTGATTATTTCTTAAGTTTATATTAAGTATATTTTCGATTTATTTTTGGTATATACTAAATTATATGCATATTTTGTGAATAAAATATATTTAAAATGTTTTTAAATATATTTCCAGCTTAATTTATAATTTGATTGAATGTATTTGATATATATATACTCGAAATATACCTGGTTTACTTTTGGTATATTTCCGGTATATATATGGTTTATATTGTTATTTTATTTAAATTCATGCATCATTTATTTTTTGTGAATGAATGTTTTATATTTAATAATGAAGGATATCAATAGAACGTGCTACCTAGTGGGCAGCACTAGGACCGAGTACGTACCGGTACGCCTATAGTATTTAGGCTATAATACTAACTTATTTGTGGATATTGATTTGATTATGATTATCGATGTGTGAGATGTGGTTTGGGTGTGATTGCTGGAGCTCGGTTGACCAAGTGTCTCGGGGCCAATCACACTGGCAGTTAGACTGCTGGAGCTCGGTTGACTTAGTGTCTCGGGGCCAGTCTACTGTCTAAATGGATTAAGTGGATATATTGGAATAAGTGAGCCGGTATGGCTAGAGTGTTGTTTAACACTATTTCTGAGGTTGCGATATTCTAGGATTCTATGTGATCCTTCATAAACTGGGATTTTTCAGTAAAATATATAAAAATGATTTTTCTGCATCTGTATGAATTTGCCTGTATATATACACATTATATATATACTGTTGACTGTATGCATTATCACTTAGTGTGCATGTATATATATTATAGTAATTCACTCAGTGAGGTCTGACTCCCCTCCGTTGACTATTTTTCAGGAGAGTCAACTTCTTCAGACCTCAGTAGCAGGTCGATACGCCGGATTTCTTCCGCCCCGGCTTCTTTATGTAAATTGTCTACTTGAGTCTTATTTATTTTATCTAGACACTGCAGTAGTTGTGAATTAAAGTATTGGATTTCATGTATTTTATTTTAAAGAGATGTATTATATTGAAACTGGATTTGTATTAAAGATTATATATATGTGATGTGATGAGTTTTGAATTAAATCCAGTTGATATGGATGATATTACGATATTATGATTTTTATTTTCCGCTGCATATTATATTGTTACTGTTATTATGGCATGCTTTATTTTATTTTTAGGCTTGCTACGGGTTCCGGATTCGAAAGAATTCCCGTTCCCTAGCGCCGGTCATGGCCCCTGTTTTGGGTCGTGACAAAGTTGATATCAGAGCGGAGTTCTGTGTCAGGGCTTAGTTATGTGAGTTGTGGCCCTAGTTTTAAAGTTGTGTTTTCTGTTGGACTACTGCAGTGTATTAGGTTTGAGTATGTCTTGATGAGTATTCCTTGTTGTAGTTTTCAGCGTTATTCCTTCGTTGTCTGTTTTGTTTGAATCTTTCCGTTTGTCTTTTCAGAATGAGGAGGCGAGCGCGTGTCGCTCCACCGGTCGTTGAGGCCGAGGATGATGAGTCTTTTCAGGACGAGGTTTTACCTCCTGAGCAGCCAGTTAGACGTAGAGGTCGTGGCAGAGGTAGACCTCGAGGAGCGGCAGGTCGCCGTAGGCAGAGAGAGTTACAGGACGAGGAGCCTGTTGAGCCTGAGTTTGATGTTCCTGTTCCTCCAGTTGTTCAGCCTGTTCAGCCTACCTATCAGCAGGGTATGTCTGACCCTGAGGCAGCTTTGTTCTATGCCCGAGTTGGCAGGATTGCTTTTGATGGTACTTCTGATCCTTTAGACTTTCTGCATGCGATTGAGACTAGGACTCGGACTGCTCATACTGAGTACCAGCGGATCATGATTGTTGAGTTATCTGTCGAGGGACCAGCTCTAGATTGGTTCATTCAAATGATCCAGCCTTATATGATGACGATGACGTGGGCTCAGTTTCGAGAGCGATTCATGAGGAGATTTTGTCCAGAGCCTCTTCGTTTGAGTTATCGTCTTCGTTTGACTAGTATTTCTCATGGAGATCGATCTGTAGAGGAGTATACCCGAGAGTTTCTTCATCTGGGTAGATATGCTGAGGATCTGATGCGAGATCAGTATTTCACGGTTACTACATATGTTACTGGTTTGGGCTCAGCTTTTGCTGGTATGCCTACAGCAGGCCTTACTCTCGAGTCTATGATTGAGTTAGCTAAGGAGATTGAGCTGAGACTAGTTAGGTAGGGAGCGATGCCTGATTATTACCAGTTGGGAGTTCAGTCGAGTGGATCGCAGGCTACTCCATATTCGAGTTTCCATGTTGGTTCGAGTAGTCAGCAGCGAGGTTTGACTCAGCAGAGTCAGAGACAGCAGCAGCGAGTGCATCGGAGCAGTAGACATGGCCGTGGAGGTCAGCGTAGATCATTCAGATTTGGATCAGGTGCTTCGAGCAGCAGCAGTGGTCGTAGTTCTGGATCAGCGGCCAGCGTTTGTCAGACTTGTGGTAGAGTCCATCAGGGACCGTGTTATCTGACACCGCTGACATGTTTCAGATGCGGGCAGACAGGACATTTTGCCAGATCGTGTCCTTATTCCGGGTATCAGCAGCAGCAGATTTTGCGATTCCCACAGCAGTCGATTACTAGTGCAGCACCCGTGCCATTTCAGTTACCACCAGCCCAGCATCAGAGTTCCACTCAGTTTGTTCCACAGCAGAGTCGTGGTAGAGGTACTAGAGGAGGTGCTAGAGGTGTTGGCCAGGCTTCTACCAGTCAGCAGGGAGGTCGAGGTCAGGCCAGAGTTTTTCATCTGACTCAGCAGGATGCTCAGGCATCTAATGCAGTCGTGGCAGGTATTGTTTCTGTTTGTTACCTGGATGCATGGGTTTTGTTTGATCCGGGTGCCATGCATTCATTTATTTCTCCTGTTTTTGCTTCTAAATCTTGTTGGCAAGCTTCGAGGATGGCTTTTTCTTTGTCTGTTGCCACTCCTCTGAGCGATTCCTTGGATGCCGATATTATTCTTTCTGGTTGTCCAGTTATCGTGGGAGATAGAGAATTACCCGCTGATTTGATATTGTTGGATAAAGGTTTCATTAGGCCTAGTGTTTCTCCTTGGGGTGCACCAGTCCTATTTGTGAAGAAGAAGGATGGTACCCTGAGACTGTGCATTGACTACAGAGAGTTGAATAAGGTGATAGTGAAGAATAAGTATCCTCTCCCGAGGATAGATGATTTGTTTGATCAGCTACAGGGTGCACAGTTCTTTTCTAAGGTTGACTTGAGATTGGGTTATCATCAGCTGCGGATCAGTGAAGCTGATATTCCTAAGACAGCATTCCGCACTCGATATGGTCATTATGAGTTTCTGGTGATGTCTTTTGGTTTGACTAATGCACCAGCAGCTTTTATGGACCTGATGAACAGAGTATTCAGACCGTATGTGGATCAGTTTGTGGTAGTCTTTATTGATGATATACTAGTATATTCGAGGAGTATGGAAGAGCATGTATATCACTTGAGGATTGTACTACAGACACTGAGAGATCATCAGCTTTATGCTAAATTCTCGAAGTGTGATTTCTGGATGGAGAGTGTTTCTTTTCTTGGACACGTAGTGTCTAAAGAAGGTATTCAGGTTGATCCACAGAAGGTTGAGGCAGTATCTAAGTGGCCTAGACCTACTTCGGTTACGGAGATTCGGAGTTTTCTGGGTTTAGCCGGGTATTATAGGTGGTTTGTGCAGGATTTTTCCAGGATAGCAGCCCCTATGACTCGTTTGACTCAGAAGAACGTTAGATTCGAGTGGTCAGAAGCTTGTGAGAATAGTTTTCAGATATTGAAGGAGAAATTGACCACAGCGCCAGTGTTAGCTTTGCCTAATAGTGTGGATAAGTTCACAGTTTACTGTGATGCCTCTAGAATTGGTCTTGGTTGTGTGTTGATGCAGAATGGAAGGGTGATAGCCTATGCTTCGAGGCAGTTGAAGAAGCATGAGCAGAACTATCCTACACATGATCTTGAGATGGCTGCAGTGATCTTTGCTTTGAAGATTTGGAGACATTATTTGTACGGGGTGACTTGTGAGATATTTACTGATCACAAGAGCCTTAAGTACATTTTCCAGTAGCGAGATTTGAATCTGAGGCAGAGAAGATGGTTGGAATTGTTGAAGGATTATGATTGCGAGATTCTTTATCATCCGGGTAAAGCTAATGTTGTAGCAGATGCTTTGAGTAGGAAGTCCTCAGGTAGTCTTGCTCACATCGGTGTTGAGAGGAGATCATTGATCCAGGAATTGCATTTGATGGTGGATCAAGGTCTGATGATGAAGATCAGTAGATCAGGTGGACTGTTAGCTCAGTTTAAAGTACGATCTGTACTAAGGGATAGGATTAAAGCAGCTCAGAGCCGAGATCCTATTCTAGAAGAGCTTGTAGAGAATGTCAGAGCAGGGAAGTTCACTGATTTCACACTCGATGATGATGGTGTGTTGTGGATCAGTGGTAGATTGTGTGTTCCAGATGTGGATGATTTGAGAGAAGAGATCCTAGAGGAAGCACATTCTACAGCTTACAGCGTACATCCAGGTGTTACTAAGATGTACCACAGTATCAGAGATCTATACTGGTGGGATGGATTGAAGAAGGATGTCGCTGATTATGTTGCTAAGTGCTTGACGTGTCAGCAAGTGAAAGCCGAACATCAGAAGCCTTCTGGGAAGCTTCAGCCTCTTCCTATTCCCGAGTGGAAGTGGGAAAGGATAGCTATGGATTTTGTGGTCGGTTTACCTCGTTCGAAGGATGGATACGATTCCATTTGGGTGATTGTAGACAGGTTGACGAAGTCTGCACATTTCTTGCCTGTGAAAGCCACATATTCAGTTGCTAGATTGGCGAAGTTGTATGTGAAGCATATTGTATGCCTTCATGGAGTACCTGTGTCCATTGTGTCAGATAGAGGTTCAGTGTTTACTTCTCGTTTTTGGCAGAAGTTGCAGGAAGCAATGGGCACTAGGTTGGATTTCAGTACTGCTTTTCATCCTCAGACAGATGGTCAGTCTGAGAGGACGATCCAGACACTGGAAGATATATTGAGGATGTGTGTCCTGGATTTGGGAGGTAGCTGGGATGATCATTTGCCACTTGTTGAGTTTGCATATAATAACATCTACCATAGCAGTATTGGTATGGCACCGTATGAGGCGTTGTATGGAAGGAAGTGTAGATCCCCGTTGAGTTGGGATGAGATTGGTGAGAGAGCTTTGACTGGACCAGAGATGGTTCAGGATGCTGCAGAGAAAGTCGTCGTGATTAAGCGAAGATTAGAGACCGCAGTTAGCAGACAGAAGAGTTATGCGGATCCTAGGCGCAGAGATGTGGAGTTTCAGGTTGGGGATTTTATTTTTCTAAAGGTATCTCCGATGAAGGGTGTGATGAGATTTGGCAAGAAGGGAAAGTTAGCACCGAGATATATTGGACCGTTTGAGATTCTGGAGAGAGTTGGCACTGTTGCATATCGGTTGGATTTGCCTCCGAGTATGTCACAGGTGCATCCAGTATTTCATATCTCGATGTTGAGGAAGTATATCTCAGACCCTTCACATGTGTTGCAGCCTGACAGTGTGGAAGTGAGTGAAGATTTGACGTTTGTGGAAGAACCTGTGGCGATCGTTGATTATCAAGTTCGACAGTTGCGATCGAAGCAGATTCCGATGGTCAAGGTTCTGTGGCGTAGCGACAGAGTTGAAGAGCATACGTGAGAGACTGAAGCTGAGATGCGAGCTTCTTACCCGTATCTCTTTCCTTCTTGATTTTATCTTTTGGAATTCGGGGACGAATTCTTGTAAGGAGGGAAGACTGTAATATCCCGTGTTTTTAAAATATTTTTACACTGTACCGGGATATGCAGTGTCAATAATTTGTATATATATTATGATATTTTTACGAGTTAATATGTATTTAAAACCTATTTTAATTACTGTGTATTATTTTCAGTGTTTTACGTAAAATTTTCCCGGGACTTGCATTTTCGGGGAAATTTTCACGTAAACAATGTATTATTAATTATTTTAAATATATTTACGGACTTGCATGAACTCATACATATTTTTAAATTATTAAATAAAGCCTGTGTGTGTATATTTATTTAATTAGGGTTTATTATTTCCCTAATATTTTATTAAGTATTTAATTGTTTTATTGTTATTTAATTAATTTTATTTAGTATAAATTATTAAAATATTAAATTTTATGTGTGTGGTGTATATTTGATGTGTGTAATTGAATATTATTTTAATATATAGTATAAAGTATATATATATACATATATTTGTCAAAAATAAAAAAGAATTGGAAAATTACCATTTTGCCCCCGACTTCTTCTTCTTCCTCCCGATTCTCCCTTCTCCATTTCCGGTCACTGTCGTGCCGTTCCTTCACCGTGGGTGTGCCGTCCGGTGTGCCACCATCTTCCTCGACCAATTTCGCCGCCTGAGGAGGCCATTTCTGGCGTCGGGAGATCGATTTTGGCCGGAGAAGCCGAAAATCAATCCACCGTCGATCATGCCGATTCCGACCACCATTTTCGACACCGCCGGTCTCTTTCTTCTCCTTGAGCTCCGGTGAGTGTGATTCTAGCTTTGGTTTGAGCTAAAATGGTCTAGAATTGCTTAGTTTTTTATTTGTCAATTTCGGCCTATTAGGGTTTTTGATTTTTTTGAGCTTCGAATTGGATGATTCATGGAAACTTCCTTCACAAATGTTGTTCCTAGTAGCTCAATCTACATGTATGAATTTTTGTAGAATTTTTGGAGATTTTTTGGATTTTTGGGTATTTTTGAATATTTTAATATTATTTTCTAATTTTCGGAAATTAATTATTTAAATTATGAAATTGGAGTTTATGGTTAAATTAGGTGTTGAAATGAATTATAGGAATTTATTTGGAATTTTTATGAATTTCTAAGTATTTATTTTGAATTATTGAAGTTTATGTGATTTTGAGAAATTAGAGTTAAATGTGTTTTAATTTGAATTTAATTGGTTAATTGAGTTTAAATATTAATATTATTGATAAATATGTTGATAAAATTAATTTTGGATAATTGTATGATTTTTGGTGAATTTTTGAAGTAATTTAAGTATATTTATATATATAGGGGTATTTTGGTAATTTTACCCTAAATTGTCTAAAAATGTAATTTAATTGGTTTTAATATTTATTTAAGGTATAAAAATGATTTCTACAAAGTATTTGGTATTTTTAACTAATTAAAACTATTTTTCGGGAATTATTTTCAATTATATATATAATATACGGTTTTTCTAATAAAATAAGTTTTAATCGGTTTTTATAGTGTTTTAAGGTCAATTATGTAATTTTTACGTATGAGATGTATTTCTAAGTTGTAAGGATATTTTTGGTATATCTGGAATCATTCTGTGTTTGTGGACCCCGGTCGGTGGACTGTAGTTTGGAGTCCGACCGTGGGATTTTGATTGTGTTGAGCTCGTTTTTCGAAGTGTATTTTCTTTGCAGGGTCGGCTCTACTCTTTTGAGTAGAGAGATGTCCGTTTTACAGGGGAGGTTCTGTCGGATTTTCGGTAGAATTCTCGTAAAACGTGATATCCAGTCGAACCCTAATTTTCGATTCTGTGTTAAATACTCTAGATTGAATTCTAGGATTTTTGTTAGGGTTTATTCTGATGTCGATTATTTATTGCTTGTTTAGTTGCGCCGAGACCGAGGGCTAGTGGACCAGGCCCGTTGGACCTGTCTCGTGGAGCGCATTAGGTGAGTTACTATACTATATATATATGCTTAGGATGCATGATTTAGAAATGCATGTTTTATGTTGATTAAATATGCATAAATAATTTGATTATTTCTTAAGTTTATATTAAGTATATTTTCGATTTATTTTTGGTATATACTAAATTATATGCATATTTTGTGAATAAAATATATTTAAAATGTTTTTAAATATATTTCCAACTTAATTTATAATTTGATTGAATGTATTTGATATATATATACTCGAAATATACCTGGTTTACTTTTGGTATATTTCCGGTATATATATGGTTTATATTGTTATTTTATTTAAATTCATGCATCATTTATTTTTTGTGAATGAATGTTTTATATTTAATAATGAAGGATATCAATAGAACGTGCTACCTAGTGGGCAGCACTAGGACCGAGTACGTACCGGTACGCCTATAGTATTTAGGCTATAATACTAACTTATTTATGGATATTGATTTGATTATGATTATCGATGTGTGAGATGTGGTTTGGGTGTGATTGCTGGAGCTCGGTTGACCAAGTGTCTCGGGGCCAATCACACTGGCAGTTAGACTGCTGGAGCTCGGTTGACTTAGTGTCTCGGGGCCAGTCTACTGTCTAAATGGATTAAGTGGATATATTGGAATAAGTGAGCCGGTATGGCTAGAGTGTTGTTTAAAACTATTTCTGAGGTTGCGATATTCTAGGGTTCTATGTGATCCTTCATAAACTGGGATTTTTCAGTAAAATATATAAAAATGATTTTTCTGCATCTGTATGAATTTGCCTGTATATATACACATTATATATATACTGTTGACTGTATGCATTATCACTTAGTGTGCATGTATATATATTATAGTAATTCACTCAGTGAGGTCTGACTCCCCTCCGTTGACTATTTTTCAGGAGAGTCAACTTCTTCAGACCTCAGTAGCAGGTCGATACGCCGGATTTCTTCCGCCCCGGCTTCTTTATGTAAATTGTCTACTTGAGTCTTATTTATTTTATCTAGACACTGCAGTAGTTGTGAATTAAAGTATTGGATTTCATGTATTTTATTTTAAAGAGATGTATTATATTGAAACTGGATTTGTATTAAAGATTATATATATGTGATGTGATGAGTTTTGAATTAAATCCAGTTGATATGGATGATATTACGATATTATGATTTTTATTTTCCGCTGCATATTATATTGTTACTGTTATTATGGCATGCTTTATTTTATTTTTAGGCTTGCTACGGGTTCCGGATTCGAAAGAATTCCCGTTCCCTAGCGCCGGTTATGGCCCCTGTTTTGGGTCGTGACATGCTAGCCTTAGAATTTTTAGCTGCTTATGTTACCCATGGTTAAGGCCATATGCACCTCATAAACTAGCACCTCGTTCTGCTAAAAGTATTTTTTTGGGTTATAGCAACATTCACAAAGGCTATAAATGTTTACTTCTTGATTCTAATAAAATTCATTACTCACGCCATGTTCTCTTTAATGAGCAGGTTTTCCCTTTTACAAAGACTGATGTGGTTCCTAATAGTGTCTAACATTCCTCTCCAGAGCCCTCTGTGACTATTTTACCACCTCTACCCTCAGTGCGTCACTTTTTACCACCTATGCAGACTCCACCTTCTGCTCCAACTCAGCCTCCTTCTCCTTCCCAACTACCCACCAATCCCATTCCCACTCAACTACGATCTTCTTAGCCCTCTATTCCCTTACCAAACTCAACTTTTATTCATAATTCTACATCTACCCATCCAATGATAACTCGCTTCAAGATTGGCAGCTTAAAGCTAAAAACATTCTCTACCAACCACTGATGAAGTAGAACCATCTTGTTTTACTCAAGTTGTTAAACATGAGAAGTGACACAAGGCTATGGGAGAAGAAATTAATGTTTTACTTTCCAATGGAACTTGGGAATTGGTTCCACAGGAACAAGTAAGAAACATCATTGGCTGCAAATGGGTTTACCATATAAAGAAAAATTTAGATGGCTCTATTCAACGTTATAAAACATGACTTGTTGCTAAGGTCTTTCACCAATGCCCTGGAATTGATTATTCTGATACTTTTAGTCCTGTCATTAAAACGGCAGTGGTTCATTTAGTTTTAACTTTTGCTATTTCTCTTTATTAGAAGGCTAGATAGTTTGATGTGTTTAATGCCTTTTTGTATGGTCACTTGAGTGAGAAGGTTTATATGTAATAGCCTCCGGGTTTTGTTGAATCCACCCAACCTAAGCATGTATGTCACATAAATCGCTCTCTTTATGGCCTTAAGCAAGCCCTAAGGACATGGTTTTGTTATCTTACTTCTACTATTCTCTCTCTTGGCTTTTGGAGTTCCCATACTGATAGCTCTCTATTTTACTACAACAATGGTACCAAGCTTGCCTTTTGTATGATTTATGTTGATGATCTCTTATTTAAAAGTAATGATAATCACTTTATTGATTTGGTGGTGCAATCTTTGTAAAAATAATTTGCTTTAAAAGATTTTGGCCGCTTGCATTATTTCCTTGGTGTGGAGGCAACTTGGAATGGTGATTCTTTATTGCTCACACAAACTAAATATATCACTGATCTCCTGGTTAAAGCTTATATGCACAACACTAACTCCATGTCCACTCCAGCTTGTGCAACAACTCGATTACATTGTGAGATGGGTAAGCTTTTTATGATCCTACTCTCTGTCATATTATTGTTGGTGGCCTTCAATACTTGGCCATGACACGACCTGACATTTCTTATTTTGTTAATAAAGTTTGTCAATTTATGCAGAAGCCACACTTGCATCATTGGGTTGCTGTTAAGTGCATCTTATAGTATTTAAAGGCTACTTTACATTTCAGTTTGTTAATTCAACCCTATTCATAATTTATTATGTAAGCTTATACTGATTCAGATTGGGGAGGTGATCTGGTTAATCGCAAGAGTACTACTGGTTATGCTATTTATCTTAGGTCTAATTTGGTGTCATGGGGCTCAAGAAAACCACAGACTATTGCCCGTTCTTCCACTGATGTTGAATATAGGGCCTTAATAACCATATATTCTGAAGTTCTTTGGTTGCATTCTCTTCTCAAAGAAATTGGGTTTCCTTATTTATCCAAACTTGTAGTACGGTGTGATAATGTCTCTGCTACATATTTGACAACTAACCCCATTTTTCACTCTCGTTCGAAGCATCTAGAAATAGATTTTCATTTTGTCCATGACAAGGTCAATCAAGGCAAGCTTCAAGTTCAATACATCAGTTCTAAAGACCAAATTGCTGATTTGCCCACCAAGGCATTATCCAAATATTGGTTTCAGCTTTTGCATGACAAGCTTACAGTTTTTTTGAAAACTATTAAGCTTGACGGCGGGTGATAAGTGATAAGGATATCTCCTCATCTGTTCCAATCTCATATGTTCACATTTTAATTCATCTTAGCCTATCAGTAGTTTATTCATAGGCTCCCTCTTATTGTAACAACCTTAGCAAATTGTTATGGACTCTTGTACTATATATTCAGTTATTGAAATACATACAATAGCTTCATTGGCTCAAAACCAATGTTATCAGATAGTACCTAAAAAAGTTTTAAAGAGAAAAAAATGTTGAGGAAAAAAAATGGTGACAATAGCTTAAAAATAAAAAAATGTTGAGCAAAAAAATGTTAAGAAATACTTTAAAAACAGAAAAAATATTGAGCATGAAAAAACATTGAGAAAAAAATATTGAGCAAAAAAAATATTGATAAAAAAGTACCTTAAAAATAGAAAAAAAAGTTAAAAAAATGTTGAGAAAAAATGAAGAAAGTAGAAAAATGAGAAAAAAATGTTTGATTCAAAAAAAATAGAAGGATAAAATTTGATTAAAAAAATAGAAGAATCAAATTGGTGATGTGATTGTTGTTAAAACAACTTTTAAAAGAGTCATACAGCTTCTGGTTTAGATTTAAAAAAAAATTCCCTAAAACTATTTTTGAAAATACTTGTGGTCAATATGCTTTTGATATTATTTTTGGTTTTTTGGTTATTTATGAAAAAATTCCAATTATTTAATCATTATATCAAAATGTGTATATTATTTAAAGTTGGCACAACACGAGAATTCATAACTAATGTATATTTAATGTTGAGTTTTAAATTCATTAAACCAAAAATTTGATAAGTATCTATCTTCATATTTGAGTATTTACTTTAAAATTTAATATGTCAAATTCTTAAAAAATATGATTTTTATTAAAAATAAAATATTTATTATAATTTTTTAGTATTATTGTTTAACTAAAACACTATTTTACATATTCTAGTACTACTCAAAATAAATTCTAAGAGTTTTTATATAATACATATTTTTTAATATCAAATTACTCAATCATTTTTGTTAAATCATTAGAAATTTCATTTTTAAAAATTTTATTAACTATTATATATAATCTAATAGTAATTTAATAGTCTCAAAATAAATTCTATTATATTTAAAAATAATGACAATAAAAATTTTTATTTTAAAATACATATGTTTTATTCAATATAAAACATTTTAGTTATATTACATGTAAAATATTACTTTTCTTTTTTTATTAGAAATTATATCTTTTATTCTAATTAAAATATCTATCTTTTATTTAATAAAAAATATAATTTTTTTATTTAACGTAAATAAAAAATATGTAACTTATTAATTATTTTTTATTTTTAATTTTTTTCTCCAATTATTATTATCATATATATATTTTTTAATAAAATATTATTAAATAAAATTATTATAATAATTTTTAAAATTTTCACTTTATAGTTAGTTAATTTATAATTTTAAATTCATTAAAATTATTTAATTATTATATTAAAATATTAAAATTATTTAAATTCCGCCGTACGCGGATTCACCAGTTAAAAGTTTAATTTTGGGTAATATGGGAGAGGTTTGCCTTGCCTAGGCTAGGACCTAAGAGAGATGAAAATATAGATAAACAAAAAAAAAGTTTTGGGGCCCACTTATTACACCGCACGATTGTTGTAATCAAGCGGCCAAAAAAATGCGGTTACAGTAGAAGTCCGGCTAGCTCACTTTCCTAGAAAGTTTCAAAATGTTGTACACAAAGGAAGGGAAGCCCGCATTTTCAACTCTTCTTTTGTTTCTAAATTTTTCTTAATTAATTTCCTTGTTGAAATCTTCAGACACTAAAGTTACGGTCTAAACCTTTCTGTTTTTTTCTCTTTCTCCACTCGTATTGAACTCCTCCCTCTCTCTGTCTTCCATATCCAACGATGGGTCATTGCTGCAGCAAAGACGCAACTGCTGTCAAAAGTGATGGACCCTCCACCACCGGCAGCCACTTCATGCCTCCATCGTCCCCACCACCAACTACAACAACTGTACATGCACTGGACACTCCGCCTTCTCCCAATGATTTTAACTCCTTTGCAGCCAGTCCCTGCCGAAGTCCTCTGCCTGCTGGTGTTCGTCCCTCTCCTTCTCCGGCAGGTACTCCAGGGAGAAAGTTCCGATGGCCCCTGCCACCTCCTTCTCCGGCGAAACCGATCATGGCAATTATGAGGCGGCGGGGACAGACTAAACCGCCGAAGGAAGTGACCATACCGGAGGATGGAGAGAGAGCGGAGGGAGATAGGCAGCTTGATAAGAGTTTCGGATATCCAAAGAATTTTCCGGCTAAGTTTGAGTTGGGTAAGGAGATCGGACGAGGGCATTTTGGTCATACTTGCTGGGCCAAGGGAAAGAAAGGAGAGCTCAAAGGACAGTCTGTAGCTGTCAAGATCATTTCTAAAGCCAAGGTGCATATGTTTCTATTACTATTATAAGTCTTTTTTTTTTTTTTCCTGTTTAGTGAAAAAGAAAATGCAAGTGTTAGCATGTGGACGTTTTTAGTTGGTTATTTCTGGTCAAAATTACTGCCCGTTTCGATGGGAAAGGATTATATTGATTTAAGTCTCTTTCTTTGAAGGGTCATAGCATTTCTGGAAAGATATTTTTGAGAATGAATTTCTTGGTGCTTGGTGACGGACTAGGAAACAAATTCTCCTCATTAAGGAACATCAAAATAATGCTCGAACCTATGAAATTTTATTGTTTTTAGTTATGATTTGTCTGCTTATTATCATAATAAAAGAAAGGATAAAAATAACACTGGGTGATGAGCTAAATCAATTGGCGGTGCTTCGTGGATTAGTAAGTGTAAGTGTTATGCAGTCGCCTTGTGTAGGCCTAGATGGCTACCTGTTGCTTAATCTTCTTTCTAATTTTATTGAACAATTCTGAAACAGGAAGTCATTTGAATAATTTTTTCAAAAAAGATAGTCAGCATGAAAAGACCTTCGGATAGTCAACATGAGTCCCCACCATCAATCAGTGCATGTTATTCTTCGACTCTTAGTTACTTTAGACGGTGAAGATGTTATTAGCTGTGAACCAATATTAGGTTAAAAAGTGAATCTGGGCCTGTAATATAGGTTGCAGGACAACGAAAACATTAATTAAGTGTTTCCAGTAAATATCTACATTTGAAGTTTGGATGTAAAGAAATTTATTCCTAAGATTTGAATAGAAATTTATTCCTAAGATTTGAATAGAAATTAAGTGGTTGTTTGGTAGGAGCCACTGTTTTGTAACATTATCATATCTGTTCACCGGAAAGATGTAGTGTGCCCGCATACTTAACAATTACAATTTCATGCAAAATATTACCTTTGCATACGTATCATGTTATTGAAGTCAGGATCATAAATTTCGGCAGCTTGTTAGTGGTCTTTATTTTGTTTCCTTTTAATCTAATAATCATTGTTTAATTTTATCTTCTCATTGGTAACATGATTGGCTATTTGTCAGATGACAACAGCAATATCCATAGAAGATGTTCGCCGGGAGGTAAAAATATTGAAAGTCTTATCTGGGCATAGGCATATGATCAAATTTCATGATGCGTTTGAGGATGCCAATAACGTCTACATAGTAATGGAGTATGTGTATCTTTATTGTAATGTGTTTCAATTAGAACCTTTGATGTGTATTTTTTGATTTTTATCAACACCTTAGCCAATTGTTTTCCATTTGCATGATATTCTATGTTATCTTGTATTCTTGTATACATAAAGCTGATAGTTGTAGTGTAGGGGGGACCAAAAGAAAAAAGATGCCAAAGCATGCCAACAATTTTTAGAGCTCAATTTTGTGTAGTTTATTTACGCATACTTTCTATACCATCAGAAAACTGGTAACATGCTCTCTGAAGCATTTCAAATCTTGTTATTGGCAGACTGTGTGAAGGTGGAGAACTACTTGACAGAATTTTATCAAGGTAACACTGGAATGCATAGCATTACCTTCCTGATGTTTTTGTTTAAATTTGGAAGATATTTGTTTGATGCTAATCCTTATGAATTCTGTGTTATAGAGGTGGAAGATATCCTGAGGAAGATGCTAAAACTATCATTTTGCAAATTTTAAGTGTAGTTGCCTTTTGTCATCTTCGGGGCATTGTGCACCGTGATCTTAAGCCAGAGGTACAATGCTATGAAAGCATGCAAATGCATGTATTTGTGCACCTGCATATAATTTACAATTCTGGTTGATTTTGGAATCTATATGTTATGGAATAATGAAGTCATAGGCATTTTGTCATTCAGGATTCCATACATGAATATTTTTGCCCCTAATTTTAACTAAGTAATCTCTGATCTCTTGCAGAATTTTCTTTTTACCACAAGAGATGAGGATGCTACATTGAAGATTATTGATTTTGGTTTATCAGATTTTATCAGACCAGGTAACATTGTGCTTATTCATAAAATTATTTTCTATCTAGTAGTGTTTGTTTGATGATGATAAATAGAATGATGTTAGAAAAATCCATTTGCATTGATCTAGTTCAGATTTCATCTTGTAGGCTGACTGAGTTGTATCCCTATTCTGTCTGTGGTTTTACTGAGCATTATCCATATGGAAGTAAAATGCATTTTCGTTGGACTATAAGGTTGAATTTTAAATAGATGTTAATTCTTCTATTTTGTCTCTCAGAAAATGCTCTTGTAGAGATGTGATTGAATACATATGTAGATCCATTTGCTAAGGCATGGGCTTGAGTTTCTCATGCATAGCTTTCCTAACCAAAGAATTTTACACTTAGAATTACACGTTTTAGAGATCTTGCTCTTGTCCCCCTCCTCCACTGTTCCTCCCCCCCCAATGGCCATCAGCTGACAGTCAATGTTACAATGTTCAGCAATGATTTCAAGAATTTCATTTCAATTTTGTTTTCCTTGCTGGTGAATTACATGAGAGTGCAATATTCAACCATAAATTTAGAGGAAAATATTCAATTCTTCATTTTTTGCAGATCAACGACTCAATGATATTGTTGGCAGTGCATATTATGTTGCACCTGAAGTACTTCATAGATCATACAGTGTTGAAGCCGATATGTGGAGTATTGGTGTCATAACATATATATTGTTATGTGGAAGTAGACCTTTCTGGGCTAGGACTGAATCAGGAATTTTCCGTTCTGTGTTAAGAGCTGATCCTAATTTCAATGACTTGCCTTGGCCTGCGGTGTCACCAGAAGCCAAAGATTTTGTGAAAAGGCTTCTGAACAAGGACCACAGGAAGAGAATGACAGCAGCCCAAGCTCTAAGTAAGTTAATTATAAATATTTCTTCAGAGTCAACTATACAGAATCTGAGTACTGTGTGGAAATAGGAGAATATGTATGGTTATATATACAATTTGATGGCTCTTTCTGGTGATAACAAGTATATGCACTTGTGCAGCTCATCCATGGTTACGAGATGAAAACAGACCTGTGCCTTTAGATATTTTGATCTATAAGTTAGTTAAGTCATATGTCCGAGCCACACCATTCAAACGCGCAGCACTCAAGGTAGTTGGACATAAACATACTATTATCACATGGTTTCTTTTATATCCACCCAATTTAAGGATGAAAGAAGAAATTAAACATACTTATAATCCAATAGGGTTGGATATGTAATAAAAATATGCAATATGCCCACTATTTAACTCAGTTTAGCTTTCCCCTGATGATGTTCAAATATGACTGAGGTTAGTCTCTTCTGTAATTTTAGTCTTCAATGTTTTTGTTATGGTTGCAGGCTCTTTCAAAAGCTATACCAGAAGATGAGCTTTTCTACCTTAAGGCTCAGTTTAAGCTCCTGGAACCAAAAGATGGATTTCTGTCACTTAGTAATTTTAAATTGGTTAGTAAATGTTCTATTTATTTATAATTTCATTTTTTTTTACTTTCATATCTCTAAAATGACATCTTTAAACCGAGGAATTTTTATCCAGGAAAATGGTGTAATGTGATCACTGAGTCCAGTTTTTATAACATAAATTAATAAATCCTATTTTAGTGATGTAATAATTTCTTATCTGGCACTATTTTTTCTGAACCTTGAAATATGTTATGTTGGTGAACAAGTGCAGGCATTAATGAGAGAGGTTACTGATGCCATGAAAGAGTCTTGGGTTTTTGACATTTTTAATGTGGTGAGGTTTCTTGATCTAGTGAACTTCAGCATCATAATTTGATCATATTAATGCAGAAAAAAAAAAAAAAAAAAGCGTTAAGTCTATATTAAGCATTTCATCTTGGTTCATCCTGTTCTTCTTAGCATGAAAGAGAACTCGGAAGGAAATGAATAAGTTACTTTGACTGGTTACTTTTCCCTTGAGCGCCCACATCAAAATGGATAGCTGGACATAGATGTGACATTTTGACACTTCAAAATAGTGAGATGTATTTAGGTAATCTATGAAAAGATTATCTTTGAAAATGTGGAAGATTGGCAAGTTGGACCTATGGACCTAATAGTCAACATACACACATCTGCTCATGTAGCATACCTAGGGAGCTAGTTTATCATTTAGTTCTAATGGGAACATCAGAATGTCAAAAACTTTGAACCTTGATGAAAATGGTTGGTCTAAAATTGTCAAGTACTGTGGCTCTCTGTCTGGCTTGTAATGTAATAAAAGACGAGGTGAGATGAGAAATATATCATTCTTGTTTTAGAAGAAAATTTATAATGGAAGTTTTTGCAATATTTCTTGTTTTTGCTGTAGCAGATATTAATAATTGATGCTGTTAAATTTGCAGATGGAACCGCTCTCATATAAGAAAATAGGGTTCGAGGAGTTCTGTGCTGCTGCAATCAGTATATATCAACTTGAGCCCCTTGAAGTGTGGGAGGATATTTCAAGGAATGCTTTTGAGTACTTTGAACAAGAAGGAAACAGGGCTATTTCAGTTCACGAATTGGCTTCGGTACGTTCATTATTTGGAATTTAACTAACAGTAGTTTTGGTTTTGAAGTACATTATGTACATACCTTACTATAAATAATCTGTGCAGGAAATGAATTTAGGTCCTACAGCCCATTCTTTGGTCAAAGATTGGATTAGAAGTTCTGATGGGAAACTAAGCTTCCTTGGATACACCAAATTTTTACATGGTGTCACAATTCGTAGTTCGAATACAAGACCTCGGTAACATAGCTGGAGACAGAATTGTTGACTATTTTTTTAATGCCAAATCTCTTGATTTTTTTCCCCCATTATCTGATTAGCAGTGTAAAATGGAAGGTTTAGACAGGACATTGTTGAGAATACGATGATCATACTGGTATTATGACTTCTTTTGGTGTCAAAATCTGCGCAAGATCCTTGTGCACATGTTAGATGACTGACCAGATTGTAAAGATGAATATGCATACAGTACATGTTCAAATCTTCAATACAAAATATAGTGAGATTCTTGCTTTTCTTTGTAGCTTTGAAATAAATTCTGAATTTGTTTCCCTCGTCCTAAAATTCTATGAAACATATTGTTAAAGTTTGTGAAGTGAATTCAATGGAGATTTGTTGGCTTTGTGGTTTTGAATCATTATACAGCCGTGCTCGAAGCTTGAAACTATATTGAAACTATGTTGATATACATGTCTTCGTCTAGTAAGAAGCACAGGCATGTTAGTGCCAGTGGTGGAATCTGCCATTCTAATACTCATTTTTAGGGTTTGGCATATGACAATCTCATCATTGTTGGCTGCAGTACCACTCCTTTGTTCGCTCTTTTACTACATCTTTTGTTTGTGGTTTTTCCACGCCTTAAGGTTTTTTTACGGAAATTATTGTGTTGTTTTTTTCTTCTTTATTTTCTCATTATTTGTTTGTGCACTCTGATTGTTTCTGTTGTGCAACATATATGACTCATTATTTATGTAAAGATTGATGGTGACTCGTGCAAAATGCAGCCTATTCTCCACTTTCGAGTGCACTTGTTCATATTGAATTTTTTTTGGAAAATATTTGTCTTGGTGCAGTGATGATGGTCAATGTTCTTTTATTGTTATAAAAGCATATTAATATAATTTTATCATCTGCAAAATATGTAAAAAATTTTAATTATAATTTTTATTTGTACATAAAATTTTCATTAAGCCTAGTAAAGCCTCTTTAAATCTCACTACATGCGATTTAGTTGTTGGGCCTTGAGAGAGCTTCAAATTATCATTTAAAGCATTATCTTCATGATTCAAACAAGTTCCATCAAATCTTGACTTAGCTCCATGCGATCTGTTATCTTCAAGATGCTCTTTTTGATCCATTCAAGTTACTCTTGAATTGCCTCCATGCATTCATCCGTGAATCAAGGTTATTACAATGATATTTATAAACTTCTTTAAGTGATAATGGAGTAAAGTAACCTTGTGCCCATCCTTCATGAATGAATAACGATTTAGAAACCTATTGTAGGTGGCGGGGTTTAGCGTACACCTAAGTGTTTGGCGATCACGACATTGTGTGGGCTCGAGGCCCACTAGGAAATACGATATAGGTTATGGGCCTATTCGGAGATGGAGTCGCCATCCGAATAAAAGTCGAGACACACTGTACAACAACTGGATCCCACGGAGGTTCCCAGAAGCCGTCATCAGAGATCGGGTTCGAAAACTGGATATGAGCGTTTTGAATGCTCACCCAACCTTACGGTTGGTCTCCGTTTGTGTTTTGCATTTTATTACCAATTAATTATTTAATTATTTCCTCATTTACCACACGTAATGAAATTGCCTTCGGATAATTGCCAGATTTTATAATTAAGTCCGAGTTTGCACATTAGTCCAATTTCATGCCTTTAAGTCTCAACATTCAAAAAACGCAGTAAATAAAATAAATAATAATTTACACCCATACATTCAAAATTAAAAGAGAAAGAGATTAAGGATTACAACGCTTTTTAGGCTAAATAAAAGAATAATATACAGAAAATAGACTAAACATATACCGAAAATAAACCGATAAAGTAACATAAATGCGGTAATATAAAATGGATAACTAATAAAGGTGATTACTCGATGACAAAAATCATCAAGTAATTCCTGTAAATAACACACGGTTAGCCCTTCCTTTCATAAAAAATGAAATCACATGTAGCGATACTTACAAGGATACTATATAAGAAAAGGGGTTTTCACATTATGGATTAAAGAAACCATCAAATAATCAAGATAATCACCATCATGCAATCATACAGACATATTTAAGGTCAAAAGGGGATATACCGAAGCGGACATCACGACAAACGTTAATAGAAAACAAAGCAGGAAGCGGGTTAACCCTGTCAATGAGGCGGTCGCCTCATTGATGAGGCGACGCCTCATCAACAGGGGCTCTTACAATTCCGAGAAAAAAAGGTAACACACACACAAAAGATAGACTCCCTAAAGGCCTGTCAATGGGGCGGTCGCCTCATTGAGATGAGGCGACGCCTCTGTGAAGAGGCATCGCCTGATCACCAGGCTAGCTCTGACTCTTAAGACGTATAGACTTCTACTCTAAGTAACCAAAAACATGCATATACACACTCTACACTCATCATACTACAACTACATGCAAAAGATTTCAAAGATCCATCAATAAAATGAGATATCAAGCATGACACACTAGAGATAAACCTAAAATGTACTAATGGCTCAGTTACACATAAGCAAGAACACACAAAATGATGAACATGTCAAGTTTAAGTGCAGATTTTATACCAAAATGAGAGGCCCTCAGAGCTATTTTGATTGAGATCCTTGCTAGGATGTGGTATCTACCTTTGACACAAGTTTCTTCCTTCTTCTCTTATGGAGAAAGTGGACCTCTTTGCTTTAACCTTCCTCCCCTTTCTTGAGGACATTTTTTCTTTTCTTTTCCCTCTGTGTTTTTTCTTTTTCCAGAGCTCCTCTCTCTTTTCTCACCCCCTCTCCCTTCTTTTTTTTTTCTCTTTTTTCTTTTTTTATTCCTTAGCTTTCCCATGCCCCTAAGCCTCCTAGCCAATTATGAGCTCTCATAGCCTTTTTTCTTTTTCCAAAAATCTTTTCCTCACGTAAAAAGAGGTATGGAGAGTGGGGCCCACACCACTAGGCTGTCATGATTGCAACTATATTAAATGCAACTGCAAGTGGACTGCCATAAGGGCGGCGCCTCATCGATGAGGCGATGCCCCTTTGGCCCGGGCCTGCATTGGGCCGACCGGGCTTGGGCCGAATTTGGATAGTTGGGCTCGATTTTGGGTTTTTTAGACTTCTGGGTTTTCAAGTCCACTTTCCATTTAGAGATTCAGGCTTTATTCTCATGTCCAAGTTTCACATTCTCAACATTGGGCTTGACAATGGGCCGGTCAAACTGAGTGCTCCTAATTCATCCCCTAACACGTGTCGACCGAATCGGATGTCTACAGTTTGCCCCCTAATTTTTTAAAAAAAACAAATGCATGCAATGACCATTTTTCAAAAAATCACATGCATAACAGTGAACAAACAATAAGATGAGTAATATACCTGACTCTCAGGTTTCACCTGAGAGATGAATCCTTCAATTTTGAAATGTGACAGTGATCCTCGGGTTTTCCTGGCCCGATCAGCCACTCATTAATATTTAATAGAGATATTTGAAACTATTAACCTTGGGTTTTCCTGGCCTGACCCTTACAACATTGGAATTTGATTCTCGGGTTTTCATGGCCCGGTCTTCGCAATACTGAAACTTGATTCTCGGGTTTTCCTGGCCCGATCTTCGCAACACTGAAACTTGATTCTCAGGTTTTCCTAGCCCGATCGTCATTAGGGGTGTGGTTTTTAGATTTTCCTGGTTTGATTATCACTCCTCTGAGGACATAAACTTTCGGGTTTTCCTGGCCTAGTTGTCCTTCGCTTCCGACTTCGGGGATACTACCCAAACAATCATCTCGATCCTTTGAGCTTCGGGGATTCAAACCCGAACATCCCTCTCTTTGAGCGTCGGGGATTCAAACCTGAATAGCCCTCTCTTTGAGCTTCAGGGATTCAAACCCGAATAGCCCTTTCTTTGGGCTTTGGGGATTCAAACCCGAACAACCCTTTCTTTAGCGATGTGGGTTTTTCCCTGGCCCTTTTCTCTAGAAAGATCATCTCAAAAATCCATACTCTGAATTCCGCCTCCCTAGTATGCGACACTAATTTCCACCCATCATTTCATTTCATCATCATCATTCATTCTCTTTTTTTTTTTAGGGGAAAACCCTACATCTTTGCTTGCTATAAAAACAACTTCTTCCTTTTTTCTTTTCTCCCTTCTATTTTTTTGTCCCCTTTTCTTTTCCTCTTTTTTTTCTCTTTACACTTCTTGTACTCCTTGCATCTTCCTCCCTATTACAGTCAATGGAGAATCAAAGAACACCCCCTGTGCCTGAGTGGGATCACATCCTGCCCCTTGTTAGTGCTTCTAGGAGCTTGGGATTGACTCGCAAAGACTTGATTCCTCTTTTGGCAGACCTAGGGTCCTACATTTGCTAGTCTGCATCTGGAGAGGTTAGTACCCTATAATTTCTTATAAAATTACGTTGGGTCAGTGATTAATCAAACATAATTATCAACTCAGGACATCAATTTATTAAGCAAATGAGAAATCCATGTTTTGATCGCCATAAATCAAGAACTATGCCCGTCCTGCCTTATATAGGTGATAACCTATCACCCTTTCACAGAGTCGATCACCTCTCCAATGAGGCAATCGCCTCTATGATGAGGTGATCGCCTCTACGATAAGGCGATAGCTTTATTAACAGGGCAAACCGCACTGTCTAAAAGTCCATTCATTCTGAATTCCTTTTCTGAAACCATAACATGCATAAATTTCACTTCCCTATCTATTATTTGCAGCATGACGCTCAGACATTCAAGGGTGCCTAGAATTTTCATGGAGCTCAGGTCTTCTTCAATGACTTGACTGACAAGCAGAGGGACCGGATTCATGAGATGGGGTTTGAGGACTTCATACTCTCACTTCCATTTGAGCAGGGGCACACAGATTACCAACCACTGCATGCCCTGATAGAGAGGTGGTTTGATACGACCCACACCTTCCACCTCCCATTCAGTGAGCTTACTCTAGACCCGGTATCATTTGCTGCCATCATGGGGATTGCTTGTGCCGGGGATCCTATTCCCTTTAATGCGAGTCTACATCAGCTGTCTCCAGATAAGGCCGCATATATTTAGTGACTTTTGGGAATGACTCTTGACATGAAGGGGACTCATACCCTTAAATTAGACTTGATCAGGAGCTTCTACACCCGAGATCAGGCCGCAGCGATGGTCTCTCCCCTTGAGATTGACCAGGTGGTGAGGGCTGTTTTGCTCTACTTACTCGGTATCACCCTCTTTACTGACACCGCCAGCTCTATCGATCTGATGTTCCTACCGGCCCTTTAGGATCTTGACCAGGTTCCCACATTCGACTTGGGTAGCTGCGCCCTGGCATACTTATACCAGAGTATGGACAAGGTGGTCCGAGGGGTTAGGAGGTTTTGCGGCTTTTGGCATGCTGTTCTGGTACATTACGATCCCTTTTTTTTCTTTTTCTTATTCTGACTCTCATTACTTACATCAATTTTCTCAACTTCTCCTGTTTTGTTTGTTTGTTATTATTTTTTTTTCAGGTCTGGGCTCTGGAGCTAGAGCTGCTTGTGGGCGTTACATGAGTAGGGGATCACTTCCAGGCCCTAGGTAGGTGGGCCACCAACCGCGTTATGAAAAGGCACCTTTCACGAGTTCACATCCACAGGCAACACCTGAACTCACTGACACAATATGCGGTACCTGCAAAGCATAAACCTATTCATTAGTACATTACTCATATTCAATTTACTTACATATTGACGTCTCTTTTCTTTTTAAATCCGAAACGACTTGTGGGGGTCCGAGGACACTTGGACCATCGAGATGACTTACTCCAGGCCCTCATCTTAAAAGAGGGTACTCTTCTGTGGCCTTAGGTATCGAGCTTGGTACTTAGGGGAGCAGGTCTTGAACTGAAGGGCAAGCGTTAGAGCTAGGCGGGTCCCCAGGTCCCCTCCTGACAGTATGCTTTGGGCTCATGAGCTGGAGGGCAACGACCTCGCTCAGGCTACTGCGGGCCCACCAGCTGTGGATCACACAGTTCGCATGAAGATCCGATATGTGGAGTTCATCTGTACCCACCTTCTGCTGACGGTCCCCTTTCAAGCCATTTCTACCTCTCAGGTAAATCCTTGTAAGTTCCCCTTTTTATTGTAAATTGACTGTATTCTTAACATGTTCCTCCTATTTTCATCATCAGGTTATGCCTGCTAGGCCTGTGGCCCCGGTTAGGTCCCGACTGCTGGAGAGAGAGCCCTTGAGGCGTCGACTGGATCCGAACAGGGAGGAGACTTTTGCAGCTAGCAAAGAAGCCAGGCCGACTACCACCCCCGGGTCCGAGTTTGTCCCAGGCAGCTTCACTCACATCCCCGACCCTTTAGCTCGATGTTAGTTTCCTCCTGGAGAGTTATCGCACCAATTCTTGGCCTTAGATGAGGATCTGACCCCTGCATGCACCCCTGATGGTGCTACTCATGTAAGTTCTTTTCCTGACCTACTTACATTGTGATTCTCAAACCAACCATTAGTTTTAAATATTTACTTTTAATAATGTAGATTCCTTTAGAGCAGGGCCTATATATGTATCGCATGATAGAGGCCCAGAGAGATTACATGTTGGAGATCACTCAACAGTGGAGGGTAAGAATTTCTTTATTTTCCTACATGTATGCATGCTCGCATGGCTTGCTAACCTGTGATTTATCTGAATAGGATCGAGACGTGGCCAGCAGGGCAAGGATCGCCACTCTCAAGTGTCAGATTAATGAGGATGAAGACAGGAGCGGCAGCGGCGCCGGGGGAGGGGATGACCCTGAGGGCATGGGATCAGATGATTGATGTTCCAGGGTTAAAATTTGTGTAGTCTCTAAGTAGTGAATGCAAAATTTGGTTTTAGACTTTATGAACAGAATGTTTGCAGAACTCAACATTTTCCTCGATTAAATTCATTTGTTTTGCTTTTCTCATTTCTTCATATGTGAGTTGATTTCAATGTTTGCATATGTAACTGTCCCACTATATTCGAATAACACCTGTTTAGACTGTGTGATTCGAAGAAGCGCAATCGGCCCGTACTATTGATAAGGCGATCGCCTCATCAAACCTTGGTGAAGAGGCGATCGCCTCTTGCTGCTAAAGCGACGCCTCATCGATGAGGCAACCACCTCGGCAACAAGCGGTCTTGCCCCTATAAAAACCCACATTCCTGTGTTCGACCTAATTTTTGAATCCCCTTCGTCCTTCCCTTTCTGTTTCTCCCTCTAGGCATCTCTGAAAAACCACAAACATGATAGAACAAAGTCTGAGGCCCCTACAGTCAATTTTTAAAGGTTTGGACAATAAATCTTGGGCCGAGTTAGAGTCGTTTCACCTCACGGTCTTCAAATCACTCCATACTAGGAGAATTAATTTCCCTTTTCTCCATGCCATGGTTCAATTTTAGGATCCTCATAAACACGTCTTTCGGCTCAACACAATAGAAATATGTCCCTTACCGAAGGAATTTGAGGCAATTCTCAGCCATCATACAGATTCATCTTGCCAACTTGCGATTCCTGCTCTTGAAAACTCAGATTCTCGCTCCATTTAGCAACAAATGGCATGTATGTTCAATCTTCCACCCCGGTCTTCCTTCCACTATATCATCGGCTCAGAAATCAAATTAGACTCCCTCCTCAAAGTCTTCATGAATGTGGAAAAAGGGGAAACTTACTGGCCCCGCATGTTAGCCCTTTGTTTATATGCTCAATTTCTACTGGTTTCCCCCTTAGGGCACTGCGATATGAAGATCCTCTCCATCCTCGATCAAGTGGAGTCAGGGCTCAACCCTTTCCCTCTCATCTTAGTAGAAATCATCATTGGATTGGATGACTTCACAAGGACGCAACTATTCTCAGAAAGCCCCTTCCTACTAGAGGTAAGTTTCCTGTTGCCCTTCCTCTACTTCCAACTGCCAATACTGCTTGTACCTAAATATTTGCAATTCCGCAGATGTGGTTTTATAAAAAGCTGGGCTTGATCAAACCTCCCCAAGACATTAGGCATTACCAAGCCAGGCATTATCGAACAAGGAAACTACATCCCATCCCTGTAGACATTCGTGGCTGGCTATCAACATTCCCTGATACACTGATTCGCTGGATGTGCCCCTGGTGGGGGTTGCAACATGTGACCCTTCGATCTTATACATATTATGTCCCGACTGCTGATCTCCATTTTGCCACTTTCTATAATCCAACCCGCCTCTGTTGCCAATACGGTCATAAACAATTGACTATAGAGCCTGTTAACAAGATTAAGCCAGGGCCACTTTCTCAGAATTTTCTAGACCTCCTAGTGGCAACTTGGCCTCGAAGAGCCATCGAAAGAAATTTAAGCTATGACAGTGATCAGACCACCGATGATCATTACAAAGCATGGGTTTGCTTGCAACAAACAAAAAGAGATGAATTTATTAAATATAAAAGGACAAGAGAATTACAAATGTTAAGTTCATAGGGTCGGCAACAAAAGAAGAGAAAACAAAACTAGCTCATGGAAGGAAGTCGTCATTTTCCCTTTTATTAGAAGTAATTTCCCTTTTGTACTAGTTAAACGACTTGTAATGGACACATTATACAATATTTAATGACAATTAAAGCAATCCATTTCATTTCATTTAAGCGCAAAACGTATATACATTTTGCTTCTGGTACATCTCATGTTATTAGTTGGCTTGCCCTTGCAAGTTTTCCAGCTAACCATTTTGTGCCTCTCCTTCCCCTTTTACATGTCCTTAACTTTTTCCTGGACCACCTCTTTTAAGGTTTTCAGTCCAGCAGGACCCCCCCTTTTTTTTCTCTTTTTTTTTCTTTTTTTTTTGTTTTCTAACTTTTTCCTAGACAACCTCTTTTCAAGGTTTTCTCCCCAGCAAGACTTTTTACAGAAAGTATTTCTTGAGCTTGTCTAGGTTGATAGGTTCCTTGAACTCATTCCCCTCCATGTCAAATAAAATGGCAGCGCCTTTCAAAAATAACTTTTTTACCAAATACGGTCCCTCCCAATTGAGCCTGAATTTCCCTTGAGGGTCGATCATGAGTGATCTCGTAAGTTTCAATACCAAATCCCCTTCTCGAATCTTTCCCGACTTGATCTTCTTATTGTAGGCACGGGCTATTATTCTCTGATACAGCTAAGAATGATACATAGCCTTCATCCTTTTTTCATCCAGCAATGTCAACTAAGCCAACCAACTTTTGACCCACTGATACTCGGGGAGTTTAGATTCCATAAGGACTCTTAATGACCTTATCTCAACCTCCACTGGTAAAACAACCTCACACCTATAGACTAAAGAGTATAGAGTGGCTCCTGTCAAAGTCCTAGCAGTAGTTCGATACCCCCACAATGCAAACTGTAAGTATTCAGCCTAATCTTGGTAATTTTCCAACGTCTTGGCCAAGATCTTTTTTACATTCTTATTTGTTGCTTCCACCACTCCATTTGCCTGTGGCCTATATGGAGATGATCTGTGGTGCTCAATCTTATAGTCCTTCAGTAGTGTGGTCATCTCTGCTCAAAACTGAACACCATTGTCTGTAACTACGTGGTGTGGCAGACCATATCTGTAGATTATATTTTTTTTGATGAACCTCGACATCTGCCTCGCTCCCACGGTAGTAGAAGATTCTGCCTCAACCCACTTTGAGAAGTAGTCAATGGCCACAATGATGTACCAATGGCCATTAGTTGCTTTTGGCCTTACCTCCCCTATGATGTCAATTCCCCATATAGCAAATGGCCAAGGAGACGTCATTCCTTGAAGTTCTATAGACGATAGGTGGCTAACATCACCATATATCTGGCAATTGTGACATTTCTTCACAAATCCAACACAATTCACTTCCATGGTGAGCCAAAGTACCCCTAGTGGGCTATTTTCTTTTCCAAGACAGTCTCATTCATGTGTGGTCCACACACCCCTTCATGAATTGCTTCCATAAGTTTCTGACCTTCATCCTTGTCGACGCACCTGAGGTGTACCCTGACTGGCATTCTTTTATATAGCATCCCACCGTGGCTTATGAACTGTCGAGACAACATTTGCAGGGATATCCTTTCTTTCTTATCAGCATCATCCAAAAATTGCCCAATTTCTAGATACCTTTGTAAATCATAGAACCAAGGTTTCTCAGTGGCATCAACTGGCGTTACTCTCACCTCTTTATAACAGGGGGCTCGAGACTTTATGAGAATTAAAGGTCTGGCCTCTAGTTGTTTCCCACTTTCCCATATGGAGGCCAGTGTGGCTAGGGCGTCAGCTATCTGGTTTCCTTCCCTTGGCAAATGGATAAATTTACACTGTGTGAAGGAGCACAGGATGGTGGTCAAGTATTCCCAGTACAGCCGTAATCTGTCTTCTTTTATCTCTCATTCTTTGGTGGCTTATTTTATAACTAGCATGGAATCCCCATAAACAGTGACATTTTTCGCCCCTGTGCTACGCAATGCTTCTAAGCCAAAGATGCAGGCTTCATATTCTGCTTGGTTATTGGTTGCTTTAAATTCTAGCCTTTTTGCCATTGGGATCATTTCTCCTTCTGGCGTAACCAAAATTACTCCTATCCCGGCCCCCTTGTTATTGACAGCTCCATCAAAGTACATTTCCCAATCTTGTATCTCTATCACCCCTAAATGCTTGTTGGGGAATTCCAGCTTCCACTCTTGGGCATCCCCCACCGGGCTTTGTGCCAAAAAGTCTGCTACTACTCTTCCTTTTACTATCTTTTTGGCCATATACTCTATATCAAATTCTGTGAGCAAAACAAGCCACCTAGCCAATTTTCCCATAAGAGACGGGGTCTATTGGAGGTACCTGAGGGGATCATATTTGGAAACTTCTTGCACTTTGTAAGATTGGAAGTAGTGTCAGAGCTTCCTCGTTGCCCAAATCACTACTAGACAAGTTTTCTCTACTAAACTATAAGTAGCTTCATAGGGTAGAAGCTTTTTACTCAGGTAATATACAACATGCTCTGTCTTCCTTTCACCTTCCTGTGCTAGCATCGCCCCTATTGCATCCTTTTCAATTGTCAGATATAGGATTAAGACTTTACCTGGTCTCAGCGGTTGTAAGATAGGGAGATTCATTAGATAATCCTTGATAGTTTCAAAAGCCTGTTGATATCTCTCATTCCACACAACAGGTTGGTCTTTCTTCAGAAGCTTAAAGATAGGGTTAAAGATGGCTGTTAGTTTGGCTATGAATTTGCTGATATACTATAAACGCCCCAGAAACCCTCAGACCTCTTTTTCGTTCTTTGGTGCAGGCATATCCCTGATTGCTCTGATCTTATCTGGATCCATCTCTATTCCTTTCTGGCTGACAATGTGTCCCAACAGTTTCCCAGATATGATCCCAAAAACACACTTCTTCGGGTTCAGTCTGAGATTATACTTTTCTGTTCTAGCCAGAAACTTGTCTAGTGCTTCAAAATGCCCTTCCCTGGTTGTAGATTTCACCATCATATCATCCACATACACTTCGACCTCTTTATGGATCATGTCGTGCAGTAAGGCAGTCACCATCCTCTGATAAGTGGCCCCTGCATTCTTCAACCCAAAAGGCATCACTTGGTAACAGTATATGCCTCATTCAGTGATGAATGATGTCTTCAATCTATCCATTACTGCCATCATGATCTGATTGTATCCCAAAAATCCAGCCATAAAAGAGTACATTGCATTGGAAGCTGCACTATCAATCAATGTATCGATATGCGATAAGGGAAAGTCATCCTTATGGTAGGCTTTATTCAAATATCGATAGTCCACACACACTCTGACCCTTCAATCCTTCTTAGGAACTAGAACTATATTTGCTAACCATTGAATGTCCTCTACCACTTCTAAAAACTTTGCCTTCAGCTGCTTTTCAACTTCTTCCTTAACTAAGAGAACCCATTCTGGCCTTAGCCTCCTTTGCTTCTACTTTATTAGCACTATGTGAGGGTATGTTGAGATTCTGTGTTCTAAGATCTCCCTATCGATTCTGGGCATGTCTTCATAATCCCAAGCAAGTACTTTCTGTCTCTTTTTTAAGATTTCTTCCATTTTTCCTCTCTCACCATGAGTTAAACCAAAAGCAAATAATATATTTTTAGGATTATCACCTGTGCCTAAATTAAATGATTTGGTTTGCATGGAATTAACATCAAACATATGCATGAAATGATCATCACACACAGAATAACCATTAGGAAACACATCACACAAATAAGCAAATTCAGATTTCATTGCATTCACTTTTGAAAAGAAAAGATCGTCATTTTCAAATAGAGAAGCCAGAGAAACATCAAAGTCATCATAAAAGGTATCTATGATGGAATTGAGGATGTAGGTCTCAAAGTCTAAGTCTTTGTTCTGATCATCAATGCCTTTCTGCTCCGAAGTGGCTTCGTCTTTGTTAGACTCCTCTTCAGCCAATACCAACTCCTCAGCATGGGCTTTTTCGTCAATGACTTGCTCAAAATTTTCCATGAATTCAGCAAAAATCTCGAACCCCGAGATGACTTCCCCAGCCACCAGGAGGGGTTTTGGAGTCCCGCTATATGAATGCCCAGTGCCCTCCTTTATAAAGATTTCTCATAGAGTTTTCTTTCTAGTCATAGTCTCCTTTCCCTTTTCTTCAGACTGGTCCGAAAAACCCATTTCCTTCCCAGCTTTATCAACCTCTTTGAATCCTAACCCATGCTTCAGAATAAGTACCTTGTTTCCCACAAACTCTAAAGGTCCACTCTGATTTTTCCCTAACCCTATGCCTGGTAGAAATTTCATATTGCGTATCATTCTCATAACCTTTTCATCCATCTCATCCTCATAGATCACACAGACTTCAAAACTGGGGCTAATGGAAATCTCCTTAGGGATTAACTTCATGCGGCTATGGCGACTTCAGTTTCAACTGAGATGATGACAACCCTTTCTTCATATGGAAACTTAACCTTTTAATGAACAGTGGATGGAATGCCACCTAGGGGGTGAAACCATGGCCTCCCTAATAAAATGGCAAAGGTTATCGAGATATCAATCATATGGAGGTCAACCCAGACTTCTATAGGCCCTGTTCTGACTAACGCCCTGAAAGTTCCCTCCATATATCTCTTGGTGTTATCATAAGCCTTGATAACCAGCTCATAAGGCTTTAGGTCGGCTACCGTCAGCCCTAGTTTCAACAAAATCTTCAGTGGACACACATTAATGGCAGAACTATTATCAACCATCACACAGCAAGTCATCTTCCCTTTTACTTTGACTTTGATAAACAGAGCTTTATGGTGATCCCTCCCTTCTAGAGGCAGATCGTCATTGGAAAATGTTATCATTCCTTGAGGAGTTTCTGTTAATGACTAGACCATCTGTTCTGGAGTGGAATTAGTGGAAATCTTTCTCTAATCTAGTGCTAGGACCAGAGCTTCCCTGTGATCCCTAGAATGCATGAGTAACTCCTAAACACTGGCAATGGTCTCTTTACTTTGTCCTACCTCCTCTCCCTTTGTTGCACATCCTGCCTTTTCAGATTCAGACCCGATAACCCCAGGTTTCTCTTTCTTTTCCTTGACCTTCCTCACAGACTGCCTTGGCCCGCACCCCTCACTGTCCCATAGGTTAACTTGTTCTTTGCTTTCATCATCGGAACTCTATATGTCCAAAACTTGTACCTGTAACTCCGTGGGTTGTTTGCTTATTCTCAAGTTTTTAGGCTTGGCCTGTTGGTAATTGTAAGAGACATTAATGAAGGAGTTTAGGACTTATTCTTCTGTTAAGCCAAAGTTGACCATCAGAATGGATGGGTTAGGAGGTGGTACATTTTGGTAATTGGGTAATAGGTTGGTTTGAGTGTTTGGTTTTCTATTTTCTGGGTTGGTAATTTTTCCTGAGTCTATCAAATCTTGGATTTCATGCTTTAACTGGGCACAACTGTCTGTGTCATACCTGATGGTCTGATGAAATTTACAGAAAAGCTTTGGGTTGACTCCAGGCAAGGGTTATTGCGAAGGCAAAGGTCGTAGCAGGTTCTTCTCAATGAGCTTATCGAGGACTTTAGACATAGGACGTCCCAGATTAGAAAATCTCTAGGGCTGTCTAATTGCACTGACTTGTACATTACTGCTCGATGGTCGAATAGCATGAACTGAACATTGCTGCTCGAGCTAGCCCCCTCTTTGCCCCCAGAACCTCTTCCAAAGAATTTCTTCTCTTGAGCCAAATCTGATTCGTTCTGAACCCCAAATCTGTATAATTCTTCAAAATTCCTGATCCCCAGATCCCTCAATTTCCTAGACAATGCAGGAACACACCCTTCTATTGCCAGGATCAACTAGTCAAACTCAACTGGCCTATGCCTCATCAAGGATAATTTTCCCCTCTAACGAGTCAGGTAATCAGCAAAAGGCTCGTTAAAGTTCTGTTTGGTATTCTGCAGATCTCTCAGGGACACCTCTAGTTGAACGTTGAGACCATATTGCTTGACAAAAGCAGTGCATAATTCTTTCCAATCCGACTGAACATGCGGTTCTAAGGTGTAATACCAACGAATCGGCGCTCCTTCTAATGAAATAGGGAACTGCTTAACAATTTGGCTCTCAGTTAGCTCAGTAGCCTTCATGTATGTTACATATTGCTTCAAATGCAAATGGGGATCCTCGACACCAGTATACTTCTTCATGTCTGGGAATTTAAACTTACGAGGCAATGGTTCATCACCCTTTTCCAAATTCAAATCGTAATCTAGGGGGGCGACCATACCCTTCTCCTTCATCATCACCTGCTTCTAGTTTCTCACTTTGGTCATATTCTTAGCCCACTCGGTCTGACCCACATCCTCGGTTGGGATGACATTTCTTTGATTCACCAGATTGGCCAATATCGTCACATCGTCTTCTTCCCTTCCTCTAATTGGTATTTCTCTCATCAAGATCGACCGGATCGATTGGCGGTGCATTGGGTGGCTATGTTGGCTGACTTTCTCTAATAAGCTCAGTAATCTCCCCCATCATTTCTCTCATCATAGCCTGGGTTTCTGTTATTACTTATTCTTTCCACCGTGCCCCAAGTGCTTCTGGATCGAACACTCCTGCCATTCCTAATTCTGAATTTCTAACCAAACGACCTGAACTAGCTCGGACCCACCCTGCTGAGCTTGAAGGATCTATAACACTGCAAAATAGTTGGTTAGAATGATGCATGACATGTATGCATGATATACAAGTTCATTTTATTTAGAAATAAAAGGTTACACACAAAAAGAAATACAAGATCAAAACATGGAACTTAAACGTGCAAACTTCCGCCTTTATTTCTCCCACACATGCATTCAATGGTGAGTATCTTGTCCTAGGATGTTTGGCTTGGGTTTTAATTATTAGTGGGGGATAATAAAATTGACGCATGCAAGAAAACTCTTAAAATGATTTAAATAAGAAGCAATGGTTCCTTTAAATAAAGCCCGAGTCCACTTCCTATGAGTCAAGATCCTTAGCACCATAAACTTACTTGTCAAGGCCCATTTGAAATGGGTTATGAGTAGGCATGAGAGGCCTTTGCTGACTAGCTTATTTATAATGGGCTTTGGTTGGACACGAGAGCCCATTTTATTTTAGACTGCTTATTGATGGGCTCGAGATTTATTTTAAGGGTCCATTATATGGCATAATACACATGCATGTGGGAAAATTCCTAAAGATAGTTGCTAAGTCATTACATGGGCTTGAGTCTTGGGAAAAAAGGCTTCGGCTCCCACAACGATATACATCCATATACATCTCCCCACTCAAGGGTCAAACAACATGGATTAATACATGTCGTGAGTGACAATAATCAAATATTCCACCACTAGGTTTGAGTGAAACGTAGGTAGCGAAGTACTGACTATTGTCGGGTTTATTCGGGACTAAAGCGCTCATTGTGTGCAAAATGTGTAGTGAATGCATAAATGCAGGAAGAAACAAGAAAATAATTAAAGATAATAAAACACAAAACACTGAAATCAGTTTCTCTATCCCCAATGGAGTTGCCACTGTAGGCAGCGGGGTTTAGCGCACGCCCAAGTGTTTGGCAACCACGATACTGTGTGGGCTAGAGGCCCACTAGGAAATACAATATAGGTCATGGGCCTATTCAGAGATGGAGTCGCCACCTGAATAAAAGCCGGAACACACTGTAAAAAAACTGGATCCCACGGAGGTTCCCATAAGCCGTCATCAGAGATTGGGTTCGGAAACTAGGTATGAGCGTTTTAAAAGCTCACCCAACCTTACGATTGGCCTCCATTTATGTTTTGCATTTTATTACCATTTAATTATTTAATTATTTCCTCATTTACCATACATAATGAAATTGCCTTCAGATAATTGCCAGATTTTATAATTAAGTCCGAGTTTGTACATTATTCCAATTTCATGCCTTTAAGTCCCAACATTCAAAAAATGCAGTAAATAAACTAAATAATAATTTACACCCATACATTCAAAATTAAAAGGGAAAGGGATTAAGGATTACAACACTTTTTAGGCTAAATAAAAGAATAATATATAGAAATAGACTAAACATATACCGAAAATAAACCGATAAAGTAACATAAATGCGGTAATATAAATGGATAACTAACAAATGTGATTACTCGATAACAGAAATCATCAAGTAATTCCTACAATAACACATGGTTAGCCCTTCCTTTCATATAAAATGAAATCACATGTAGCGATACTTACAGGAGACTTTATATAAGAAAAGGGGTTTCACATTATGGACTAAAGAAACCATCAAATAATCAAGATAATCACCATCATGCAATCATATAGACATATTTAAGGTCAAAAGGGGATATACCGAAGCGAACATCACGACAAACGTTAATAAAAAATGAAGCAGGAAGCGGGTTAACCCTGTCATGAGGCGGGTCACCTCATTGATGAGGCGACACTTCATTAACAGGGGCTCTTACAATTCCGAGGAAAAAAGGTAACACACACACACAAAAGATAGACTCCCTAAAGGCCTGTTAATGGGGCAATCACCTCATTGAGATGAGGTAACCGCTCTATGAAGAGGCGTCGCCTGATTACTAGGCCAGCTTGACTCCCAAGACGTACAGACTCTAAGTAACCAAAAAACATGCATATACACACTCTACACTCATCATAGTATGACTACATGCAAAAGTAATTCAAGATCCACAATAAAATGAGATATCAAGCATGACACACTAGAGATAAACCTAAAATGTACTAATGGCTCAGTTACACATAAGCAAGAACACACATAATGATGAACATGTCAAGTTTAAGTACAGATTTTATACCAAAATGAGAGGCATCAGAGCTGTTTTGATTGAGATCCTTACTAGGATGTGGTATCTACCTTTGACACAAGTTTCTTCCTCTTCTCTATGGAGAAAGTGGACCTCTTGCTTCACCTTCCTCCCCTTTCTTGAGGACATTTTTCTTTTCTTTTCCCTCTGTGTTTTTTCTTTTTCCAGACGCTCCTCTCTCCTTTGTCACCCCTTCTCCCTTCTTTTTTTTCTCTTTTATTCCTTTAGCGTTCCCATGCCCCTAATCCTCCTAGCCCATCATGAGCTCTCATAGCCTTTTTTCTTTCCCCACAAATCTTTTCCTCACGCAAGAAAGAGGTTTAGGGAGTGAGGCCTGCGCATTTGGCCGTCATGATTACAGTTGCATTAAATGCAGCTACAAGTGGGCTGCCATAGGGGTGGCACCTCATCAATGAGGCGATCACCTCATTAGCAGCTGCCAAAGAGGCTATCGCCTCATTACACTGAGGTGATGCCCCTTTGGCCCAAGCATGCACTGGGCCGAGAGGGCTTAGGCAGAATTTGGATAGTTAGGCTCGATTTTGGGGTTTCAGGCTTCTGGGTTTTCAAGTACACTTTTCACTTAGAGATTCAGGCTTCATTCTCATGTCCAAGTATTCTA